>JAWNLD010000677.1:0-396028 GCA_035041545.1 Drosophila colorata
AAACCTTCCTAATAAAGCCCTACGGTGATCGTCCCAATTAATCACCGGCCGCTGCCTCACATGTAGCCAGTACCACTCTCTGGCCCGCCCAGTTACCAGCACGTGAAAGTTTCTCAGGACCTCGTCCCAGGACATTGGAATTGTCTCTGAAGGTACTCCAGTTTGAAGACAAAGTCTCCGACGGATCCCCGGTCGTTCGACCCGTCAAAGGACACTTCCCATTTGTCTACTTTGACCCAAGGTGGACCTGAGGGTGGTCTGGGAGTTGGTCGCCTGTGGCTTTCGACCCTGCGATCTTCCCCTCCAGTTGTCGCCTGTCTAAACTCTCCGGCTCCCCTACTTCCCGTAGCCTACAGTCCGGACCCGGATTACGCCAACCCCATCCTTGACCTCCACTCAGTGCACTCGAGGTATTCGACCTCTCTGGCTTCGGCGGTGGCCTGGGAACTGGTGTGGCGCTAGGGTGTCTTTTCGGTACAGCGCCCTGATGCGCCGTGCCCGATGGCTGACTTGGGCCTATATTTTCATTGACGGTCTCAGAAATAAACTGGCTGTGATTCACCGGCGGTGGAGTGGGTCTGCGCCTGCCTGCGCTATGCCTGATTCCATGGACTGTCTATAGGTCTCATGGGCCTGGAAATGCGCGTTATTAATGGCTGACGCTATTTCCGAGTCTATAGCGGCTCGCGGCTCTACAGGAACATTTCGGTCTTCTGGCGGCAAATGATAGTCAATGAGTTGTGGATTCAACTCGCCTGGGGGTGGCGCCGGTGGCCTACCTGGAGTCCTCGCCAATCCCACGCCCCTCGTGGCTGTGACTCCATCCTCTCCCCACGAGTCTTCTTGCGCAACATTCCCTGTTCCTGAGCGCAGCGGATAGGAATGGTATTGCGGCTACAGAGCCCGTATTCTCTCTTTCAGTCATAATAATATCTATATTTGAACTTGGCTACCAAAAAAAACTATTTTCCTACTTAAACGCGTAAATAAATAACAAATAACTAAACACAATACCAAAACAGTAATTCACAACAATCATACAATGTAAGGGAGAATCACCATCTGCCGGAATCGACCGTCTTTCCAACCTACGTCTTCTACCAATCCGTTCCGATCAAACAAAGTAAACAACAATACATTTAGATGAGACTAACTGATCCGACGATCCCCAGTTAGCATTTCTCCAATTTGTACGTTTCGTACCTAATTTTCCGTCTCGATACCTATCGGTAGGGTGCTGTGCATGGCCACTTAATAAATGTACCATGGGTCACCCTATCACAATAGAATACCTTCGTCGACACCCAAATTAGGAGAAACACACGCAATACTTGACAAGAGACAGACACTTATCCGTGTATGTATCCCTATCCGGATCCAAGTTTTATCGTCGTCAAGGTTGTCGCTTCCACTATCGTGCCCAGTAGCAAACTACACTGCCTTCCAAAAGCGTGAGTGACGTACCGGCATATCGACAATCTTGACGCGATCTAAACATATACTCGGTGCAATTGTCTTGTGCCATATCAACTAGACAAGTCACCTGAGGCCTGTGATAAAAAACATAAATCGCAAAAAAAAACAACAAAAATAAACGCCTCAGGGTAATCCCAAGGTCATCCTCCACCGCGCAATTCCCAATAAAAACAAGTACTTTTTGTAAGCCGCGGTTTCCAATGGTCCGGAGAGTAGCCATCTGCTATGCGAGGCTTCACCGTTTCGGTTCATTTATATATATTTCTTTTGAATACATCACGCGTGACCCGCTGATCACAGAAACCCGTTTCAACGAACACGGCTCAAGTGATCCTGATTTTTTCAAAAATTGGGCGCCATATTTGTAACACGTCTTGTGGTTTCGGGGGGCAACCTCAGCTAGCTCAGTGTTCCCAGGGGTGGGTAACCTCAACCCTGCCCCTAGACGGTACAAATTCCAAAACAATACAACCTTCACAATACTACACATGAACGTACCTACATACACACAAATGATCGGACGAGTTGGCAGACCCGGTGTATTCCTGCAACGGCTATTTAAATTTGAATGCCATTGCCCTTAAATTGGAACTGACAGCCGACCTATTCCATGGCCTCGGTGATTCTCCCTCCCTCACGCTTACTCACACATCATGTTTGATTCGCTCACATTACAATTTAATAAATAAACATTTCTTTTCTTATGCTAGTTGAACAGGTTGGCCACTAGATGGCTGTGCTTAATGTTTGGCTGGCGTTTATAATTTAAGCGTGTATATTTAAAAATCGAACAGGTGCGAAATTTTGCCGAATATAAATTCAGAGAAGGAGTAGATTTTGCCACTGTAAATTGGGCACGGCGCAGATATGCTGTCGCTTAATGTTTCCTCAATCCCTATCCTACCCTATCGGAGCTCCAATAAAAGTAAAAAGTGGTGGGGGTCGATTAATATAAGACAGGTACTTCTGCCTTGCACCGGTGGCCAGAGTGTGAGATATGTATATGTATATGTGCCAATGTAGGCAAATTTGGCAAAATCCGAGTGCCGGATTTAACAATGACAAATTACGTGAATAATGGGATAAATAAATTAATAAATAGTTACATAGATATATATATATATATATATATATATATATAGTCCTATTGTCCTATTGTCCTATTGTCCTATTTATTTAATTATTTACTGTGTATATATATATATATATATATACATATATATATATATATATATATATATATATATATATACACAGTAAATAATTAAATAAATAGGACAATAGGACAGGATAGATAAATAAATAGGCAACTTTCTTAACATCTAAGTTAACAGGCGTCCAACAATTATATGGGCTCACAAGCGCCGCTCGTTTAGCCCTATCGGTTGCGCAAAAGATTTTTTGGACGTGCCACGGTTTGGGCCACTAATATGCTCGCATATGCGTAGCCGCGATATGGGCGACTGATCTGCGGCTGTTATCGGCTCTTGCTGGAACACACTCACTCAGTTTTTTTTGGAAGGACGCAGAGAGCTAAGATGATGGGGGTTCCAATCAATAAAAAACATCAGCGCATGAACGCCGGCTGAATGTATGTGTCCTCCAAAGGCAATATTGGGCCGCAGCAGAGTCAAAAAAAATAGGGCCTCAAAATTAAACTGCGGCGTGACCAGTTGTTGACCACCTGTTGGAAACAAACACCAAATTACAAAACATTCAGACGTTTTTTCTTTCACACTTACGCCTATGCATAACTCTGAATTCGAAATTTGCCTCTTTTGGCTACACTTCGATAATTGTCTTTGTTGCCGTCCCGCCAAAAAAACGTGTTGTCGCCTCTTTCTTTTATTCTGCCTGTCATCTCCTCGGCAGTCCCCACCGTCTGTCTCTCTGGTCACTCTGGGTTTTGGCCCTGTCAACTCACGCTAATCGTCATGCGATGAACAGGGCTGCTCCCCTCGAAAAATTTCCCCACCAGGGTCGCGTGTGTCACCGATAATTACATGGCGCGATAGTCAAATGCAACACAAACTAACATTAAACTTTCTAATAATAATGTACATGTCACAAGAATACGTAAATAAATATATATAAATAATTAACAACCAGTTGCATAAATAGGGTCCTTTTTATTTGCTGGCTCTATAGCACTCTAACAGCGCTGACAATAAAAGTGACATTTGCTCGCCTTCGCTAACGCATGCCGAGACCCTCTTCCAAAAACTTGCCTTAGTTACTAAGCCCAAACCACTTTAAACTGCGCCAATGCCGTTGCATCTATAAACTCACTCACTGCTTAAAATCAGCCCAGCTGACTATTTCGACTGCCACTATCGAAAGGTAAAATCCCGACTCAACATTACCAAAGGATTCCACGGGCGGTGAAGCTACCACCGGAATCTGGGAGTCAATGGGGATTTCTTCCGGACTCCTTATGCTTGATCTGCGCCCACTCGGGCCGGCCTGTTCCTATGATGTCTATGGAAAGCGCCCCAACGTGAGGCACAACACGACTTTGCCCTACGACCTTATGTCCTTGACGTGGTATACACCCAGAGACTTCACCTGCAGGTCCTCTTGCAAATAAGAATTGCTTCCTACTCGTCGCACTACGCTGGCTTTTAGGAATTTCATTTCGAACTTTGCGTTGAAGGATTTTCCAAAGTCGCTCAGCACAAGGTCTTGGCCTGGCTCCGCTTGGAATACTCGAGTTCGGATATCGTAACGATGGTAGCTGCGTCCATATGCGGTATCGCATTCGCAATGGACGTGTTTTTTTTTTGCCCCTCGAAATAATTAACTTTTCATTGTGTTAAACATAGATTAAACTGTGCATTTTTTGCCATATTTAGTGTTGTGACTGTGTGATACATCGGGTGTGTAAAACACACAGTTGGACTTTAATTGGCAGTATTTAAAAAAATTACTTAAAAAGAGTTTAAATACAACAACAATCTGCAGCGCATACATATTGGTTGACCTGTGCAATTGCATTGCTGCCTGACTATTTTGTTTTTGCATTTTCGCTCTCATCATATTTTCTGTTCTCTACTCACGCTCGCAACGCTTCTAATTACTCATCTCTCTCCCGCGCTCTAACTAACATTGTTGTTGGTGTTGGTTGTGGTCTTCTTTTTTTTTGGATTTCGCTCATGTTTTGATTCCGTTGTGTTTGTTTCGGTCGTCGCGCCCGCGCCACGCCGCTTTTATCTTTCTAACGTTGGTGTTGTAAGTACAATTCAGCGTCTCAAATTATTTTAACCCTAGTGTGCCTACCTTTTTTTTATACCTTGTTTTTGCAGTTTGTTTGTGTAGTGATTTTTTGTTTGTTTAAATTTCTTGTTTTTATCCCTAAACAAAAAAATAAATAAATAATAATAATCTGCTACAAAAAAATTGCCAGGTGCGAGCAAACGTTAAGATGTGTTTCGTTTGCTTCTGAAAAATGAGCTGGCCTAAATGGCCGCATTATCGACCTGATTGAGTCCAAAATCCTGTCTGAAGGGGACTTATGAATCCTATATGCATGTTGAGAGGGACGTGATGGGATTCATGAGGCAGACTAAGAAATGCTTTGGAGATCTATTCGGACGGTTTAAAAAAATGTTCGATGGCTTCATTCATTAGAGTTCAAAGAAATGAAGGTTTTGAACGAATCTCCAAGGCGTAAAAAGACTTATCTTAGACTATCTATTGGCCCTAATGAACTTTCTGTCCCAACACACTTCGGCAATTGCAATGGTCAATCAACAAAGGTTATAGCTCCGCCAGTAGCTACTGTCGTGGTTCCTAATATGGCCCTTGTAGGTGTTCCACCAAAAAAACAAATCTTTGTTTCTAGGCTTGCCCCTTCTACTACATCTGATGATGTCAAGGCCTTTATTCTGGCCAGATGTCAAGCAAAACTTACGGTGGTAAAATTTCATCTTTTAAAATAAGTGTTTCGGCCGAACATTTCAGCAGTATTTGTAGTAAAGAATTCTGGCCGGGTCACGTAATCATAAGAGAATACACTGCATAAAGAAAAATCGGCCTCCGATTTCACTTACCCCTACTGGTGTTGGCTTAAATCAACCTATTGTGGTCTTTGATAGCACAAAAAACTAACATTCTGCCTCTCATTTGGCTATCAGAATGTAAGAGGCCTTTGTAGTAAACTTAGCAATCTATACCAATAGTCTATCTTTTCCTTTTCATGTCATCGCCTTCTCTGAAACATGGTTAAGGCCTGACATCTTAAATACTGAAATTTTATCTAACAAATTCTCTATCTATAGAAAAGATCGCACTCCTCGTCGCAGTTGACGTTGATTTTTCTTCGGAGGTTGTAATAACAGACTTTGGTATAGATATATGTTTGCATTTTCATTACTTGTTCGTATATTCCTCCTTCTTCAGATAATTCTGTCTATTCTTTGAATTTCTCTGCTATACATTCTGTCTCCTCTATGCTTTCCGATCGTGATTTTCTTGTTGTTCTGGGTGATTTCAATATTGCCGGAACTAGTTGGATTTCTAATCCCGACTCTAGTGTGTTGACTTCCACGACCCAAAGTAATTTTCTTGACAATTTATTTGGGATGTGTCATTGTGTCAAATTAATGGTATCCCAAATTCTCTAAATAAAATGCTTGATCTTATTTTTGTTTTGGATCATTCCTTCGTGTCTGTTTTCCGTACTGCGCCCATATCATGTCCTAAAGATCCTTATCACCCCACTTTAGAGGTGTTGATTGATTTACCTGCCCGAATGCTACGCACAGACAGTAAACCTCCAGAGCAAGCTCGTCAATTTCGGAAAACCGACTTTGCTAAACTAACTCAGCTCTTATCCCAGACTGACTGGTCTCGGCTTTACATGTATAGAGACATGGGCACTATCCACGATTTTTTATTCCACTTTAAATAATGTATTTGATATATGTGTCCCGGTTTGTAATTCACTTAGGTCTAACAAACCTATGTGGTTTACACGGGAATTAATAAATTTAAAAAATATAAAGTCAAGGATGTATAGTAAGTTCACAAAAACTGGCTCTTTCTTGGATTACTCTCGATATCTGATTTCTCGATCCAACCGTTAATCATTCGCTTTTACTGCATAAACTTCATCTTTTGGGATTTCCAAACAACCTAATTCTTTGGATCTCCAATTATTTAACTTTTAAAACTCAAAAAGTTTATTTTAAAGGGTTTGTCTCTAAGCCTGTTAATGTCACTTCTGGAGTACCACAGGGAAGTCACCTTGGTCCGTTGTTATTCACATTGTTTATTAATGACCTCCTCTTTGTGATAAGTCACTCTCGGGTGCTGATGTATGCCGATGACGTAAAACTTTGCCTGACGTCTTCTAATTCTCTATCTGGCCAAAGGTTGCAATCTGATCTTGACAGTTTTCGAACCTGGTGTCAAGTAAATTTTCTTTCTTGAATAATTATTTTAATAATAGCAAGCAACTTGATCGTATTGAATCGGCTGATGATCTGGGTGTCATTTAAGATCGCAAGCTTAAGTTTGACAAGCATATTTCTTCTGCTGCTAATCGAACCCTTGGTGTTCTGGGTTTCATTAAGCGCTGGCCCTACGTTACTAAAACTCTTAATACTTCACTTGTCCGTCCAATTCTTGAGTATGGATCTTGTATTTGGTGTCCCCAATACAAGGTTCATCAGGATAGAATTGAATCCGTACAAAAACAATTTCTGCTCTTTGCCCTCCGGGATTATCACTGGAATCCTAATTCTCGCATGCCTTCTTATTTTTGTAGACTTTTACTAATAAATCTTCCTTCTCTTTCTGATCGTAGAGCCATGCTTGGTCTTCTTACACAAATTAATTAACGGGCAAATTGATTCTTCCGAATTGATAAGCCAGATTAGTTTTGCAGTTCCGAACAGAATTACTAGAAACTTTTTACCGCTTTCTCTTCAAACCTGTAATAGTAACTATGCTAACCATAACCCATTTCGGATCTTATGTTCCAACTATAATAATCTTTTCCATATAATAAGTAATGCTACTTCCATACCTAGTCTAAAAACTCTATTGTTATGTCATCTTTCTAATTGTTCGCGATTTTCGTCACCGCACGTTATGCGGCGCGCCCCTCGGTCGGTTGGGCGGGAGGTTGGTGGAATTTTGCCTGGGTCCGCGCGTTACTGTACTACTGCCGTTAGTACATTTACGTCCAATAATAAAAAAAAATGACCCTGGACTCGCTTGCGAATGATCTGGATCTTGTCTGCTGCGTGCAAATGAGAAATCTCATGATCAGAAACCCAAGCTTACGAACCAATTTGTAAATCGCGCCGTTGAGGAACATGTGATGGCCGAAAACTGTGAAGAATGGAGTCACTCCAGTCGCCGTATATACTGCATTGTGTATAGACACCTCTATCTCCGGGAGGTACAGATCCCACTCATTATGATCTTGCTCCAGATACGCCCTGGTTGCGGACAACACGGTGCAATAGACTCGCTCTGTTGCATTGCTCTGTGGCGCAGAAACCGCTCTGCGAGACTCCGAACGCTTCGATCATGCTCTAAAAAGTGTTGGATACGAACTGACACCCGTTATCAGAATGGATGACTTCTGGTACTCCAAATTTATAAAATAACTCGTTGACAAGGAAGTTTACTACATTTGAGGCCGTGGCATCGTGCATCGCTTCGTCACAAAATTTTCTATTAGAAATATTGCAGCTGGAATGTGCTTTCGCCGCTAGATCGGGTCCTCGTGTAGAGGTGTTTTTGTTTGATTCAACTTCGCTGAGATATAGGTCTTTCTTGTTGCTCGGCATCCTTTTGGAACAACACAGCTCCTAAACCAAACTGGGTCGCATCACACTGTACAAAAAGTTGCTTACCAACGTCAGCATGTACGAGCACAGGTGCCGTGGTCAGCGCAGCCTTCAACCTATCAACTGCTTGAATAGCTTCCTCAGTCATCACAAACTTGCCGCTATACTTTTTGATCATTTGTGTCAGCGCTGCGGCCATAAAAACGCCGGTACCAGCCTGCAGTACCCAAAAAGGAGCGGACGTCCTTACGTGAACGAGAAACGGTAATTCGCTTTATAGCTATGACTCTGTCCGGGTCCATGCGTAGCATGCCGCCACCGGTTATGAATCCCAGGTAATTCAATGCCTTGAAGCAGAATTTGGATTTATGCAATCCAATGGAGAGATTTGCTACTCTTAAGCATTGTCCTACTCGTCTCAAATATTTTAAGTGGGTTTCGAAATCGGGAGCAATGCCTAACAGGTCATCCAGGTACACGAAGGATGACCTCAATTCGGTGGGTAAAAGCTTGTCCATCAGACGCACGAGACTTTGTGCCGCATTACATAGCCCGAATGGCATTACTCGGAATTGGTATAATAGTCTGCCTGGGACGGCGAAGGCTGTGTACGACTTGCTCTTTTCCTTCGGCTCGATTTGAAAATAAGCGAACTTTAAGTCCACGCTAGAGATGTAGTGTGTCTGATCGATTCTGGACAATGGATAGGCGTCTTTCACTGTTAAATTATTGAGTTTACGAGCATCGAAGCAGAAACGGTTTTTGCATGGCCTTCGCACTATAGTGGTGCGGTTACTCCATGGCCTATTATTCTCCTCTATTACTCCCAAACTCAACATCTTATCCACTTCATCCTTAACTGTTCAAGGTAAGGGCAGATGAAGAATGTTATGTTCTTAGTTTGCTCTCCATACGTGATTGGGAGATCGACCCAGTCAATAATAGATCTCCTCCAACGGTTCGGACTATCGAAAAGTATGGCTGCATCTTGACTCCCACTTCTTCGACCAATTCCCGAGTTCCCTTTCCTAACAGACTAACACTCGCACCCGTATCCAAGAAGCCTTTTATGAGGCAATACCCTACTCCCACGGCTTGCTTCTGGACCAGGCGACGTCTGCGTAAACGGTCTCGAGCTTAATTCGACGAGTCACCATTCGCATTCCCTCCAATTGCTTAGCGAAAAATATTATATATTATTTCTAAATATTTTCTTAATCGCTCATCATGAGGTAAATGATTAATTAAATTTCTATCCTTATTTTAACAAATTTCTTCCTCTTGACTAACCAGCCATTCTCCTTGGTGAGTTGTGAATCGCCCGTCCTCTTCACACTCACACGACCATTCAGAGCACTTCGGAGAAATGGTACCTGGACAGCCGCACTTATAGCAAAAAATTCTCCGCTCTAGGGACGGACAATCGTGAAAATCGTGGCGCTGCTCTTCGCAGTACCAACACCCGGGTCTGACAGTACGCCACTGATCAGAGCGTACTTTTTCCACGATTTCGACGAGTTCCGCGTCCAACTCGTTCATCACCACCTTTTGCCCTACACCGTTTCTTGAAGGAGCAACGGTCCACTGTGACGCTTGCCGAAACTTGCTTTCACTTCGTTGCCTTCGTACAGCAGCTTGCAAGCGAGACGCTAGTAGTCGCATGGCATGAATTTAATCTTCGATGTAACAGCTCGTGCATCCGGTCATGTTCTGACCGATC
The DNA here is from genome assembly GCA_035041545.1 of Drosophila colorata. Taxonomy (NCBI): domain Eukaryota; kingdom Metazoa; phylum Arthropoda; class Insecta; order Diptera; family Drosophilidae; genus Drosophila; species Drosophila colorata. Next base: position 9,997 of record JAWNLD010000677.1, read on the forward strand.
GAGCATTGCCCTCCTTAAAACATGCTGCTAATACCAATACCTGGCCTTCCCTGTGGGGTCAAGCGCAGCCGATGTGTAAGGTGCTCAGTTTGCTGCATGCGTTTGTGTGTGCGTGTGTGTGTGTGTGTGTGACTTTGTGAATGTGTGTATGAATGCAAAAAGCTTTAAATGTATATAACGACAGTTCGCCGCTGGGTTCAGGGTATCCCCTAGTCGGGGGCACCATACTAGCCATACGAGCCATCTGACTTGTTTTGTTTTGATTTTACGAACATTTTTTGTATATCCTGAACCCATTGAAAATGGGTAAAAAGGGTATAATGGATTTGTGCAAATGTATGTTACAGGTAGAAGGAGGCATCTCCGACCCCATAAAGTAGAAATATTCTTGATCAGTATCAACAGCCGAGTCGATCTAGCGTGTCCGTCTGTATGTCTGTCCGTCCGTCCTTCCGTCTGTCCGTATGTATGAACGCGTCGATCTGGGAAACTATATGAGCTATAGACTTAAACTTTACGACTATAGACTCGTCCATGGCACGCGCAGGTCAAGTTTTTTTCAAATGATCGATACCCACACCGCTTTCCTAAAATCGATAAAAATCTACAACAACCTCAAATTTGTAAGCCTATTTCGTAGATTATGAGACATAGAGACACATAATTTTCATCGAATCAATATTCAATATATATAACTATGAAGAATTTATTGCATTAAGATTCATTAAAATCGGTTAAGAAACAGAGAAGTTATTAAAGAAAACGGTTGGTAAAATTTTACAAATTTTACAATACAATGTGCAGCAAGTGCTGCAATAAGATCTAGGGATTAAAGTTTGGGTTTTTAAGTTCGAGTATACCATACGCAGATTTTAAATTATCGATAACCCGCCCCGTTTTCTTATTATCGATATTCATAGGTATTTTGATCCGGTTTTTTTTAGCATATCTATGAAACTTTAAGAGTCAGCACCACCAAATTTTGTTTAATGTATTCTCGTAACGGATACACAGATTCTGAAAATTTCCCTCCATCATCCCCCATTTGCAAGTACCCCCACAATTCTTACTACTTAGGCTGGTCGTCAACATGTTAATGTACTATAGTACAATAATAGTGCATTAAAACAAATTTCATCAAAATCGGTTAAGAAACACAAAAGTTACCAAAAGAAAATGTATTTTTACATTGGCAAACAACGTGGCGGTTATCAGAAGCGTGTTCGAATTTGGCTGTGTCAACGGAGTTTTCTTTGTACTGTTTATTTTCATTTTTGTTTAGCTCTACACACTGCTTACAGGTCCAAGTGAAGCTTAATGCTGGACATCGGCGATTGAAATATTCTGAAACAACAAAATGGAAAAAAAAAATGGTACTTGGCATGCACACTCTCAAAAAGCTTTCGCAGATCAACTGCAACAAACATTTGAAAGATATAGTTTCCTATTTTGTGAACATTTTGCGAGATATATCACAACTACGGCCTACTCAAATTTTTCTGCAAATATTAAAAGCGAGCGCGAGCTTTAATTATACCCGGAACCCATAGAAAGTGGGTAAACAGGGTAATGGTTTTGTACAAATGTAAGTAACAGGCAGAAGGAGGTATCTCCGACCCCATAATGTATATAAGTTAACATAAGTTAACGCGACTCGGTTTGACTCCAGCACAGACGCTGACTCAGCTCTGGGCCGGATGTCTTCACATAGCAGGCAATGCACGAGGCGCAAGCTAAGCGTTTCTGCAGCCGCTATGATTTTTGCATTGTGTAACTTGATACTTTAATAATTCTTCATTGTAATTCTTTGTAGCTTCATAAGTCTCTTTTTGTCAACTAAGTTTTTAGTTCACAATTTGTATGCCATGAGACAGCAAGTCCAAGCGCTAATTAACTCCTTCATAGACTGCTCGATTCAGCTATGTTGTAAACAATAATAAATATATTGATAAATATAACATTTACCTAACTAAAATCTATAATCATTTAATTGGCGCCCAACGGTAACGAATCTCGCTCTCCGTCCCAAGTCGCGTAGCCGTGGATTTAAACAAATAATTAAAACAGATAAAAATAAAATCTGAACTTGTGGTGTGTGTTGTGACACTAACGGCGCTCGCATTTAAATCTGCGCCAAACGCTACAACAAATTCGGCATAGCGTAATTTACGTTTAGTGCTGTGCGGTGTACCTGACCTACGTCAACTCGGTCAGTGCGAGTGTATTGAATTACACAAATTGTTTCTTTATACACCGAAGCCGCTGGAGCTCTTCGGGCAGCGGTGTGTCACCAGTATAGCGCGCAAGCTAATCTGGGCAGCGTTAAAAAGTTGTTTGTGCGTGACTGCAGCGAGGGAGACAGCATCACCTGCGGATATTAGGATATTAGTGTTACCACATGATTTCATAAAGATCAGCTTTTCATTCACACAAATTTTAAGTACTGCGTGAGGTAGATACTAATTTTTTTTCTCTCGAAAAATTCAATAATTAACTAAACTGTGTTGTTGCACATCGATTATTTTGTTTTGCTAATCCAATTGACCATTGACTGTTCTATCGTTTCGACAAATACTTTGTTTTGGTTATTTTTTATAAATGATGCTAATCTGATTCTGTGGCTAGTTGTCATATTCCTTAACTAATGAGAAAGGCGTTCGGAAAATATAGAGACCCTTATTTGAGAAAGTCTGACTCAGAGGGCTCAGATAGCAACGATATTAGGGTGGACCCATACAAAGAAGTGCATTCAAACAAAACAGATATGGATCCCCAGCAACTCAGGGCTTTAGTTGAGTCAGCAGTTTCGGGTGCGCTCAAAGCACAGGCAGAGGCATTCAGGGAGAGGGATGCGGCTCTTAAAGAGAGCCTCAACCGGCAAATTGCCGAGTTGACAGAAAAAGTAACCGATCTGAAGGTCACAGCACCTCCAATTGAGACTTTTGAAGAAATACAAATCGTGGACGACGTTCGCTGCGACGAGCCTCTAGACGCGGTCAAGTGTCTCTCAGAGTTTACGGGCTCGCAAGAAACTTATGTTTCATGGCGACAGGCTGCAATGGCAGCGTATAAAATATTCAGACGATATAATGGCAGCTCTCGCCATTACCAAGCGGTGATAATCATCAGAAGCAAAATAAGGGGTTCGGCCGACGCATTTTTGTCTTCGTTTGCCACGATCCTAAATTTTGATGCCATTATCAACCGCTTAGATTTCACTTACAGTGACAAGAGGCCGGTTCACGTCATAGAACAAGAAATGGGCACTCTCAGGCAAGGACAGCTTACCTTGCCACAATCCTATGATGAGGTCGAGAAAAAGCTCACCTTACTCATAAACAAGGTAAATATGACATATGACGCAGCACTAGCTAAGGGCATGTGCGAGAAGGTTAGAGGGGATGCCTTGCGCATATTCATTTCTGGCCTCAAGCGCAGCCTCTCTGATGTTCTGTTTGCGGCACACCCGCTCGATCTCCCCTCTGCTTTGGCACTCGCACAAGAAATCGAGGCCAATCATGAGAGATACACCTTCGCGGCAAACTATGCCAAAAGTATCGAGGACAAGGCTCGGAGACCCGACCAAAAGCCTCAATTTCAGCAGCGGAAAAAGGGCGCAAAAGCAGTCGAGACACTGCCTGCCCCTACAAAAAGCCCTCATTACACGCGGCAACAAAAGCCGCAGCAACCTCAACAGCCCAAATAGTCCGATCAGCGTAGTGGTAGGCAAAGCAGCGGCAATAATGATCCGCAGCCAATGGACGTTGACCCTTCAATGTCTAGAATGCTGATGCCATCGCAAGCACCAGTTTACGTCAACTCTTGGCGTTCAAAAGAACAAACACCTCTGACCGAGCAACGGGTCCGAGGCGTCAAAGGGTAAAACATACCACTCAGAGCCAAGAATGTGGAGCTGAGGGGTATGCAGCGGCAGCTAGAAATGCTGAGGCGCAGATAGCCGATGATTCAGACGGCGACTCTGACGTTCTCAATTTTTTAGGGGTAAGTCCCTGCTGCCTTTCATCAGGCGAGAAGTAGCGGGGACTCAAATGAGGTTTCTCATCGACACAGGTGCAGCGAAAAGCTACATTCGGCCGCACCATGGGCTGAAAGGAGTTCGCCCAGTCGACAACCCATTTACCACCCACTCCATTCATGGCACTACCAAAATTTCTGAGAAGTGCTATGTATCAATGTTTGGAAAAAAGGCAACTTTTTTCCTTCTCTCAGAATTGTCAACATTTGATGGAATTATAGGCCTCGATCTGTTGACAGAGGTCGGGGCTCAACTCTGTCTAAACTCGAGCCAACTCAGATTTGGCAACAGTTCCGAACCGATTTTATACTACAAGTGTGTGGATGTCAATTTCACTAACCTAGATTGCACAGACGCACCTCCCCTGATTAGACAAAACTTTTTAAAAATGTTAATGGATAGGAAAAAGACGTTCGCAGACGCGAATGAGGCGCTACCATACAACACATCGGTGGTAGCCACCATTAGAACGGTCGACGAACAGCCTATCTACGCTAAGCTGTACCCTTATCCTATGGGCGCAGCCGAATTTGTCAATAAAGAGATTCAAAATCTCTTGGCATAATTCAGAAATCCGTTTCTCCCTATAACAACCCCATTTGGGTGGTTGACAAAAAGGGCACGGATGAAATGGGTAACCGAAACATGCGTCTCGTCATGGACTTTCGGAAGCTCAATGAAAGAACAATTACGGACAGGTATCCCATGCCCAATATATCCATGATTTTGGGAAACCTGGGTAAAGCCAAGTACTTTTCGACACTGGATCTTAAGTCTGGCTATCACCAAATTATGCTCGCAGAACGCGACCGGGAGAAGACTTCCTTTCGGCTTGAAAAACGTCGCCAGCATTTTCCAAATGGCGATCGATGACATACTACGAGAGCAGATCGGCAAGACATGTTACGTGTATGTCGATGATGTCATCGTCTTTTCAAAGATGAGGAGTCCCATGTCAGACATGTTGATTGGGTATTAAAAAGCTTATATGAAGCTAACATGAGGGTGTCCAAGGAAAAGTCGCAATTTTTTAAGAAAAGCATGAATTCTCTTGGATTCGTGGTCACAAGCGATGGTGCCACAACCGACCCAGAGAAAGTCAAAGCGATACAGGAATTCCCGGAGCCCAAGACGGTTTTCGAGGTGAGATCATTCCTAGGACTCGCTAGCTATTATAGGTGCTTTATCAAAGATTTTGCATCAATACCAAAACCCATTTCAGATATTCTTAAGGGTGAAAATGGGTCAGTTAGCAAACAAATATCAAGAAAGATTTCCGTCGAATTCTCTGATCTCCAACGCAGCGCTTTTCAAAAACTGCGAAACATATTGGCATCTGAGGATGTCATGCTCCGATACCCTAACTTCAATAAGCCGTTTGATCTAACGACAGACGCGTCGGGGTATGGGATAGGGGCAGTCCTCTCTCAAGAAGGACGTCCCATCACTATGATCTCCAGGACACTAAAGAATCCAGAGATCAATTATGCCACAAACGAAAGAGAGCTACTAGCTATCTTGTGGGCCCTTGGCAAATTGCGCCACTATTTGTATGGGGTGAAAGATCTCAACATCTTCACGGACCATCAACCTCTGGCCTTTGCCGTCTCTGAGTCTAACCCTAACGCTAAAATGAAGCGATGGAAGGCGCGCATTGACGAATCCAACGCGCACATATTCTACAAGCCAGGCAAAGAAAATCTGGTCGCTGATGCCTTATCCAGGCAACAGCTTAACGCTCTGAGCCACCAAGATAATGAATCATGCATTGCCACGATTCACAGTGAAGTCTCCTTGACTTACACTATCGAGTCCACTGACAAGCCCTTGAACTGTTTCCAGAACCAGTTAATTCTTGAAGAGGCGCGTTTTCCACAAAAGCGCAGCTTTATTCTGTTTGGAAACAAGAGGCGACACTCCCTGAGTTTTACATGCAGAGAATCACTTCTCGAGGAACTAATGGAGGTAGTAAAACCTGATGTGGTGAATGCGCTACACTGCGATTTACACACTTTGGCGCTGGTGCAGGACGACTTAGTGCGGAAATTTCCAACTACCAAGTTCTGGCACTGCAAAAACAGGGTTGTGGACATTTTCAGTGTTAGTGAGAGAAGGGAAATTCTCATCGTAGAACACAACAGAGCCCACAGGGCAGCCCAGGAGAACATTAAGCAGGTCCTCTCAGACTACTATTTCCCAAAAATGGCCAAAGTAGCCAACGAAATCGTACAAAACTGTAAGACTTGTGCCAGGGCTAAATACGATAGGCACCCTAAAAAACAAGAGATTGGTGAGACGCCGATTCCTTCATACCTAGGGGAGATGCTACATGTGAACATCTTCTCAACTAACAAAAAATTTTTTTTAACTTGTGTTGACAAGTTTTCAAAATTCGCTGTAGTTCAACCGATCGCATCCAGAACAAAAGAGGACTTGAAAGTACCCTTGTTACAGCTCCAAGACAATCCATTCGGTCACTGATAAGCGGCCGGTCGATGTTGTCCGTTCACTCCCAGGCGAATCTCAGACGCAGATTCAGAACAAGCTTAAAAGAGCGCAGGACAACCTCAGAGCTAGGGAAAATGACTCCCGACAAAATAGGGTTTTTGAAGTAGGAGAGAAAGTCTTGGTAAAGTCTAATCGCAGGCTCGGAAACAAACTTACACCTTTGTGTGAAGAAAGAGCCGTGGAAGCCGACCTGGGAACTACGGTTCTCATTAAGGGGAGGGTAGTCCACAAAGACAGCCTTAAGTAGTGTTTTCTTTTCTACTTTTAACTTTTATTGTGCCATTTGGCAGTTTTTCTTTTACATTAGGTTGCTAGAGATATAAGTTTTAAGCCACTTGGCACCCCGCTTTAGATAGGTCTTAGTATTAGGTTGCTTAATAACATTTATAAGTTAAATAAGTTCGGTGATGGGTTGCTCAACGTTTTTCCTCAAAAAAGAAAGTAATTTTCATTCCACAGGTTTGGGTTTCTGATACTACATATCCTCGCGACGACTTTGGCACGGGTTACCGACTATTCCCACGCTAAGTACATACCGATCATCGACGGCCAAGTCTTGGTATGGGAGGAGTTCGCTTTCGTCCGACATTCTGCGAACATATCTGAATATGAGCGCATGGTGGATGAGACAGCGAAACTGTGTGATTTGTTTCCGCAGTCACACATAAAAAAACTTCTGAATGTAGACTCAGAACATCTCAGAGACATGCTGGAGGCCCTGAGCATACATCACAGAATTGCTAGGAGTCTAGACTTTCTAGGTTCAATTTTGAAAGTAGTTGCAGGCACTCCAGACGCCGGGGCTTCGAAAAAATAAAGATTAATGAAGCCCAATTAATAAATTCAAATAATAGACAGGTGCAGATAAACACTAGAGTACAGGATCAGATTAACCAACTAACGCTCACAGTCAACCAAATTTTGAAAGCCTCAAAAGACAGGCAAATTGATTCAGGCCACTTATATGAAACACTTTTGGATAGGAACAGAATGTTGTCGATGGAGTTGCAAAACTTAATGTTTGACATAACCCTGGCTAAGGCCAACATTGTCAGTCCAAACATCTTAGACCACGCAGACTTAAAATCTGTTTGGTTTGAAGAGCCCACTGATACTCCCATAGCCGACTTAATGTCCGCTTCGTCCGTCAAAGTTCTACAATCCACAAACATGATATATTTTATAATCTCTTTTCCAAAAATTAAACACACCTGCAAGAAAATTACAGTCTACCCAGTCGTCCACAAAAATCATATGCTGCGAATCGAGAACAACATCATCGCCGAATGCCAAGATCAAATCTACGCGCTGGAAAACTGCACAGCCACCCCAAGAACGACATTTTGTCAACGGTCAACAGCCAGCTCATGCGCCAAGGAACTTCATGCTGGCGGTGTAGCTCATTGCGAACTTCAGCCCAGCGACCTAGACGCAGTCACGTGGGTCGACGATGGAATTGTCATCATCAATGATGCAGCGGCGGCAATCTGCTTAGATAACGGCATTAATCATCTTCAACAATTGGGTCACCATAAACGAAACGAGATACATCAATCGCAACAGCGTACAGAACCAGTTCCCAGGCATCGCAGCTTCCCCTCTGCTGAACGTCACGGGCCATCAGGACATCCTCAGTCTCCCTTACTTTCATCGGCTCAATGAACGTAATCTGGAGACGATACAAGAAGTCAGGGACGAAATTGGTAACATCAACTCGATCATACTGTTGCTTCTCCTTGGCATAACCTGTGGCATAGTCTTTGGCATCGGTTTAACCTATCGACAGATCATGAAAAAGAAGTCTACGGCTCGAAGGATGAACGAGGTGATCACTGAGATAGGGTCGGCCGAGGGCGGCCTCGACTTGAGGGGGAGTAGTTAACATAAGTTAACGCGACTCGGTTTGACTCCAGCACAGACGCTGACTCAGCTCTTGGCCGGATGTCTTCACATAGCAGGCAATGCACGAGGCGCAAGCTAAGCGTTTCTGCAGCCGCTATGATTTTTGCATTGTGTAACTTGATACTTTAATAATTCTTCATTGTAATTCTTTGTAGCTTCATAAGTCTCTTTTTGTCAACTTAGTTTTTAGTTCACAATTTGTATGCCTTGAGACAGCAAGTCCAAGCGCTAATTAACTCCTTCATAGACTGCTCGATTCAGCTATGTTGTAAATAATAATAAATAAATTGATAAATATAACATTTACCTAACTAAAATCTATAATCATTTAATTTATATGTTCTTGATCAGGATCAACAGCCGAGTCGATCTAGCCATGTCCATCTGTCTGTCCATCCGTCTGGGAAACTATAAGAGCTAGAGACCTAAACTTTACGGCTATAGACTCGTCCATGGCACGCGCAGGTCAAGTTTATTTCAAATGATCGATAACCCACACCGTTTTCCTAAAATCGATAATATCTACAACAACCTCTTATTTTTTAAGCTTAATTCGTAGATTATGAGACCTAGACATTTGGTTCGAATGAATATTGAATATGAATGAATATACTATAGCAGAAGAATCTATTGTATTGAGATTAAGATTAAAATCGGTTAAGAAACAGGGTAGTTATTAAAGAAAACGTGTAGTAAAATTTGACAAATTTGACAATACAATACAATAAGATCTAGAGATTAAAGTTTTGGGTTTTTTAGTTCTTAGAATTCATTTTCCATAATGGGGCCAAGCGCATTCGATGTGTGAAGTGCTCAGTTTGCTGCGTGCGTTTGCGTGTGTGTATGTGTGTGTGACTGTGTTAATGTGTGTATGAATGCAAAGAGGTTTAAATGTATGTAATAGCTCGGCACTGGGTTCAGGGTATCTTCTAGTCGGGCAAACCCGACTAGATCCATCTTACTTGTTTTTATATTCGAACACCAACTTAAGCAGCGATAACCGACAAGAAAACGGTCCTTGGGTAAAGAGTATTAATATAAAATCTTGCGACTCGAAAACGCATACTAACTCAATTCGGTTTTGCTTTGTAATATGTACCAAAGAAAATAGGTATCAATATATAAGAAAATTTTACGTACATTTTTTTTCGATGAAAGGCCTTCCAGAGTTATATTTTGATACCCTGAACCCATTGAAAATGGGTAAAAAGGTATAATGTTTTTGTGCAAATGTATGTAACAGGCAGACGGAGGCATCTTCGACCTCATAAAGTATTTATATTCTTGATCAGAACGACGAGCTGAGTCGATTTAGCCATGTCCGTCTGTCCGTCTGTATGAACGCAGCGATCTCGGAAATTACAAAAGCTAGAAACCTAAACTAAATGACTATAGATTCTCCTTATCACTACGCAGTACAAGTTTATCATTTTTTTCTCGATATTTTGCTCCATTTTATTATTATCGATAAAAATTGATTTTAAGACTTGGTTTTCATTGCATATCTCGGAGACTATAAAAGCTAGAGCCATCAAATTTAGTTTATTATGTGTAAGTAAAAGATAGGCAGATTATGAATATTTCGGATTTTCTTATTACCGCAGCCAATGTGTAAAGTGCTCAGTTTGCGGTGTGCGTCTGTGTGAATGTGTGGGTGTGACTTTAGGGTATCTCCCAGTCGGGGGCACCCGACTATAGTCATCTTACATGTTATACTCGTTCACGAAGTAAAACAAGTATATTGGGTTTGTGCAAGGTCCGTCCGTCCGTTCGTCTGTCCGTCCGGCCGTCTGTTCGTATGAACGCAATTTTTTCTTCGCTATTGAAGTTAGAGACTTGAAATTTTAAATATATACTCGTGGGTATACCTCGTCAGAAAAAGTGTTAAGGGCTTCGGGTTGCGCCGTGGTTTCGGGCGTGGCAATTCAATTAAATCAATATATCTCCCTCACTTTAAAAGCTAGATGCATAAAATAAATACCGACAGATTGCTGATGACCTCCACTAAAGATCGCATCCAAACTTCAGCGCCCACAATGTCCAAAACCCGATGTGTGCACAACATCAATTAAGCCAGTGCAACATATCAAGCGCCATCTATTGCATACTTTTTGGTTTATATTATTTGGTTTCATTAGAATAGTTTTGAATAACTTTTCAATTATTTTGTCCCATGAGAAATTAAGAGGTCAGTAACCACTGGTCGGTAGATGGCACTTGATGCTAGACTTTTTCGTATTCTTAGAATTTGTGTGCGGCTGTTTGCTATTGTGCACTTGTCATATAACTTGAGTTGAGTTTTGAACTTGATCAGCGGGTAGTGTGATGGTGCCGTTAATTAATTAATTAATTAGTTAAATTGATTACATTTAATCAATCAAAAATTTAAATTAAATTATAAATTATTCAATTATTTGTAAACACTCTCTCCTCTAAAGATCGCACAAAAACTTATTTGGCTACGCCCACTACCGCGCCCACAATGTCCAAAACTTGATATCAAGCGCCATATATTGCATACTTTGGTAATTATTATTTGGTTTCATTAGAATAGTGTTGGACTGTTAAATGTGTTTATCACATCAAGTGGTCAGTGATCACTGATCGGTAGATGGCAATAGTTGCCAGACTTTTTCGTATTCTTAGAATTTGTGTGCGGCTGTTTGCGATTGTGCACTTGTCATATAACTTTGATTTAAAGGCTGACCTTGATTCTTCATAATTCAAAGTTCCAGTTCATACCAATTTCTTAAAATTATATTCTTTTCGTTTTTTGTTAGAACTTTTCATATAATTCTTATTAAATACTTTAACTTGAATGTCGCCACACTTGAGGTTGAATGGTTGGTAGCGTTTGTGTCTTACGAGGGGTTTGCGTGTTAATTGTGCGGTAGACCCGGGTTCGAGGTCGCGCGGAGGCAAATTTGTTTTTTGTTTTTATACCCTGAACCCACTGAAAATGGATAAAAATGGTATAATGGTTTTGTGCAAATGTATGTAACAGGCAGCAGGAATCATCTCCGACCCCATAAAGCTTATATATTCTTGATCAGGATCAACAGCCGAGGCGATCTATCTCCTTCAGTATGTATGAACGCGTTGATCTCGAAAGCTTTAAGAGATAGACACTTCAACTTTTCGGCTATAGACTCGTCCATGGCACGTGCAGATTATTTCAAATGATCGATACTCTCACCGTTTTCCTAAAATCAATAAAAATGTACAAGAACCTCTTATTGAAAATGGGTAAAATGGGAATAATGGGAATAATGAATATATTCTTGATTAGGACGACGAGTTGAATCGATTTAGCCATGTGCGTCTGTCTGCCTGAGTTCAAGCGATCTCTTTTTTTCGATATCTCCGTTTCATTGTTATCGATAAAAAACGAGTTTTAAAACTTGGCATATCTCGCAGACTATCAACGCTAGAGCCATCAAATTAAGTTTCATATGTGAAAAGGATACGCAGATTATGAATATTTCGGATCAAAAATACGATTTGATGCTCTTATTAAGCGCTGAAAATTTCATAACGATACTTAGTTTAAAAGTTATTCAACACTTCGTTTTCCATAGTGGGGCCAAGCGCAGCCAATGTGTAAAGGGCTCAGTTCGTTGCGCGCATTTGTGTGAGTGTGCAGGTGTGACTTTGTGCATGTGTGTTTGAATGCAAAGAGGTTTAAATGTATGTAACATGTTATTAAAGAAAATGTATTTGAATTTTGGCTAAGCCACGTGGTGGCAAACGCCAAACGCAGGCGTTTTCTGCATGCGTGTGCACACATACATATGTACATATATACATATATGCACATTCATATGCGTGAGCTTAATGCTGGACATCGACGATTAAAATATTCTGAAGCAACAAATGTGAAAAATTGATATTGGCATGCACACTCTCAGAAAGCCCTCGCAGATCAACTGCACCAACATTTGAAAGATAGAGTTTTTGTGAAAATTTTGCTACGGCATACTCAAATTTATCTGCAAATATTAAAAGTGAGCGCAAAGCGCGAGCAATAATTTGTATTACTTATTATACCCTGAACGCATTGAAAATGGATAAAGGGGGTATAATGGATTTGTGCAAAAGTATGTAACAGGGAGAAGGAGGTAAATCCGACCCCATAAGCTACATATATTATTGATCAGCATCACTAGCCGAGTCGATATAGCCATGTCCGTCTGTCCGTCCGTCCGTTCGTCCGTCTGTCTGTATGAACGGTTCGAATTCAGAGACTACTAGGGCTAGAGAGTTGAACTTAGACTTTTTAGTATCGTATATATTATACGCCGATCAAGTTTATTTCAAATGATCGATTATCTGCCCCGTTTTCTTATATTCAGTGCTATCGGTTTTTTGACCCGGTTTTTTGAACATAACTCAAAAACTATAAGAGCTAGACCCATAAAATTAGATTTAATATGTGCTCGTAAAGGATACGCAGATTAACAATATTTTGGATTTTGGATACCTCCCCCATTCGCCCCCCATAAAGAAACCACAAAAACGGCAAACCAAGTACTACATACTTGCGCTTTGGTTTGTACTCAGATTTCAACGCTTATGTTACGTCCTGAAAATTTCATAACGGTCCTTTTCTAAGTTTAGAAGTTATTTAAGAATTAACTCTTCATAGTGGGGGCCAAGCGCAGCTGCATGAGCATATCTCAGAAACTATAAGAGCCAGAGCCACCAAATTTCGTTCAGGCTGTACTAAATGTACTATAGAATAAAACAAAAGCATTAAAACAAATTTCATTGGCAAGCGCCAATCGCAGGCGTTTTCTGCATGTGTTTGCACATATACGTGTACATGTACATGTATGTACATTCATATGCGTGATCACTTTTTCGATATCTAATGCGATTGTTTTTTTCTTTCTAAGCACTGTTTAGGGAACACATGCTTATAACAAGATTGAGTACTATCGGCTGTGAATTCTCTGGGCTACGTTGTAAAGGAATCATAATTCATAACATTTTTCATGACTTGTGACAGTATTTGTATAATAAGTAATTGTATAAACAGTAATAAAATAATAACAGACAATGTAGAAGTTTCTTTTTTTTTCAATTCAAAATAACCTGTACTTTTAACGAAAGTAGTTAATTTTTTGGTCTTTTGTAACTATCATGGAAAGCGTTTTGTAGAAATAAATCTATTCAACATAATCAGCATTATTTGGCCAGGATACGCAATTGCAGCTTATGGCCAAGTTCCAGACAATAATCCTAACTATGTTTTACAGAATCCTTCATACGAACTATTTATTTTAAAATTTTAATTTTGACTACACTTAAATTTTAATTTATTTGACCAAAACAATCTATCCCATCGGCAATCAGTATTGGTATCTAATCAAAATAGTATTTTTAAGTGTAAGCACGTCAAATCAAGCTTAATAAAAATTATAAGAAAGCAAACTAGCAATTGTGTGGCACACTGGTGTTAATTGTTATCTATTTGCATTTATATTATTACTCAACAACACAGAAACAGCGGGTTCTAGGCATTACTCTAGTTCCGAATATTTAGCATCGTAGGCCGACTACTATCGTGTAAAAGTTCGGGCATGATGCACTGGTTTATAAAAACTATAATTTGAACAGTAAAATCTATCGCGTGCTCCATGGTTGGGCGCCAGTACTTATGTAGCAGATGATTGGAGGTTTCACAGTCGCGTCTATGTGAGAATGTATTAGCAATACATTTGAGAAATCGCAGCTATGATGGAGATCTATCTGCATAGTTCACCAAATTGGAAAAATGACGGAACTGCGAATCCTCGTAGTTGAGTGACAGATGGACAGGATCCTCTTGTAACGTAGCTCTTTCGTATATCCCATAAGCAGATCAAGTTTATTTCAAATGATCGATAACTTGACCTGGTTTCTTATAATCAGTGTTTATCGGTTTTTTTGAACATATCTCAGAAACTATAAGAGCTAGAGCCACAAAATTTGGTATAATGTGTTCTCGCAAGGGTTACGCAGATTATGAATATTTCGAATTTGAAATACCTTCCCCCATTTTCCCCCATTAACAGAAAATACATTTGTAATGGCAAGTAGAGCCACAATTCTTACAACTTAGGCTGATCGACAATATATAAATGTACTATAGTACAATAAGAAATAAGAATTAAAACAAATTTCATCAAAATAGGTTAAGAAACAGAGAAGTTATTAGAGAAAATGTATTTGTATTTTGGCTACACCACGTGGTGGCAAGTGCCAAACGCAGGCGTTTTCTGCGTATGTGTGCACACATACATATATACATTCATATATACATATTCATATGCGTGAGCTCTTTTTCAAATTCTAATAAGATTGTGTTACTTAGTTAGCTCAGATTTAGACAGAGACAATTGAAATGCTGCTGAAGTTCGGTGGTGGAGGTGTTATCTGGCGAGCTATCAGACTGGAGTTCGAGCCTCGCTTGTGTCAACAGAGATTTCCTACTGTTTATTTATTTATTTTTTTTTTAACTAACCACATTTATTGGTTCGAGTGCAACTTATTGCTGGGACATCAACAATTTGAAATATTCTGGAGCAACAAAAATTTAAAAATTGGTATTTGGCATGCACACCCTTAAAAAGCTTTCGCAGATCAACTGCAACAAACATTTGAAAGATGTAGTTTCCTATTTTGTAAAAATTTGGAGGGAAATTTCACAACTACGACATACCCAAACTTATCTGCATTTATCTATTATTTGTATTACTTATTTTTATTTTATTTTGCTAAGTGTGGCTGAGGAGTCAAGTGTATGGATGCAGAGGGGCTTAAATAAAATAGCGACAGCTCGCGGCTGGGTTCAGGGTATCTCCTAGTCGGTCACTCCCGACTAGAGCCATCTTACTTGTTTCAATATAATTGTTCGATTAGATATTCTAGGGTTTGGATCAGTAAATTTTATATTCCTTATTTGTAAATAATTAGCTAGTGATAGTGCAAAGATCTTAAACTCTTTGAATAATTTTTACTGGATGCTGCTATGCTATCTGAGTAGGAACGATAAAAGCTGTATCGTCTGCAGCGACTACATTAGCATGCGTGTTTCTTAAGGCTTTGGGGGCATCCGACTGCTGCTGGATGCACTCTTCTGGCGATTTTCCGATGCTCTACGAATACAAATTTGGCACTGCGGCTTATAAACGTTGGGAGCCCCGCAGCCGTACCAAAAGATACGTCGATCAGCAAGGCAGCTTTCCCAAACATGTCCTGTCTCTTCGCAATTCTAACATGTGAATTTGCCATGGGCACTGCGGATTGCGGCTATATCTAACTCAGTATCGACGGAGTCTTCTACGTCAGTTTCTAGCCAAGATTCTTGTAATTCGTAAACATGGCGACGTTGAACTACGGAACTGTTTTTAGCCATACTTTCAGTGCGACAACTGAGCTCCTGTACTTAATTTTCGCTCATTTGGTCTTACCTGCGTAATTGACCAACAGATTTATAGACTAATACAATAATTGATGCCGAGTTTCAGGCAGTAAATTATGTTTTAGAATTTGTATTAACTCCTCTTCTTAAATTCTTATTGCAAATTTATCAATTAGCGAAGCTACTGCGTCATAAAAAGAGACAAAAGATTCACTAGGCTTTTGTTTTCGAGATCGATCCTTGCTCATAAAGTCAGAGCGATAGTCCTTATACTGCTGTTGAAGCGCAGCGCAAAATTCGGATCATACTATTCGCTCTACTTGTTTGTGGAACCTCCAGTACCAGCCGCGTGCTTTGTTTTTGAAAAGAATATGTAAATGCTTACAGAGGCCCATAAAGTCACTATATAAATCTCATCCGTTAGAGCTTTCACTCTATAAACAAATTCTTTCACTTCTAAACTTTCTGTGGACCCATCAAAGTGAAGATTCTACTTTTCCATGGTGTCTGCAATTTTTATTTGACGAAATGATGACGAACCACCTGGCGAAACAGGGACTGAAATGGGGGCCACGAAAAGGTCGTGACTGTCTTTGTCCGGCTTGAGCTTGAACCTGTCATAAGCGACTGACAGTTTGTTCGATTATATTCTGAATTGCTCTATAATCTACGCTAGCATTGTATGAGTGTTAATTGCGCGGGCTGGTCGCCCTCTTTCTTGATTACTAGCTGCTCGTGCATGGCCAGCTTCAGCTGGGCTTATGGCTGGCATCTACGCTCATACAATTATATCCACCAACCGCAACGGTCTCTGTGTGCACTTTTCGGCTCTAGCACTATAGCGGCCGAAGTATGAAACAGTCACCCAAGCCACAAACCTTTGTTATACTCGTTCAGTTTCAATTGGAATTTTATGTTGATTCTTATTAGATAACTTAACGTGTATTTCGTCAAAAACGAAATAGTTGGTGTGTATGCTGTCTAACACGCTGTTTAGGTGACAATAGTGACCGCGCAGTGGCAACCTTTTTTTGGTATTTTATACTTGTATAATATTATTATTAATAGTGGTACGGTTCATATTTTAGTTGTTATTACACAGTAATCCGCTGTCGGTTACACCTGCAACGTTCTCTCTTGTTAATTTAGATCTTGTTGCGGCTGGTCGGTCATGTCGAAATATGAAGCAAGTGAGAACATTGCAATCGGGTGAAACCGACAGCGGAATACTCGTTCACGGTGTAATAACAACGAAAACATGTAGCCTTGCATGTAACGTCCCGTGACGAAATTCAAGTTAAAGTATTTAATATGAATTATACGAAAAATTCGAACAGAAAGCAAAAAGAACAGAAGTTTAAGGAATTGTTATGATTTGGAAAAATGTTTGAATTATTTGAAGAATCAAGACCACCCTTTGCATCAGAAACGAGAATCGAACCAGGTCACTTTCGATGTGGTGTGACGAAATTCAATATATATGCTAAGAAATAATTTTTTTTCTGAAATTTCTTCGGTAATCATTTGTTTGATAAAAAAGAAAAGAAAGAATTATATTGTATTATTAGTTGTGAAAAAACTCAACTCCAGTTATATGACAAGTGCACAATCGCAAACAGCAGCACACTGACACAAATTCCAAAAATACGGAAAAGTCTGGCAACTAAGCGCCATTTACCGACAAGTGATCAGTGACCACTTAGTTTCCCTTAAGACTTTATTTCCCTTGTGGCAAAATTGAACAGATTCCAACACTATTCTTATGAAACCAAAAAAAAAGTACCAAAGTATGCGATAGGTGGCGCCTGCAATGTTGCACTGCATCATTGATTTTGTGCACATATCGAGTTTTGGATATTGTGGGTCGTGGACATAGCCAAAAAAGTTTGCATGCGATCTTTAGAGAAGGTCATCAATAGATTTAATCGAATTGGCGCGACTCCATTCGGCGCACCCCGAAACCCTTAATACTTTATCTGACGCGGGTATATACGAGTATATATTCCACATTTCAAGTCCCTAGCTTCAATAGCGGCGAAAAAAAATACGTTCATACGAACAGACGGACGGACAGACAGACGGACGGACATTGCACAAACCCAATATACTAGATTCACTTCGTGAACGAGTAAAATAAATTAATTAACTTAAATAAACATTGATATAAATGCATTTTGACATAATTTTTGAAATTTATAATAAGACCGCCGAACCCAGGCTCGAACCAAAACCTGGGATAATGACTGTGAAAAACACGGTTCATGAACCGAACCCAAAGCCAAAAAATTGGTTCGAACCGTGAGCCGAGCCAACAACATTTTGTTGTTGGGTTTGCAGCCCTGATTGATAGTAGCTTCAATGAAATGTGAGGCCAAGGAAAGGCTTAAAGTTACTTTTGACATTCTCACGAAGGCTGGATTTTCATTCCATGTAAAAGAGTGTTATTTTCTTAAGTCAACTTTTTAATATTTACGATATGAGTGATTTAGGGTGACATTTGTCCAAATTCGCATACAATTTCAACGTTAACTGCCCTATTACGTTCTTAGTTGGACACTGCTTTAACACAATTTATTGGACTAGTGTCTTATTTTCGGCAATTTATGCAAGTATTTTTTTGTTCAATGAAACCGGTTTATCTTTTAACTTCAGAAAAGAATAAATGTATTATGTTGACCAATAAGTGTGTTAAGTTTACAAAAACAAGTAAGGTGGCTCTAGGCGGGTATGTCCGACTAGGAGATACCCTGAACCCAGAAGCGAGCTGTCGTTACATACATGTAAAGCTCTTTGTATTTATACACAAATTCACAAAGTCACACATACACACACACACAAACGCAAGCAGCAAGCTGCGCACTTTTCACATTTGCGCTTGGCCCCACTATGGAAAATTACTTCTTGAACTACTTCTAAACTAAAAGTATGATCGTTATAAAATGCTTAGCTTTTATTAGTGCTTAATAGAAGCATCGAAATCTTGTAAGCAAGTCTTTAGTACTTGATTAACTTTTTTATATGGAGGGAAGGAAGGGAGGTATCCAAAATATTCATAATCTGCGTCTGCCTTACACCCATTTTCAATGGGTTCATGGTATAATTAACAACAATTCCCATATTGTTGAATATTACATTAAGGCTACTTAACCTGTTGAGTCACGATACCATTCATATGAATTTTGATACTGCTCTAGCATCAAAAGTTTCTGAGATATGCTCAAAAAACCGGATGAAAAAACCGATAAATATCGATAATAAGAAAACGGGACGTGTTATCGGTCATTTTAAATAGCCTTAATCTGCCTATGGTATACATGAACTTAAAAATCGAAACTTTAATCCCTAGATCTTATTGCAGCACTTGCTGCACATTGTATTGTCAAATTTGTCAAATTTTATCACACGTTTTCTTTAATAACTTCTGTGTTTGTTAACCGATTTTGATGATGCAATAGATTCTTCAAATGCTAAAGTATACATAAACATTCATCGAACCAAATTTTGTAACTCTAGGTCCCATAATCTACGAAATAAGCTTAAAAAATTAGAGGTTGTTGTAGATTTTTTATCGATTTTAGGAAAACGGTGGACGAGCCTATAGTCGAAGTCTCTAGCTCTTATAATTTCCGAGAATGACGCGTTCATACAAACGGACGAACGGACGGACAGACGGTCAGACGGACATGGCTAGATCGACTCGGCTGTTGATCCTGATCAAGAATACATATACTTTATGTGGTCGGAGATGCTTCCTTCTTCCTGTTACGTACATTTGCACAAAACCGTTATACGCTTTTTACCCATTACTAGACATATATATATTTTTGACCATTTTCAAAGGGTTCAGGGTATAAAAAGATCTTGTGCCCATGGTTTGTTGACGTTTTGTTGGCCGCTTATGCGATATGTCTGTCGTATTTCTATTGTATTATTGTTTCCTGACTGTTAATTAGGATATCGGTAATAACCAAATTCTGCTTTCCGGTCATTAAATTTAAATGAATGCGAGCCGCAGACCTAGAGTAGGTAACGAACGAGTAGTCGAAAGTCAGGCCAATTAGTTCTGCCAGCTCGCTCATAATATAATGTTCGCCTGCATTCAAACATATGTATGTGTGTGAAGCTGAAATTCCAAAAAATTTTAGATCTAGATTTTTTGCATCGAGCAGGCAGCCAAAAACCATTTGCACACAAGCACAACAATGCAGATACGTGAACACATATGAATAGCAAACCTTTCGTTTGCTTGCGCACCCGCTGGTACCCTCACCAAAAATCATTACAAGCAAATAAGAACGTTGCAGTTGGACGTAGCCGACTGCGCAAACAAGTAAGAACGTTGCAGTCGGACGTAGCCGACTGTGCAATACTTGTTCACGGTCTTAATTATTATTGTTATTTCGGAAAAATTTAGAGGAAGTGCGGCTTACCCGTCCACAAATAAATGGAATTGATTGATTTTCCACGCCTCAGTGAGCGTATGCAAAACATTTCTTGTGCAATCTTTAGAAGAGGCCATTAGTAATCTGTCTAATAAAAATTAAGTAGTTAGCTTTAAACCCGAAGGAAATATACCGATTTTATCGATTTGCCACGCCCCAGTGAGCGTTACCAAAACATTTTTTTTGCGATCTTTAGAGGAGGGTATTAGTTATTTACCTGGAAAGATGTATGTCTCTAGCTTTAAAACTGAGGGAGATACATCGATTTTTAAAGGATCTTTAAAGGGTAATCTACCTTTCAATTTTAGGGACTTTAGGTCTAAAACTGCGGTAGGTTTAGATATCGACATGTATCGATTTGCCAACCTCCTAGTGGGCGTGGCACAAAAATCACAAAACACTTTTTCTGAAGAAGATAACTATAAGTATATATCCAAAGTTTCAAGTCTCCAGCTTCAATAGCGCCAAACAATTATTACGTTCATCCGGACAGAAAAATTTCACAAAACGAAAGCAAAACGGAAAAAAACGACCAAAAATTAGAAAAAAATGCATTTTCGGTGCATTTGTGTTTTTTGAGAACACTGAGAGCAAATGCAGGAAAAGCACTGTAGTGCGAGGGAGCAAGTTGCACTCAAATTTGCCATCTCGGTCAATCCTCACAAAACAAACGGCACGCTTACTCTCATGCTCTTTGAGATTGTGAGCGAAATGAGGACTGGAACAAAGCCGAAGTTGATATGGGACCTCTCGCATAGAAAATGAATGTCACACATTTTTGTTCTAGATTACCCATCTATAAGTATTTGGTTACTGGTGTAATTCATTCGGGTACTGCGGATCAAAGATCACTTGAACTGGTTCACTTGTGAGGATGGTTAGAGCTTTATCCATATAAACAAATACAAACGAGTGGGCAAGATCTGCCAATGCCTTCATAACTGCGCGCTGAAATACGGATAGTGCGTTTTTAAGGCCAAAGGGCATTGTCATATTACCCATCAGGCGTTACGAACGCAGTGTATTTAACAGTATCCGGACTATTAGGGATTTGGTGGAATTCGCTAACCATCTCCAAACAAGTAAATTAATTCTCGCGACGAAATCTGGAAATTTGAACATTGACAACCGGCAACTGGTTTTTTCTAAAACCGCGTTCGAATTTAATGCTCTATAGTCAACACAGAGACGGTCTGAACGATCTTTCGTTTTGACGAGCAGCATAGGGCTAGCATAACTTAGCTCGTACGGTACCTCTCTCATCAGGACAGAGCCTATAGGGCCGCCGTTACACCGTTTTGCTAGGGTCAGCTAAACACATTTTCATTTCACCTGTGCTAACTCGTGTACAAGGGATACCTTTATTTTACTCTGTAGAATATTCGTCAAGTAATTTTATTAATTTTCCTTTGTCATTCCCGACAAATAGACTATCGACATAGACCAAGAAGCCTGACTGCTCAAACACAGAATAATTATCCACAGGTTTAGATTTTACAATTTTAAACTTATCAGGCGCTAGTATAACATTAAAACCTTGACTAAGGATTTCACGACCAATGACAAAGTAATTTTTTAAATGACCATCTTGCACAACATAAAATAGTATTTCCAAAACATTTTCGAGAATGGCTACACTACATCAAATTGGCAATGTTTAGTATATACCCGCGTCACCAATGCCGTTTAATATAACAACTTTATTAAAACTATTACTAATTTTCTGCTTGATTGACGAACATTCCGCTCCACAGTCAAAACAAATTGGAACAAGTAAGATAGCTCTAGTCGCGAGTGACCCGAAATACCCAGAAGCCAGTGGCGAGCTGTTGTTACATACATTTAATTAAACCCCTCTGCATTCTTACTTAGTAAAATAAAATACAAATAAATAATACAAATTATTGCTCGCGCTGCGCGCTGGCTAATATTTGCAGATAAATTTAAATATGCTGTAGCTGTGAAATTGTTCGCAAAATTTTCACAAAATATGAAACTATATCTTTTAAATATTGGTTGCTGTTGATCTGCGAAAGCTTTTTGAGAGTGTGCATGCCAACTTTTCCCCATTTTGTTGCTGCGGAATATTTCAAATCGCCGATATCCCAGCATTAAGTTGCACTTGGACCAATAAGTGTGTTAAGTTCAAAAAAGAAAGAAAAAACAAGTAAAATACCATGAACCCAGTGACGAGCTGTCGTTATTTACATTTTAAAGCTCTTTGCATTCATACTCTTGTTCACACTCATACTCATATTCACAGTCACACATACATAAACACACAAACGCACTGTGCACATTGGCTGCGCTTGACCCCACTATGGAAAATGAATTCTTGAATAACTTATAAACTAAGAGTATGATCGTTATAAAATGTTCAGTGTTTAATAAGAACATCCAAATCAATGTACAAACCAAATCACAATACTGTAGTATTTGATTTGCGATTCTTTGATATAGCGGGCGAATCAATAATCTGCGTAACTGTATCGAGCACATATTAAACTAAATTTGATGGCTCTAGCTCTTATAATCTCCGAGATATGCCAAGAAAACCAAGTCTTAAAATCGATTTTTATCGATAATAATGAAACGGAGTATCATATCGAAAGAAAAAAAGATAAACTTGTACTGCGTATGGATTAGGAGAATCTATAGTCGTTTAGTTTAGGTTTCTAGCTTTTGTAGATTCCGAGATCGCTGTGTTCATACAGACGGACGGACGGACGGACAGACGGATATGGCTGATTCGACTCAATTCGTAGTGCTTATCAAGAATTTATATACTTTAAGGTGTTGGAGATGCTTCCTTCTGTCTGTTATATACATTTGCACAAAACCATTATACCCTTTTTAACCATTTTTAATGGGTTCAGGGTATAAAAACAATAGGAAATCTCCGTTGACACAGCGAGATTCGAACTCGCTTCTAAGCAAGTCTTTAGTACTTGATTTACGTTTTTTATATGGAGGGAAGGAAGGGAGGTATCCAAAATATTCATAATCTGCGTCTGCCTTACACCCATTTTCAATGGGTTCATGGTATAATTAACAACAATTCCCATATTGTTGAATATTACATTAAGGCTACTTAACCTGTTGAGTCACGATACCATTCATATGAATTTTGATACTGCTCTAGCATCAAAAGTTTCTGAGATATGCTCAAAAAACCGGATGAAAAAACCGATAAATATCGATAATAAGAAAACGGGACGTGTTATCGGTCATTTTAAATAGCCTTAATCTGCCTATGGTATACATGAACTTAAAAATCGAAACTTTAATCCCTAGATCTTATTGCAGCACTTGCTGCACATTGTATTGTCAAATTTGTCAAATTTTATCACACGTTTTCTTTAATAACTTCTGTGTTTGTTAACCGATTTTGATGATGCAATAGATTCTTCAAATGCTAAAGTATACATAAACATTCATCGAACCAAATTTTGTAACACTAGGTCCCATAATCTACGAAATAAGCTTAAAAAATTAGAGGTTGTTGTAGATTTTTTATCGATTTTAGGAAAACGGTGGACGAGCCTATAGTCGAAGTCTCTAGCTCTTATAATTTCGGAGAATGACGCGTTCATACAAACGGACGAACGGACGGACAGACGGTCAGACGGACATGGCTAGATCGACTCGGCTGTTGATCCTGATCAAGAATACATATACTTTATGTGGTCGGAGATGCTTCCTTCTTCCTGTTACGTACATTTGCACAAAACCGTTATACGCTTTTTACCCATTACTAGACATATATATATTTTTGACCATTTTCAAAGGGTTCAGGGTATAAAAAGATCTTGTGCTCATGCAAAAGTTGTGCCCATGGTTTGTTGAGGTTTTGTTGGCCGCTTATGCGATATGTCTGTCGTAGTTCTATTGTATTATTGTTTCCTGACTGTTTAATTATATTAGGATATCGTTAATAACCAAATTCTGCTTTCCGGTCATTAAATTTAAATGAATGCGAGCCGCAGACCTAGAGTAGGTAACGAACGAGTAGTCGAAAGTCAGGCCAATTAGTTCTGCCAGCTCGCTCATAATATAATGTTCGCCTGCATTCAAACATATGTATGTGTGTGAAGCTGAAATTCCAAAAAATTTTAGATCTAGATTTTTTGCATCGAGCAGGCAGCCAAAAACCATTTGCACACAAGCACAACAATGCAGATACGTGAACACATATGAATAGCAAACCTTTCGTTTGCTTGCGCACCCGCTGGTACCCTCACCAAAAATCATTACAAGCAAATAAGAACGTTGCAGTTGGACGTAGCCGACTGCGCAAACAAGTAAGAACGTTGCAGTCGGACGTAGCCGACTGTGCAATACTTGTTCACGGTCTTAATTATTATTGTTATTTCGGAAAAATTTAGAGGAAGTGCGGCTTACCCGTCCACAAATAAATGGAATTGATTGATTTTCCACGCCTCAGTGAGCGTATGCAAAACATTTCTTGTGCAATCTTTAGAAGAGGCCATTAGTAATCTGTCTAATAAAAATTAAGTAGTTAGCTTTAAACCCGAAGGAAATATACCGATTTTATCGATTTGCCACGCCCCAGTGAGCGTTACCAAAACATTTTTTTTGCGATCTTTAGAGGAGGGTATTAGTTATCTACCTGGAAAGATGTATGTCTCTAGCTTTAAAACTGAGGGAGATACATCGATTTTTAAAGGATCTTTAAAGGGTAATCTACCTTTCAATTTTAGGGACTTTAGGTCTAAAACTGCGGTAGGTTTAGATATCGATATGTATCGATTTGCCAACCTCCTAGTGGGCGTGGCACAAAAATCACAAAACACTTTTTCTGAAGAAGATAACTAAAAGTATATATCCAAAGTTTCAAGTCTCCAGCTTCAATAGCGCCAAACAAATATTGCGTTCATCCGGACAGAAAAATTTCACAAAACGAAAGCAAAACGGAAAAAAACGACCAAAAATTAGAAAAAAATGCATTTTCGGTGCATTTGTGTTTTTTGAGAACACTGAGAGCAAATGCAGGAAAAGCACTGTAGTGCGAGGGAGCAAGTTGCACTCAAATTTGCCATCTCGGCCAATCCTCACAAAACAAACGGCACGCTTACTCTCATGCTCTTTGAGATTGTGAGCGAAATGAGGACTGGAACAAAGCCGAAGTTGATATGGGACCTCTCGCATAGAAAATGAATGTCACACATTTTTGTTCTAGATTACCCATCTATAAGTTATTTGGTTACTGGTGTAATTCATTCGGGTACTGCGGATCAAAGATCACTTGAACTGGTTCACTTGTGAGGATGGTTAGAGCTTTATCCATATAAACAAATACAAACGAGTGGGCAAGGTCTGCCAATGCCTTCATAACTGCGCGCTGAAATACGGATAGTGCGTTTTTAAGGCCAAAGGGCATTGTCATATTACCCATCAGGCGTTACGAACGCAGTGTATTTAACAGTATCCGGACTAATAGGGATTTGGTGGAATTCGCTAACCATCTCCAAACAAGTAAATTAATTCTCGCGACGAAATCTGGAAATTTGAACATTGACAACCGGCAACTGGTTTTTTCTAAAACCGCGTTGGAATTTAATGCTCTATAGTCAACACAGAGACGAACGATCTTTCGTTTTGACGAGCAGCATAGGGCTAGCATAACTTAGCTCGTACGGTACCTCTCTCATCAGGACAGAGCCTATAGGGCCGCCGTTACACCGTTTTGCTAGGGTCAGCTAAACACATTTTCATTTCACCTGTGCTAATTCGTGTACAAGGGATACCTTTATTTTACTCTGTAGAATATTCGTCAAGTAATTTTATTAATTTTCCTTTGTCATTCCCGACAAATAGACTATCGACATAGACCAAGAAGCCTGACTGCTCAAACACAGAATAATTATCCACAGGTTTAGATTTTACAATTTTAAACTTATCAGGCGCTAGTATAACATTAAAACCTTGACTTAGGATTTCACGACCAATGACAAAGTAATTTTTTAAATGACCATCTTGCACAACATAAAATAGTATTTCCAAAACATTTTCGAGAATGGCTACACTACATCAAATTGGCAATGTTTAGTATATACCCGCGTCACCAATGCCGTTTAATATAACAACTTTATTAAAACTATTACTAATTTTCTGCTTGATTGACGAACATTCCGCTCCACAGTCAAAACAAATTGGAACAAGTAAGATAGCTCTAGTCGCGAGTGACCCGAAATACCCAGAAGCCAGTGGCGAGCTGTCGTTACATACATTTAATTAAACCCCTCTGCATTCTTTCTTAGTAAAATAAAATACAAATAAATAATACAAATTATTGCTCGCGCTGCGGGCTGGCTAATATTTGCAGATAAATTTAAATATGCTGTAGCTGTGAAATTGTTCGCAAAATTTTCACAAAATATGAAACTATATCTTTTAAATATTGGTTGCTGTTGATCTGCGAAAGCTTTTTGAGAGTGTGCATGCCAATTTTTCCCCATTTTGTTGCTGCGGAATATTTCAAATCGCCGATATCCCAGCATTAAGTTGCACTTGGACCAATAAGTGTGTTAAGTTCAAAAAAGAAAGAAAAAACAAGTAAAATACCATGAACCCAGTGACGAGCTGTCGTTATTTACATTTTAAAGCTCTTTGCATTCATACTCTTGTTCACACTCATACTCATATTCACAGTCACACATACATAAACACACAAACGCACTGTGCACATTGGCTGCGCTTGACCCCACTATGGAAAATGAATTCTTGAATAACTTATAAACTAAGAGTATGATCGTTATAAAATGTTCAGTGTTTAATAAGAACATCCAAATCAATGTACAAACCAAATCACAATACTGTAGTATTTGATTTGCGATTCTTTGATATAGCGGGCGAATCAAAAATCCGATCCGAATATTTATAATCTGCGTAACTGTATCGAGCACATATTAAACTAAATTTGATGGCTCTAGCTCTTATAATCTCCGAGATATGCCAAGAAAACCAAGTCTTAAAATCGATTTTTATCGATAATAATGAAACGGAGCATCATATCGAAAGAAAAAAGATAAACTTGTACTGCGTATGGATTAGGAGAATCTATAGTCGTTTAGTTAAGGTTTCTAGCTTTTGTAGATTCCGAGATCGCTGTGTTCATACAGACGGACGGACGGACGGACAGACGGATATGGCTGATTCGACTCAATTCGTAGTGCTTATCAAGAATTTATATACTTTAAGGTGTTGGAGATGCTTCCTTCTGTCTGTTATATACATTTGCACAAAACCATTATACCCTTTTTAACCATTTTTAATGGGTTCAGGGTATAAAAACAATAGGAAATCTCCGTTGACACAGCGAGATTCGAACTCGCTTCTGATACGCGCGCCAGGCAACCCCTCTACCATCGAGCTACAGCAGCATTCTAATTATTATTAATAATATTATACTATAGTACATTTATATGTTGACGAGCAGCCTAAATAGTGAGAATTTTTGGCTGTACTTGCAATTACAAATGTTTTTTCTTTTAATGGGGGAAGATGGGGGGAGGTATCCAAATTTCGAAATATTCACAATCTGTGTATTCCTTACGAGAACACATTAAACCAAATTTGGTGCACTCAGCTCTTATAGTTTCTAAGATATGCTCAAAAAACAGGAAACAAAAAACGATAAATATCGATAATAAGAAAACGGGGCGGGTTATCGATAATTTAAAAAAGCATTGATCTGCGTATGGTATACACGAACTTAAAAACCCAAACTTTAATCTTTAGATCTTATTGCAGCATTTGTTGCATATTTTTTTGTCAAATTTGTCAAATTTTACCACACGTTTTCTTTAATAACTTCTGTGTTCCTTTACCGATTTTAATGAATCTTAATGCAATAAATTCTTCATAGTATATAAAAATATTCATTCGATGAAAATATTGTGTCTCTATGTCTCATAATCTACGAAATAGGCTTAAAAATTTGAGGTTATTGTAAATTTTTATCGATTTTAGGAAAACGGTGTGGGTTTTCGATCATTTGAAATAAACTTGATCTGCGCATTCCATGGGCTATAGACTCAGCCAAAAAGTTGAAGTGTCTAGCTCATATAGTTTCCGAGATCGACGCGTTCATACATACGGACGGACGGATAGTCAGACGGACATGGCTAAATCGACTCGACTGTTGATCCTGATCAAGAATATATATACTTTATGGGCTCGGAGATGTTTCCTTCTGCCTGTTACATACATTTGCACAAAAACCAATATACCCTTTTTACCCATTTTCAATGGGTTCAGGGTATAAAAATAATAAAAAATTAATGCTCGCGCTGCGCGCTTTCTAATATTTGCAGACAAATTTGGCTTGGCGCTTGCCGTCACGTTGTTTGGCAATATACAAAAACATTTTCTTCAATAACTTCTGTGTTTCTTAACCGATGTGGATGAATTTTTTGTATGCATTCTTGTTGTACTATAGCATGCATTAATATATATAGCAGCCCTAATCAAATTTGGTGGCTCTGGCTCTTATAGTTTCTGAGATATGCTCATTCAGCTGCGCTTGGCCCCCACTATGGAAAGTTAATAATTACATAACTTCTAAACTAAGAATAGGATCGTTATGAAATTTGTAGAGCGTAAAAAAAGCGTTGAAATCTGTGTACAAACCAAAGCGCAAGCCTGTAGCACTTGATTTGATAGATATGATATGGCGGCGAATGGGGGGAGGTATCCAAAATCCGAAATATTTATAATCTGCGTATCGTTTACGGGAACATATTATAACAAATTTGAGGCTCTAGATCTTATTTTCTGAGATATGCTCGAAAATCCAGGTCAAAAATTCGATAAACACTGATTATAAGAAAATCGATAATTTGAAATAAACTTGATCTGCATATGGTATATACAAATCTAAAAAGTCCAAGTTCAGCTCTCTAGCCCTTGTAGTCTCTGACGGACGGACAGATGGACAGACAGACGGACATGGCTAGATGGCTAAAGCGCTCCCTGTTTAGCTGCAGCCATGTTATTTGAACATATGTTTAAAAAAATGCTTAGGTTGGAATGCAAAAACAGGCCACATTCAGCTTTTCTCGTTGCGGTTGCGTCTCCATATCTTGTCGCATTTTACTTCTGCAGTTCACCATCTTATGTCCGGGTTTTCTACAGCAATAGCATACAATGAAAGACGGCTTGGTTCGTTTATAGTCAGGTCCTGTATTATCGTCACGGCCAGAATTCCATTTTCTTTCGACGTTTTCAATTCCAACTGTAGTTTACTTTAGTAAT
The DNA here is from genome assembly GCA_035041545.1 of Drosophila colorata. Taxonomy (NCBI): domain Eukaryota; kingdom Metazoa; phylum Arthropoda; class Insecta; order Diptera; family Drosophilidae; genus Drosophila; species Drosophila colorata. The sequence continues at coordinate 39,566 of JAWNLD010000677.1, forward strand.
TTCTGCGATGCTCATATTTCGCCACTTCGTTGTCAATAAGAACAGCATCTCTTCGCTTTCGTAACGTTGAATGAACAGTTCTTTAAGCTGTTCCATCTTAATGCCAGGGTACGAAATCTGTGTTAGCCACTGCGAAGCAATGCCCTCCAAAGAATTACTTAGCGCTATTACACAGATCCCACTTCTGAGGTCTGGTTGACGTTTATTTCAATTGTCTATATCAATTTAACACTGAGCTATCCGAAAAGTCACAATTACCGAAGCACGTGCTGATGCTTCTGTGGGGGGCCTTCTAAAATAATTGCCACTTTACCCTACGCCGAATAAGTTTATATTTTAATTTTCAAAATCTCTTTAATATCGAGTCTAAGATATTTTTTTTAGCATACATATATTTACGTATGTATTATTGTAGAAAGTTCGTGTAAATGTTGCGACAGCCCGTAGCTGGGAACAGGGTATCTCTAAATTATGAACGCCCTAAGGCACTTTAACATGTATATAATTTAACTATCCATTTTTCGTTAAACTTTCTGCATCAAGTTGGCACATTTCTGCTATCATATAGTTGATATAAAAAATGTAGTAAAATTACATCAAAAATAAACGGTCAGCTTAACAAAAATAGGTAATAATAGCTCATAATTTTGAATTTTCTCTCTACCGTTTATAAGTGCAACAATTTCACGCCTTTGGCGCTAGTTGCCTTCAAAGAGTTTAACGAGGCTAGACTTGCTCACATTATTCGTGTCCATTAATGTTTACATAGTTAGAATATAAAAGCTCAAGGTATAAATCTCCGATCACATTAACCGTACAGTATGTCAAAAAATTGTTCGCAAAATGAAAAAAAAACACAATTTTTCAAGTTTAATGTCATGTTTTGTATGAAATAATAACATTTTATACTCGCGTGAACACTAGTTTATTGGGTTTGTGCAACTTTTTTCGGCGCCATTGTAGCAAGACACTTGAAACTTTGTATATGTACTTGTAGTTATCTGCTTCAGATAAAGTGATACGATTTGTATGCCACGCCTACTAGGAGGCTGACAAATCAATAACATGTCGATACACCTCAAATCGCGAATCGATACAAATTTTGCACACACAATTTTAAAACAAAAATCACAAAATTCCCAAAAAAGTGTGACCTTGGCATCCCGATCACGCTCACTAGAACTCCCCTAGCCACCACGAATCGCGAAAGCCTATATTTTCCACATTTGTAGAGCTTGATTCACCAAATTTCCACATACTCCCATGTGGAATTTCGATCAAATTTATGTTTTAAAGCTAGATAAATTTAAAGGCTAGAGACAGACATTTTTTTTGTCAGGTAGATTACTAACAAGTTTCTCTAAAAATCGCACAAAAAATGTTTTGGTTACGCCCACTGGGGGCGTGGCAAATCAATATAATCGAAATATTTCCCTCGGTTTTAGTGTTAGCTACATATGTTCAAGCAAATTACCAATAACCTCCTCTAAAGATCACACAAAAAATTTTCGGGCCGCGTATTTTGTGCAGATTTCTTACCCGTAAATATACAACAACAACAACAACAAAAGGAAAAGAAAAGAAAGAAGCATTTTCATGTCCATTGTGCGTTGCGTTTACAGAATGCACTCGGAACACTTTCGAATGTCTCATCATATGGCTGATGAGAGCTAATGAGCTGATGAGAGACATCATGTGGTAAATGTGTTAAATATACACGAATATAGACAATATATTCTATTGGAGCTGCAAAATTCCATATCTCTCACAATTTTAGAGGTAGAGTGACCAAACGTAGTAAGCAGTTTTTTGATGACCTCCTCCAAATATAGAGCCGACAATTTTCGGCTACGCCCACTTCATCCCCACAAATTACAAAAATTCAAATTTTTCCACTCTAACAATAATAATTAAGACCCTGAACGAGAATTGCGCAGTCGGTTACGCCCAACTGCAACATTCTTACTTGCTATACCCTGACCCCATTAAAAATGGTAGAAGAGAGCATATTTGTTGTTGGTAAGCATCACTAATCGATTCACAAGGGAAAATGAATTCTTGAATATGTTCTAAACTTTCAGGACTCAATCAGAGCAAACAAATATATGTACAAACCAAAGCAGTCTGTGGTGCGAATGCGGGAGGTATCCAAAATCCAAAATATTCATAGTCTGCGTATCCTTTACTAGAACGTATTATCTCTAGCTCTAGCTCTTATAGCTTATGAGATACGCTAAAAAAACCGATAAATTCTGATTATAAGACAACGGGGCAAGTTAGCGATCATTTGAAACAAACTTGATATGCGCATGGTATAAACGGACTTAAAAACTCCAAGCTCTCTAGCTCTTGCAGTGGTTGAAATCGACGCGTTCAAACAGACGGGCGGACAGACCGACGGAATCAACTCGGCAAGTAATGCCGATCAAGAATATATATTTTTTATGAGGGCGGAGATATCTCCTTCCGCCTGTTATATTCATTTGCAGAAAATCTTTTTACCCATTTTTAATCGGTTCAAGGTATAACGAAGGAGAGCGTTGCAGTCGGGTATAACCGACAGCGGAATACTCGTTCACAAACAATATATCATTCCAATTGAAATAAACGAGTATAACAAAGAAGGTTTGTGGATGGGATGGCTGTTTCTAAATCTGCTATAGCGCTAGCACCGAAAAGCGCACACAGAGGCCACTACGGTTGGTGCATATTATTAAATTCCAAATCTATGTACAACCAAAGCGCAAGACTGTAGTAAATAATTTGCGTTTTTTTTTATGAGTGGCGAGTGGAGAATATAATAAACTAAATTTGATGGCTCTAGGTCTATGCCAAGAAAACCAAGTAAAATCGATTTTCAACAATAATGAAACGGAGCAGGATATCGAAAAAAAAAATGATAAGCTTGGTCTGCGTATGGCTTGGGAGAATCTATAGTCGAAAAGTTTAGGTCTCTAGTTTTTATAGATTCCGAGATCGCTGGGTTCATAAAGACAGACAAACGGTCAAACAGACGGACGGTCGGACAGACGGACACGTACAAATCGACTTAGCGCGTTAGACAGCAGCACCACCGATTACTTGTTGCCGGTGTGAAGAAATTCACCTTAAGTTTTGCAACAAGAATTATACGCAATCGATCAAAAACAGAAAAAATAAAAAAAATACTATGCAATTATGGGGCCGACCGATATTTGAATCCGGGGCGGTTTCGAAGGACGTACTGCAAAAACAAAACACCGTGATAGTCATCTGCACCAGCAATCGTTTAATTCTCATGTCACTTAATACAACTTAACTCATCAAACACGAATTCGAGGCATCCGTCAAAAACTGCAAGCAAATTTCAAAAATTAAAATTAAAATTGCTATTTAGACCGACACCTTCAGCGCATTCTATTAATTTCTTTATGCAAAATAAACAAACAAAATATAAATAAATAAATAACAAGTAAGAAGTATTTTGGAAAAATTTAGATCTTTTGTAATTTGTGGGGGCAGTGGGCGTAGTCGATATTCTTCAGCTCTATATTTATAGGAGGTCATTAGAAAACTGCTTACAAAATTTGGTGCATATAGTTCTATTGTGGAAGATATTGATTTACTTGGCTTACCCGCCCCAAAATATAAGGATTTTATCGATTTGCCAAGCCCCCAGTGGGGGTATCCAAAACATTTTTTGTGTGATCTTTTTACATAGTTGCATTTATTAGGCGTTGTTTAGGATATTAACCATTGAAATCGATGAAGAGACGGCTACGATATTTCCATTTCATCAAACCCTCCCTAAGTCGGTTTTTCATGCGATTATACGCACGAGCTTGGTTCGACTCTGCGGAATGTTCGACGTTAGTGAAGGTGCTCGCGAACAGATGGCAGTGCTTTTGTTTTTCACGAGAGGACCTGCTTTACTTCAGGTATACTTTGCCATCTAGTAGTACCGGATCGGTGACCGGACATTAGCCGTTACCCCTGAATACAGGAATGTTATCCCAACGTGAAGAAATGTATGTGATTTACTGGTACCGGATATTATTATGGAAACCGAAAAGCAGGTATTGGTCTGAAGACTAGGGTACCTGTACACTTATTGAGCACAAAATAGATAGTATTAGCTGCGCAAACTTAAGAAATTTAATATTGATCAAGGGTAAAGATGATAGCGACATGTTAACGCCCTCTGCTCAGTTTTGAGTATCGGTATATAACTACATACCACAGTTACTGTTGCACAGTCTACTTCTGGTATTTATAGGAATACGAGCAAATCAAATATGTACCATATAAAATGAGTAACCGTGTGCGAAAATATTCGAGCAGATACAATCGTGGCTCGTTCCGATATATATGTTGTATCTACATTGTCAATACGAACTCAAAAATAATCCTTGATGAACGGTTACTACGTGTTTATAGTAAATTATTTGGAACTGAACCAAAAGTTGGGAAGAAAATTGGGAACCTATATTTATTTGCATTTCGCGCCAACCGCCTTTAGCAAAAATAAAACAAAACAAGGAGTAAGTTACCATACACTATACACAAATGCAACTAACAATATATCGTAAGCACGACATGTATTCTAATTGTCGATAGCTATCATAGGAGAGCGGTCCGCGGTCGCAGCAGCAGCGACTCGCAGCTAGCAGGGCGCAATGTACAATGAGGTACAAGGCGTGCAAGCTACCGAAGCGTGCTCGTGGCAAGGCAAAAACGGTTGCCTTGTCCAACACTCCGCGAAGGAGAAATGAGCACAATTAAGGTGCTTCAAGCGTACCTGCACCACGCTAGAGAAACGTCGGCAACCGTGTCCAGGATTTTCGCCTAGCAAAATATCAACCTGGCCCTCCTCCAAGAACCATTGGTGGCCAGGTCAGAGCGTTAAGTTGCGGTTCATGTAAGTTGCTATATGAGCGATTGGGTTGAGCACCTCGCGCCGCGATCCTTCTGGATACAAGTGTGAAGTACTTCCGTCTAACAAACTTTATCTCCAGCGATCTAGTTTCGTTTACTATTGAGGTGGCTACGGCAGAAGGAGCGAAGGAAATTGTAGTGGTGTCTGCATCTTTCCCTGGCGACACCGACCACGCGCCGCTGAGGAAGGTTTCGAGCGACCCCGATGCTATAAGCAGCATCCCAGATCCCGCCCAACCGACCGAGGGGCGCAGTTTTATAACGTACGACACAAGTCGCGAAGTACAAAACGAATACAAACTATCTACAATCTACGTGCTAAATAGCTTAGAAGTAAAGACTTAATACGAGGAAGGGAAGACTCCGAACTGATAACTCTGTAATGTTTATTAAAATCATCACAAAGGACATGGAAGGGTACACGCCGGGCATAGTTAGTTAAGCAATGATTAAGTACTAAGGGTTTAAAATTATGTGTTAGTCTGGTTGGAACCGAGAAATTTAATTGTCTAATCAACTCAGATGAATCGATTACGCCAAGCATAGTTCTCCGATTTGTTAGAGAGGGGAGATTTATCAATAAGAGCCTATTTGGGAATGATGGCAACCGAACATCAGGATCCCAATTAAAGCCACGAAAGACAATTAATAAAAAGTTCTTTTGTACCGACTCAATTAACCCAACGAATTCAAATTGGGACTTGTACAAAGCCTTAGTGGATTTGAAAGTTGATCTACTTGCTGCCAGCTTTAACTCCACGAAAGAGATGGAATTGGCATCAAGGCCAAGTCAAACAAAGACTCGTGGGACAAATACAGATGCCCGATCACTGAGTATAGTAATAACATTAGACGCGCCAAACGCGATATCTGGCACACCTACTGCGAAAGTGTGGAGCGAGATTGCAAAAGGTATTGGCCAGAGGGTCATCTAATGGTTTGGGGCTCCTAAAAAGAACAGATGGTTCTTATACACAGGATCGACGGGAAACGTAAGAGCCACTGCTTCAGGTGCATTTCCCTGGTTCTGTTATAAACACAGAAAATCCCTGTAATGATGGGGATACTGAACCACCAGCTAGCCGTGGTTACATTCTGCCGGGTGACATCTTCGACGCTGACAAGGCTAGGTGGGCTATTAAATCATTCTCTCCCTTCAAAGCCCCGGGGGGCGACCCGAATTTTACTGCAACACAGTAGAAGATATACGTAGTTAACTAATTAACCTACTTAGCCTTACATTTTTCTGCCTAAGACCGCAGAACGCTTGTTACACTTGCATATCCCGTACAGATTGCAAGATACCAATCCCCTGCACCATACACAATTCGCCTCAAAGGTATATCGACACAGGTTGCTTTACATCAGATAGTCAGTATGATGGGCAAGGCATTCCAGGTGAAGGAAATTTCATATCAGAGGGAGATCGACAGAGCTTGCTCTACATTAAATGGTCAGTAAGATTGAGAAGGCATTCCCGGCAAATATCTCGGTGTAAATATAGATAAGAGACTTAGCTAGAACTAGCACTTAGACAAAACGTTGACCACAGGTACTCATGCCATGTGGGCATGTCGTCGGCTCCTCGGTAAAATTTTGGATTTAGACTCCAAAGCCATCAGATGGCTGTACAGTATGATGGTTATGCCTGTTGTCACTTACGCTGCCCTCGTCTGGTGGTCAAAGGTACAGCAGGCTACCGCCATACAAAAATGCAGCAAACTTCAGCGGCTCGTATGCCTATCCCTCACGGGTGTCATGCGTACATGTCCTACATGTCCTTCTTTGAGCCTTCTGAGGATTAAACTCTCAAATGGGTTGCTGGCAGCAGACATAGGTCATGCTAGTCCAATAAAAACTATTCCTTGTTTAGGGATCTGCGACAGAACGGGTGTTAAGACCACGGAACTTTTCTTCGGGGTTGGTGCGGGGATCACAGGACCCAACACCAAAAACTCGATTGCAATGGGTACATGGCCCAGTGTTTTTCAATCTGAGATCCACGCCATTGAGTCCTGCTCCAGATATATCCTTGACAAGGGGATAAGAGGAGCCACTTTAAATATCTTTTCAGGTAGCCAAGCAGCCATTGTGAGTTAAACTGGGCCTCTGCAAAAGAGTTAATAGAGGAATGGTCATAGAATGAGAGAGGAATCTACTGGTCAACGAGACTTGGGTTATGACAAGCTAAAGAGCTGGTCAGCCCACATATAGGTAGGAAGACCTAAAATCTTTCAAGGGTGGAACTACGGCTCTTGTTATCCTATCTCACGGGACACCACACAGTCAAATAACACTTCCACAAAATACGCCTATCCCCTGACACAGAGTGTGGACTCAGCAGAGAGGATGACGAGACAACAAAGCACATTTTATGTGATTTCCCAGCCATTATTTGAAGTAGGAGGAAGTATCAATGTAGAGAATTTGTTACTTCAGCACAGATCAAAAATTCATCGACAAGGGATCTCCTCTCCTTCATAAGGGAGGCAGAGCGTATGTTGTCCTCATAGAATACAAAAGACCGCCCTTCGATCGTGGTACTTCCAAAATCTCTGTTGTGAGACTTCCTCACAAATAATAATTATTATATACGCCCGGCATTGTACCCCAATTACAGATCACAAGCTGCTCTCACAGATTCTTCATCCACACAAGACTCTTCCGGAATTATGTATCAGTTGCATGGAAAATTATTCAGCTATTTTTCTTTGTCCAATTTCGATTTCAACGTTATATTTAAACCGAAGAAGCAAAATGCACACGCAGACTACTGTCTCGGGCCACCATACGCCGCACGGTAAACAGCGTTAATATTAGGTCACAGGACAATAATGAACGGTGCGCTTCATTGTTAATCAAATTTAGCAATTACCATAACAATTATCGAAAATTTAGAGATCCGAAAAGTTGAGGGTTTAAGTCTCCGGAGATGAGCTACAAATTAATGTCGATGTAATGAACATATTTCTGCAGGCAAATATACTTAACTTGATCTACACATAGCACATTTAGGCATCGTTTAAAAGAAAGGCTTGGCGCGTTCATTTATGTATTAACCTGGGCTAGATATTGAGAAGATGGGTAACACATGCGCAAAATAAAACAAAAAGGCGCACAATCCACCACAATACACACAATCCACATTGACTACACGGAGCCAGTCACTGGCACAAGCTGATGGTGATATCTAATGCATATAACAAATGGTTCGAGGTTAAGGTAACCAAAACAATAACATCAGCTGCTACTATTTCAATTCTATATAATTTATTTGCAGCGTACGGCGCTCCTATTAATATTGTAACGGATAATGGTACGAATTTCACTTCCCTAGATTTCGGAAATTTTGCTACTAAAGTTGGCGTCAAATTCCATAAGCACACAGCACCTTAACATCCGGCAACAAGCGGACAGGTAGCGATGCGTTCCAAACGTCGAAACGTCCGTCGAAAACGCACTTACAGCAATACAAACGACCCCCACCCCCACCCCATGAAAACATTAATGAGCTCATGCGGCAATATCGAAGAGCCTCTCATACTACAACTGGCCAAATTCAATCAGAATTGTTTCTACGTCGATCAATTCGCTGTAATAGCTGCGTGGGTATATTGGTCGTCGCCTGGGTGATATTTTATGCGATTCAGTACGGTACCAAAATTCAAAAAGGACACATTAACCAAATGCGAAGTATTTAGAATGCGCACACATTATTATCCAACAGCACCACCACCATCTCTGGAACAAATGAACCAGAAGCACCAACAACGCCATCTGGACGCATCAGACCGAACCAAGAGGCACTCTGGTCCCTCGTCGCAAACCAACAATACCGTTTCCTATTCACCACAGATGAAGCGGAAGAAATCTTGTGTTTCACAGTAGCGTTTACTTCTGCTTGTAACGATAAATATATGTTAACCATCCCTAGTTTAAGAAGATCATCTCTAACTGGTCGCCATAATGCTAACTATGAAGTTGTAAAATTCAGCACAATGATTATTTTAAATTAAAGGAACACAAAACTTTCCGAAATATTATTTTCCCTTTGTCCTAAAATGAGAAAAGAGAACTCAGCAGTTACGTCCAATACGTCGAATGTATTAATTCATTTACTTAATCAGTAAACTTTTTAATATTTTTTCTAAGTCGTTATTCAGCTGATTCAGTTGTTCGGAAAATATTTTTCGTTAATTTTCATAGTAGTGCTTAAAATATATATTTTCCTACCGAATTCTTCCGCTCTTTTATTTTTTGTAGTTTGCTTAGACTTCGCTTCCGTATTTTCCCCTGACTCATACCTGTGGTTTTTATTTTATTTTTATACTCGTTCACGACGTGAAACTAGAATATTGGGTTTGTGCAATGTCCGTCATGCTGTCCGTCCGTACATCCGTATGAACGCAACTTTTTTCGGCGCTATTGAAGCTAAAGAATTGTTGCTTTGGATATACACTTGTAGTTATCTGCTATAGAAAAAGTGCTATGATTTTTGTGCCACGCCCACTAAGAGGCTGGCAAATCGATAAAATGTCGATACACCACAAATCGCTAATTGATAAACGGTAAAAATTCCTACAATTTCAAAGCTAGAGTCACGAAATTTGGTATGTAGATTGCTGGTAACTTTCCCCATAAACTGCGATCTTGACATACTGCCCACGAAAACGCCCCCCAGCGCCCCCGCCAGGAAAACTCGGAAATACCCTTATTTCCCACAGTTTTTGAGCTATAGTCATCATATTTGGAGTATATATTACTAGAAAGCTCTCCCAAGCATCACAGAAAAAAATTTCCGGCCGCGCCCCCTCCTGCCCCCGTAATCGCAAAAATCGATATATCTAAAAACACAAATCGGTAACACGTGTATGCTTTCCACAATTGTAAAGCTAGAGCCACCAAAATTTGGTATATATATTACTAGTGACCTCCCCAAAGATTGAGACCTTAAAATCCCGGCCACGCTAACTAGACCGCCCCGTAACCACCGAATCACATACGAATCATAACAGCATATCCTCCACAGTTTTTAAGCTAGAGTCCCCAAATTTTGATAGTAGATTACAGACTATCAGTAATCAGGCAATAGTAGTCTCCGGAAAGTTCGGCTTAACCATCACCGAAATGATGCAAACGGCACTCAACACGGCACTTAGATGGTGCACAGATGTGGGTCTCCATATCAACCCACAATAGGCGATTATATTTTCCTTCACGAAACGGTACAACATCGACGTCGGACAGCTCTACATCGATGGGATACTCGTCGGGATCTCCAGTGAGGTAAAATATCTCGGTGTAAATATAGATAAGAGACTTAGCTAGAACTAGCACTTAGACAAAACGTTGACCACAGGTACTCATGCCATGTGGGCATGTCGTCGGCTCCTCGGTAAAATTTTGGATTTAGACTCCAAAGCCATCAGATGGCTGTACAGTATGATGGTTATGCCTGTTGTCACTTACGCTGCCCTCGTCTGGTGGTCAAAGGTACAGCAGGCTACCGCCATACAAAAATGCAGCAAACTTCAGCGGCTCGTATGCCTATCCCTCACGGGTGTCATGCGTACATGTCCTACATGTCCTTCTTTGAGCCTTCTGAGGATTAAACTCTCAAATGGGTTGCTGGCAGCAGACATAGGTCATGCTAGTCCAATAAAAACTATTCCTTGTTTAGGGATCTGCGACAGAACGGGTGTTAAGACCACGGAACTTTTCTTCGGGGTTGGTGCGGGGATCACAGGACCCAACATCAAAATCTCGATTGCAATGGGTACATGGCCCAGTGTTTTTCAATCTGAGATCCACGCCATTGAGTCCTGCTCCAGATATATCCTTGACAAGGGGATAAGAGGAGCCACTTTAAATATCTTTTCAGGTAGCCAAGCAGCCATTGTGAGTTAAACTGGGCCTCTGCAAAAGAGTTAATAGAGGAATGGTCATAGAATGAGAGAGGAATCTACTGGTCAACGAGACTTGGGTTATGACAAGCTAAAGAGCTGGTCAGCCCACATATAGGTAGGAAGACCTAAAATCTTTCAAGGGTGGAACTACGGCTCTTGTTATCCTATCTCACGGGACACCACACAGTCAAATAACACTTCCACAAAATACGCCTATCCCCTGACACAGAGTGTGGACTCAGCAGAGAGGATGACGAGACAACAAAGCACATTTTATGTGATTTCCCAGCCATTATTTGAAGTAGGAGGAAGTATCAATGTAGAGAATTTGTTACTTCAGCACAGATCAAAAATTCATCGACAAGGGATCTCCTCTCCTTCATAAGGGAGGCAGAGCGTATGTTGTCCTCATAGAATACAAAAGACCGCCCTTCGATCGTGGTACTTCCAAAATCTCTGTTGTGAGACTTCCTCACAAATAATAATTATTATATACGCCCGGCATTGTACCCCAATTACAGATCACAAGCTGCTCTCACAGATTCTTCATCCACACAAGACTCTTCCGGAATTATGTATCAGTTGCATGGAAAATTATTCAGCTATTTTTCTTTGTCCAATTTCGATTTCAACGTCATATTTAAACCGAAGAAGCAAAATGCACACGCAGACTACTGTCTCGGGCCACCATACGCCGCACGGTAAACAGCGTTAATATTAGGTCACAGGACAATAATGAACGGTGCGCTTCATTGTAAATCAAATTTAGCAATTACCATAACAATTATCGAAAATTTAGAGATCCGAGATGAGCTACAAATTAATATCGATGTAATGAACATATTTCTGCAGGCAAATATACTTAACTTGATCTACACATAGCACATTTAGGCATCGTTTAAAAGAAAGGCTTGGCGCGTTCATTTATGTATTAACCTGGGCTAGATATTGAGAAGATGGGTAACACATGCGCAAAATAAAACAAAAAGGCGCACAATCCACCACAATACACACAATCCACATTGACAACACGGAGCCAGTCACTGGCACAAGCTGATGGTGATATCTAATGCATATAACAAATGGTTCGAGGTTAAGGCAACCAAAACAATAACATCAGCTGCTACTATTTCAATTCTATATAATTTATTTGCAGCGTACGGCGCTCCTATTAATATTGTAACGGATAATGGTACGAATTTCACTTCCCTAGATTTCGGAAATTTTGCTACTAAAGTTGGCGTCAAATTCCATAAGCACACAGCACCTTATCATCCGGCAACAAGCGGACAGGTAGCGATGCGTTCCAAACGTCGAAACGTCCGTCGAAAACGCACTTACAGCAATAAAAACGACCCCCACCCCCACCCCATGAAAACATTAATGAGCTCATGCGGCAATATCGAAGAGCCTCTCATACTACAACTGGCCAAATTCAATCAGAATTGTTTCTACGTCGACCAATTCGCTGTAATAGCTGCGTGGGTATATTGGTCGTCGCCTGGGTGATATTTTTATGCGATTCAGTACGGTACCAAAATTCAAAAAGGACACATTAACCAAATGCGAAGTATTTAGAATGCGCACACATTATTATCCAACAGCACCACCACCATCTCTGGAACAAATGAACCAGAAGCACCAACAACGCCATCTGGACGCATCAGACCGAACCAAGAGGCACTCTGGTCCCTCGTCGCAAACCAACAATACCGTTTCCTATTCACCACAGATGAAGCGGAAGAAATCTTGTGTTTCACAGTAGCGTTTACTTCTGCTTGTAACGATAAATATATGTTAACCATCCCTAGTTTAAGAAGATCATCTCTAACTGGTCGCCATAATGCTAACTATGAAGTTGTAAAATTCAGCACAATGATTATTTTAAATTAAAGGAACACAAAACTTTCCGAAATATTATTTTCCCTTTGTCCTAAAATGAGAAAAGAGAACTCAGCAGTTACGTCCAATACGTCGAATGTATTAATTCATTTACTTAATCAGTAAACTTTTTAATATTTTTTCTAAGTCGTTATTCAGCTGATTCAGTTGTTCGGAAAATATTTTTCGTTAATTTTCATAGTAGTGCTTAAAATATATATTTTCCTACCGAATTCTTCCGCTCTTTTATTTTTTGTAGTTTGCTTAGACTTCGCTTCCGTATTTTCCCCTGACTCATACCTGTGGTTTTTATTTTATTTTTATACTCGTTCACGACGTGAAACTAGAATATTGGGTTTGTGCAATGTCCGTCATGCTTGATGTCATGTTGCTTTGGATATACACTTGTAGTTATCTGCTATAGAAAAAGTGCTATGATTTTTGTGCCACGCCCACTAAGAGGCTGGCAAATCGATAAAATGTCGATACACCACAAATCGCTAATTGATAAACGGTAAAAATTCCTACAATTTCAAAGCTAGAGTCACGAAATTTGGTATGTAGATTGCTGGTAACTTTCCCCATAAACTGCGATCTTGACATACTGCCCACGAAAACGCCCCCCAGCGCCCCCGCCAGGAAAACTCGGAAATACCCTTATTTCCCACAGTTTTTGAGCTATAGTCATCATATTTGGAGTATATATTACTAGAAAGCTCTCCCAAGCATCACAGAAAAAAATTTCCGGCCGCGCCCCCTCCTGCCCCCGTAATCGCAAAAATCGATATATCTAAAAACACAAATCGGTAACACGTGTATGCTTTCCACAATTGTAAAGCTAGAGCCACCAAAATTTGGTATATATATTACTAGTGACCTCCCCAAAGATTGAGACCTTAAAATCCCGGCCACGCTAACTAGACCGCCCCGTAACCACCGAATCACATACGAATCATAACAGCATATCCTCCACAGTTTTTAAGCTACAGTCCCCAAATTTTGATGGTAGATTCCAGCTACTCCAGCCCCCACAATTCGCGAAAATCTTTATTTCCCGCAGTATTAAAACCAGAGTCCCAAGATTTTAAAGGTAGAATACTTACCCCTTCTAAAGATCCCTAAAAACATTTTTGCCCACGCACACTGGGGGCATGACATTTCGATAGCATCTATGCATTTTCCTCGGTTTTAAAGCTAGCTAAATAAGTTTTTTCAGACAGATTACTAATGAGCTCCTCAAAGATTGCACAAAAAATGTTTTGGATACACTCCCTGGGGGCGTGGCAATTGATCAAATCCATCCGAAAAATTTCGGCCTCGCCCATTTCCTTCCCCACAAATTAGTCGGTTACGCCCGACTTTAACGTTCTTACTTGTTTCTATTTATTATTATTATTATTATTTATTTTTATTATTATAATTTTTTTTAATGGAAAATAGTTATAAATTGCAATCTGATTTTTACTTATATAAATATACTTTTCAATTGACTGTATAAATGAAAATTTTACAAATATAGTTTGTGATTTCTAAATTATCTATAATATGTGTTTTTATACTCTGAATTGGGTAAAAAGGGTATATTGGTTTTATGAAAATGTTTTTAATTGGCAGAAAGAAGCATCTCCGATCCCACAAAGAATATATATTCTTGATCAGGATCAACAGCCTTGTCGATTAAGCCATGTACTTCTTTCCGCCCATCCGTTCGTATTTACATATGTACGCGTCGAGATCGAAAACTGTAAGAGATAGAAATTTTAACATGGATCGCGCAGAGCAAGTTTATTTCAAATGACCAAAATCGATCAAATTCTACGAGAACCTCACACCAAATTTGGATAAAATTAATATTTGTATATAATATAGTACGTTAAGATTCTGTTGCAACAGTTTCTACAAGAAATACAAGAGTTATTAAAGAAAATGTGTTGAACAATTTGACAAATTTGACAAACCAATTGGCAGCAAGCGCTGTAATAAGAGCTGGAGAGTGTGCATTTGGGCGTCATATAAATATCAATTTCGGATTTTTGCCACCACCCCCAAATATGAAAATAAAACACAATTCAAGTACTTCTACAGGTTAACGGTATCTCCTAGTCGGGCACTCCTGAATTCAGCACTCATACTTGCTTTATACCCTGAACCCATTGAAAATGGGTAAAAAGGGTATAATGGTTTTGTGCAAATGTAGGTAACAGACAGAAGGATGCATCTCGGACCCCATAAATTATATATATTCTTGATCAGGACGACGAGCCGAGTCATTTGGCCATGTCTATCTGGCCGTCACCCCGCCCGTCTGTCTGTCCGTTTGTATGAACGCAGCGATCTCGGAAACTACAAAAGCTAGAAACCTAAACTAAACGACTATAGATTCTCCATACGCAGTACAAGTTTATCATTTTTTTTTCGATATCTTGCTCCGTCTATTATTATCGATAAAAATCGATTATAAGACATGGTTTTCTTGGCATATCTCGGACACTATTAGAGCTAGAACCAATTTAATATGTGCTCGTAAAGGATACGCAGATTATAAATTAAATTAATTTCGGATTTTGCATACCTCCCCCCACTCGCCCCCATATCAAGAAAACGCAAATCAAATACTACAGACTTGCGCTTTGGAAAATGAAAAATTTTATAACGATCATACTCTTAGTTTATAAGTTATTCAAGAATTCATTTTCCATAGTGGGGCCAGTGCAGCCAATGTGTGAAGTGCGCACCTTGCTGCGTGCGTTTATGTGTGTGTGTATGTGTGACTTTGTGAATGTGTGTATGAGTGCAAAAAGCTTTAAATGTATGTAACGCCAGCTCGCCGCTGAGTTCAGAGTATCTCCTAGTCGGGGGCACCCGAAAAGAGCCATCTTACTTGTTATAAGGGTATAATGGTTTTGTGCAAAATTATGTAACAGGCAGAAGGATCCCATAACGTATATATATTCGTTTTCAGCATCACTAGCCGAGTCGATTAAGCCCTGTCCGTCTGTCTGTCCGTCTGTTCTTCTGTCTGTATGAACGCGTCGATTTCAGAGACTACAAGGGCAAGAGATCTGAACTCGGACTTTTTAGATTCGTATATACCATACGCAGATCAAGTTTATTTAAAATGATCGATAACTTGCCCCGTTTTCTTATAATCAGTGTTTATCGGTTTTTTGAGCATAACTAAGAAACTTTAAGAGCTAGAGCCATCATTTTGTGCTGGAGCTTTGGTTTGTACACAGATTTCGACGCTCTTGTTACGTTTTGAAAATTTCATAACGAAACTATTCTTAGTTTAGAAGTTATTTAGGAATTAACGTTCCAAATTGGGATATAAGAGCCAGAGCCACCAAATTTGTTTTAATAGGCTGCAATAGGCAATATATTAATGTACTATAGTACAATAAAAATGCATTAAAACAAACAGAAGTTGCTAAAGAAAATGTATTTGTACATTGGCAAACCACGTGATGGTTAGCGCCAAGTGCAGACGTTTTTTGCATGCGTTTGTACACATCCATACATGCATATGTATATGCACATTCATATGCGTGAGCTCTTATTCGAATTCCAAAGCGATTGTTTGTGCATGTGTGTTTCTAAGCTCAGATTTTGACACGGGCAATTAAAATGATGTATCTCACTGGTAGAGGTGTTCCCTGGCGCGCCAACAGAGATTTTCCCAATGTTTATTTTTTTTCACTTAACACACTTATTGGTCCAAATCCAACTTAATGCTGGGACATCCACGATTTGAAATATTCTGAAGCAACAAAATGTATATGGCATACACACTCTCAAAAAGCCTTCGCAGATCAAATGCAACCAACATTTGAAAGATATAGTTAAATATTTTGTGAACATTTTGCGAGAAATTTCGCAGTATTAAAACCAGTGTCCCAAGATTTAAAAGTAGAATACTTACCCCTTCTAAAGATCCCTAAAAACATTTTCGCCCACGCACACTGGGGGCATAACATTTCGATAGCATCTATGCATTTTCCTCGGTTTTAAAGCTAGCTAAATAAGTTTTTTTTAGACAGATTACTAATGAGCTCCTCAAAGATCGCACAAAAAATGTTTTGGATACACTCCCTGGGGGCGTGGCAATTGATCAAATCCATCCGAAAAATTTCGGCCTCGCCCATTTCCTCCCCCACAAATTAGTCGGTTACGCCCGACTTTAACGTTTTTACTTGTTTCTATTTATTATTATTATTATTATTTATTTTTATTATTATAATTTTTTTAATGGAAAATAGTTATAAATTGCAATCTGATTTTTACTTATATAAATATACTTTTCAATTGACTGTATAAATGAAAATTTTACAAATATAGTTTGTGATTTCTAAATTATCTATAATATGTGTTTTTATACTCTGAATTGGGTAAAAAGGGTATATTGGTTTTATGAAAATGTTTTTAATTGGCAGAAATAGCATCTCCGATCCCACAAAGAATATATATTCTTGATCAGGATCAACAGCCTTGTCGATAAAGCCATGTACTTCTTTCCGCCCATCCGTTCTTATTTGCATATGTACGCGTCGAGATCGAAAACTGTAAGAGATAGAAATTTTAACATGGATCGCGCAGAGCAAGTTTATTTCAAATGACCAAAATCGATCCAATTCTACGAGAACCTCACACCAAATTTGGATAAAATTAATATTTGTATATAATATAGTACGTTAAGATTCTGTTGCAACAGTTTCAACAAGAAATACAAAAGTTATTAAAGAAAATGTGTTGAACAATTTGACAAATTTGACAAACCAATTGGCAGCAAGCGCTGTAATAAGAGCTGGAGAGTTGAAATGTGATCAGATCAATATCACGTTTATTTTGAATTATAGATAGCCCGCTCTGTTTTATTATTATCGATATTTATCGATATTTGAGCACACAGAAACTATAAGAGCTAGAGCCATCAAATTTGGTTTATGTTCTCGTAAAGCATACCCAGATCAAGAATATTTTAACGAACCGATTCCGCAACGGGTATGCACGCCGTGTCCAGAGTTAAATTTACAGAAATTTAGGTTGTAGTGTGGATGTTGTAAGAGAAAGTTTCGCCCGTTAATAACACGGGTTGGGTCGATTTCTTAACAGCATTCGTTTGTATACCCTGAACCAATGGAAAATTGTTTGAAAAGAAAGTATATAAGTATATTCTTGGTCAGTATCGCGTCGATCTCAGCCACTACAAGAGCTAGAGAGCTGAACTTAGACTTTAAAGGTTCGTGTGTACCACACGCAGATCAAGTTTATTTCAAAAGATCGATAACTCGACTCGGTTTTTTGAGCATATTTCAGAAACTATAAGAGCTAATGGCACCGAATTTGGTTTAATATGTTCTATGTTCGTAAAGAGTACGCAGATTATGAATATTTCGGAATTGAGATACCTCCCTCCATTCGATCCATATATAAAAAAAAACGTTATTCAAGTACCACAGTCTTACACTTTGGTTTGTTCGTGGTTTTCAATGTTCTTGTTACGTCCAAAATATTTCATAACGATCATACTCCGAGCTTAGAAGCAATTCAACAATTAATTTTGTACAGTGGAGGCCAAGCGCAGCTGCTGCTTAAAGTGCGCTGCTGCTGTATGTGTGATTTTGTATATGTGTGTATGAAGGCAAAGGGGTTTTTAGTGTATATAACGACAGCTCACCGCTGTTTCGGGGTATCCTGTAGTCGGGCTTGTTTACTTGTTTGTTTTATGTTCCATATGTATTTATTTATATTATTATGTATATGAAGTTGGCGTGAGCATTTGGGCGTCATATAAATATCAATTTCGGATTTTTGCCACCACCCCCAAATATGAAAATAAAACACAATTCAAGTACTTCTACAGGTTAACGGTATCTCCTAGTCGGGCACTCATGAATTCAGCACTCATACTTGCTTTATACCCTGAACCCATTGAAAATGGGTAAAAAGGGTATAATGATTTTGTGCAAATGTAGGTAACAGGCAGAAGGATGCATCTCGGACCCCATAAATTATATATATTCTTGATCAGGACGACGAGCCGAGTCATTTGGCCATGTCTATCTGGCCGTCACCCCGCCCGTCTGTCTGTCCGTTTGTATGAACGCAGCGATCTCGGAAACTACAAAAGCTAGAAACCCAAACTAAACGACTATAGATTCTCCATACGCAGTACAAGTTTATCATTTTTTTTTCGATATCTTGCTCCGTCTATTATTATCGATAAAAATCGATTTTAAGACATCGTTTTCTTGGCATATCTCGGACACTATTAGAGCTAGAACCATCAAATTAAGTTTAATATGTGCTCGTAAAGGATACGCAGATTATAAATGAAATGAATTTCGGATTTTGCATACCTCCCCCCACTCGCCCCCATATCAAGAAAACGCAAATCAAATACTACAGACTTGCGCTTTGGAAAATGAAAAATTTTATAACGATCATACTCTTAGTTTATAAGTTATTCAAGAATTCATTTTCCATAGTGGGGCCAGTGCAGCCAATGTGTGAAGTGCGCACCTTGCTGCGTGCGTTTATGTGTGTGTGTATGTGTGACTTTGTGAATGTGTGTATGAGTGCAAAAAGCTTTAAATGTATGTAACGCCAGCTCGCCGCTGAGTTCAGAGTATCTCCTAGTCGGGGGCACCCGAAAAGAGCCATCTTACTTGTTATAAGGGTATAATGGTTTTGTGCAAAATTATGTAACAGGCAGAAGGATCCCATAACGTATATATATTCGTTTTCAGCATCACTAGCCGAGTCGATTAAGCCCTGTCCGTCTGTCTGTCCGTCTGTTCTTCTGTCTGTATGAACGCGTCGATTTCAGAGACTACAAGGGCTAGAGATCTGAACTCGGACTTTTTAGATTCGTATATACCATACGCAGATCAAGTTTATTTAAAATGATCGATAACTTGCCCCGTTTTCTTATAATCAGTGTTTATCGGTTTTTTGAGCATAACTAAGAAACTTTAAGAGCTAGAGCCATCATTTTGTGCTGGAGCTTTGGTTTGTACACAGATTTCGATGCTCTTGTTACGTCTTGAAAATTTCATAACGAAACTATTCTTAGTTTAGAAGTTATTTAGGAATTAACGTTCCAAATTGGGATATAAGAGCCAGAGCCACCAAATTTGTTTTAATAGGCTGCAATAGGCAATATATTAATGTACTATAGTACAATAAAAATGCATTAAAACAAACAGAAGTTACTAAAGAAAATGTATTTGTACATTGGCAAACCACGTGATGGTTAGCCCCAAGTGCAGACGTTTTTTGCATGCGTTTGTACACATACATACATGCATATGTATATGCACATTCATATGCGTGAGCTCTTATTCGAATTCCAAAGCGATTGTTTGTGCATGTGTGTTTCTAAGCTCAGATTTTGACACGGGCAATTAAAATGATGTATCTCACTGGTAGAGGTGTTCCCTGGCGCGCCAACAGAGATTTTCCCAATGTTTATTTTTTTTCACTTAACACACTTATTGGTCCAAATCCAACTTAATGCTGGGACATCCACGATTTGAAATATTCTGAAGCAACAAAATGTATATGGCATACACACTCTCAAAAAGCCTTCGCAGATCAAATGCAACCAACATTTGAAAGATATAGTTAAATATTTTGTGAACATTTTGCGAGAAATTTCGCAGTATTAAAACCAGTGTCCCAAGATTTAAAAGGTAGAATACTTACCCCTTCTAAAGATCCCTAAAAACATTTTCGCCCACGCACACTGGGGGCATAACATTTCGATAGCATCTATGCATTTTCCTCGGTTTTAAAGCTAGCTAAATAAGTTTTTTTTAGACAGATTACTAATGAGCTCCTCAAAGATCGCACAAAAAATGTTTTGGATACACTCCCTGGGGGCGTGGCAATTGATCAAATCCATCCGAAAAATTTCGGCCTCGCCCATTTCCTCCCCCACAAATTAGTCGGTTACGCCCGACTTTAACGTTTTTACTTGTTTCTATTTATTATTATTATTATTATTTATTTTTATTATTATAATTTTTTTTAATGGAAAATAGTTATAAATTGCAATCTGATTTTTACTTATATAAATATACTTTTCAATTGACTGTATAAATGAAAATTTTACAAATATAGTTTGTGATTTCTAAATTATCTATAATATGTGTTTTTATACTCTGAATTGGGTAAAAAGGGTATATTGGTTTTATGAAAATGTTTTTAATTGGCAGAAATAGCATCTCCGATCCCACAAAGAATATATATTCTTGATCAGGATCAACAGCCTTGTCGATAAAGCCATGTACTTCTTTCCGCCCATCCGTTCTTATTTGCATATGTACGCGTCGAGATCGAAAACTGTAAGAGATAGAAATTTTAACATGGATCGCGCAGAGCAAGTTTATTTCAAATGACCAAAATCGATCCAATTCTACGAGAACCTCACACCAAATTTGGATAAAATTAATATTTGTATATAATATAGTACGTTAAGATTCTGTTGCAACAGTTTCAACAAGAAATACAAAAGTTATTAAAGAAAATGTGTTGAACAATTTGACAAATTTGACAAACCAATTGGCAGCAAGCGCTGTAATAAGAGCTGGAGAGTTGAAATGTGATCAGATCAATATCACGTTTATTTTGAATTATAGATAGCCCGCTCTGTTTTATTATTATCGATATTTATCGATATTTGAGCACACAGAAACTATAAGAGCTAGAGCCATCAAATTTGGTTTATGTTCTCGTAAAGCATACCCAGATCAAGAATATTTTAACGAACCGATTCCGCAACGGGTATGCACGCCGTGTCCAGAGTTAAATTTACAGAAATTTAGGTTGTAGTGTGGATGTTGTAAGAGAAAGTTTCGCCCGTTAATAACACGGGTTGGGTCGATTTCTTAACAGCATTCGTTTGTATACCCTGAACCCATGGAAAATTGTTTGAAAAGAAAGTATATAAGTATATTCTTGGTCAGTATCGCGTCGATCTCAGCCACTACAAGAGCTAGAGAGCTGAACTTAGACTTTAAAGGTTCGTGTGTACCACACGCAGATCAAGTTTATTTCAAAAGATCGATAACTCGACTCGGTTTTTTGAGCATATTTCAGAAACTATAAGAGCTAATGGCACCGAATTTGGTTTAATATGTTCTATGTTCGTAAAGAGTACGCAGATTATGAATATTTCGGAATTGAGATACCTCCCTCCATTCGATCCATATATAAAAAAAAACGTTATTCAAGTACCACAGTCTTACACTTTGGTTTGTTCATGGTTTTCAATGTTCTTGTTACGTCCAAAATATTTCATAACGATCATACTCCGAGCTTAGAAGCAATTCAACAATTAATTTTGTACTGTGGAGGCCAAGCGCAGCTGCTGCTTAAAGTGCGCTGCTGATGTATGTGTGATTTTGTATATGTGTGTATGAAGGCAAAGGGGTTTTTAGTGTATATAACGACAGCTCACCGCTGTTTCGGGGAATCCCGTAGTCGGGCTTGTTTACTTGTTTGTTTTATGTTCCATATGTATTTATTTATATTATTATGTATATGAAGTTGGCGTGTGCATTTGGGCGTCATATAAATATCAATTTCGGATTTTTGCCACCACCCCAAAATATGAAAATAAAACACAATTCAAGTACTTCTACAGGTTAACGGTATCTCCTAGTCGGGCACTCCTGAATTCAGCACTCATACTTGCTTTATACCCTGAACCCATTGAAAATGGGTAAAAAGGGTATAATGATTTTGTGCAAATGTAGGTAACAGGCAGAAGGATGCATCTCGGACCCTATAAATTATATATATTCTTGATCAGGACGACGAGCCGAGTCATTTGGCCATGTCTATCTGGCCGTCACCCCGCCCGTCTGTCTGTCCGTTTGTATGAACGCAGCGATCTCGGAAACTACAAAAGCTAGAAACCTAAACTAAACGACTATAGATTCTCCATACGCAGTACAAGTTTATCATTTTTTTTTCGATATCTTGCTCCGTCTATTATTATCGATAAAAATCGATTTTAAGACATGTTTTCTTGGCATATCTCGGACACTATTAGAGCTAGAATCATCAAATTAAGTTTAATATGTGCTCGTAAAGGATACGCAGATTATAAATGAAATGAATTTCGGATTTTGCATACCTCCCCCCACTCGCCCCCATATCAAGAAAACGCAAATCAAATACTACAGACTTGCGCTTTGGAAAATGAAAAATTTTATAACGATCATACTCCTAGTTTATAAGTTATTCAAGAATTCATTTTCCATAGTGGGGCCAGTACAGCCAATGTGTGAAGTGCGCACCTTGCTGCGTGCGTTTATGTGTGTGTGTATGTGTGACTTTGTGAATGTGTGTATGAGTGCAAAAAGCTTTAAATGTATGTAACGCCAGCTCGCCGCTGAGTTCAGAGTATCTCCTAGTCGGGGGCACCCGAAAAGAGCCATCTTACTTGTTATAAGGGTATAATGGTTTTGTGCAAAATTATGTAACAGGCAGAAGGATCCCATAACGTATATATATTCGTTTTCAGCATCACTAGCCGAGTCGATTAAGCCCTGTCCGTCTGTTCTTCTGTCTGTATGAACGCGTCGATTTCAGAGACTACAAGGGCTAGAGATCTGAACTCGGACTTTTTAGATTCGTATATACCATACGCAGATCAAGTTTATTTAAAATGATCGATAACTTGCCCCGTTTTCTTATAATCAGTATTTATCGGTTTTTTGAGCATAACTAAGAAACTATAAGAGCTAGAGCCATCATTTTGTGCTGGTGCTTTGGTTTGTACACAGATTTCGATGCTCTTGTTACGTCTTGAAAATTTCATAACGAAACTATTCTTAGTTTAGAAGTTATTTAGGAATTAACGTTCCAAATTGGGATATAAGAGCCAGAGCCACCAAATTTGTTTTAATAGGCTGCAATAGGCAATATATTAATGTACTATAGTACAATAAAAATGTATTAAAACAAACAGAAGTTACTAAAGAAAATGTATTTGTACATTGGCAAACCACGTGATGGTTAGCGCCAAGTGCAGACGTTTTTTGCATGCGTTTGTACACATACATACATGCATATGTATATGCACATTCATATGCGTGAGCTCTTATTCGAATTCCAAAGCGATTGTTTGTGCATGTGTGTCTCTAAGCTCAGATTTTGACACGGGCAATTAAAATGATGTATCTCACTGGTAGAGGTGTTCCCTGGCGCGCCAACAGAGATTTTCCCAATGTTTATTTTTTTTCACTTAACACACTTATTGGTCCAAATCCAACTTAATGCTGGGACATCCACGATTTGAAATATTCTGAAGCAACAAAATGTATATGGCATAAACACTCTCAAAAAGCCTTCGCAGATCAAATGCAACCAACATTTGAAAGATATAGTTAAATATTTTGTGAACATTTTGCGAGAAATTTCGCAGTATTAAAACCAGTGTCCCAAGATTTAAAAGGTAGAATACTTACCCCTTCTAAAGATCCCTAAAAACATTTTCGCCCACGCACACTGGGGGCATAACATTTCGATAGCATCTATGCATTTTCCTCGGTTTTAAAGCTAGCTAAATAAGTTTTTTCAGACAGATTACTAATGAGCTCCTCAAAGATCGCACAAAAAATGTTTTGGATACACTCCCTAGGGGCGTGGCAATTGATCAAATCCATCCGAAAAATTTCGGCCTCGCCCATTTCCTCCCCCACAAATTAGTCGGTTACGCCCGACTTTAACGTTCTTACTGGTTTCTATTTATTATTATTATTATTATTTATTTTTATTATTATAATTTTTTTTAATGGAAAATAGTTATAAATTGCAATCTGATTTTTACTTATATAAATATACTTTTCAATTGACTGTATAAATGAAAATTTTACAAATATAGTTTGTGATTTCTAAATTATCTATAATATGTGTTTTTATACTCTGAATTGGGTAAAAAGGGTATATTGGTTTTATGAAAATGTTTTTAATTGGCAGAAAGAAGCATCTCCGATCCCACAAAGAATATATATTCTTGATCAGGATCAACAGCCTTGTCGATTAAGCCATGTACTTCTCTCCGCCCATCCGTTCGTATTTACATATGTACGCGTCGAGATCGAAAACTGTAAGAGATAGAAATTTTAACATGGATCGCGCAGAGCAAGTTTATTTCAAATGACCAAAATCGATCAAATTCTACGAGAACCTCACACCAAATTTGGATAAAATTAATATTTGTATATAATATAGTACGTTAAGATTCTGTTGCAACAGTTTCTACAAGAAATACAAGAGTTATTAAAGAAAATGTGTTGAACAATTTGACAAATTTGACAAACCAATTG
This sequence comes from Drosophila colorata, assembly GCA_035041545.1. Classification (NCBI taxonomy): domain Eukaryota; kingdom Metazoa; phylum Arthropoda; class Insecta; order Diptera; family Drosophilidae; genus Drosophila; species Drosophila colorata. Next base: position 64,605 of record JAWNLD010000677.1, read on the forward strand.
GCAGCAAGCGCTGTAATAAGAGCTGGAGAGTTGAAATGTGATCAGATCAATATCACGTTTATTTTGAACTATAGATAGCCCGCTCTGTTTTATTATTATCGATATTTATCGATATTTGAGCACACAGAAACTATAAGAGCTAGAGCCATCAAATTTGGTTTATGTTCTCGTAAAGCATACCCAGATCAAGAATATTTTAACGAACCGATTCCGCAACGGGTATGCACGCCGTGTCCAGAGTTAAATTTACAGAAATTTAGGTTGTAGTTTGGATGTTGTAAGAGAAAGTTTCGCCCGTTAATAACACGGGTTGGGTCGATTTCTTAACAGCATTCGTTTGTATACCCTGAACCCATGGAAAATTGTTTGAAAAGAAAGTATATAAGTATATTCTTGGTCAGTATCGCGTCGATCTCAGCCACTACAAGAGCTAGAGAGCTGAACTTAGACTTTAAAGGTTCGTGTGTACCACACGCAGATCAAGTTTATTTCAAAAGATCGATAACTCGACTCGGTTTTTTGAGCAAATTTCAGAAACTATATGAGCTAATGGCACCGAATTTGGTTTAATATGTTCTATGTTCGTAAAGAGTACGCAGATTATGAATATTTCGGAATTGAGATACCTCCCTCCATTCGATCCATATATAAAAAAAAACGTTATTCAAGTACCACAGTCTTACACTTTGGTTTGTTCATGGTTTTCAATGTTCTTGTTACGTCCAAAATATTTCATAACGATCATACTCCGAGCTTAGAAGCAATTCAACAATTAATTTTGTACTGTGGAGGCCAAGCGCAGCTGCTGCTTAAAGTGCGCTGCTGATGTATGTGTGATTTTGTATATGTGTGTATGAAGGCAAAGGGGTTTTTAGTGTATATAACGACAGCTCACCACTGTTTCGGGGTATCCTGTAGTCGGGCTTGTTTACTTGTTTGTTTTATGTTCCATATGTATTTATTTATATTATTATGTATATGAAGTTGGCGTGTGCATTTGGGCGTCATATAAATATCAATTTCGGATTTTTGCCACCACCCCCAAATATGAAAATAAAACACAATTCAAGTACTTCTACAGATTAACGGTATCTCCTAGTCGGGCACTCCTGAATTCAGCACTCATACTTGCTTTATACCCTGAACCCATTGAAAATGGGTAAAAAGGGTATAATGATTTTGTGCAAATGTAGGTAACAGGCAGAAGGATGCATCTCGGACCCCATAAATTATATATATTCTTGATCAGGACGACGAGCCGAGTCATTTGGCCATGTCTATCTGGCCGTCACCCCGCCCGTCTGTCTGTCCGTTTGTATGAACGCAGCGATCTCGGAAACTACAAAAGCTAGAAACCTAAACTAAACGACTATAGATTCTCCATACGCAGTACAAGTTTATCATTTTTTTTCGATATCTTGCTCCGTCTATTATTATCGATTAAAATCGATTTTAAGACATCGTTTTCTTGGCATATCTCGGACACTATTAGAGCTAGAACCATCAAATTAAGTTTAATATGTGCTCGTAAAGGATACGCAGATTATAAATGAAATGAATTTCGGATTTTGCATACCTCCCCCCACTCGCCCCCATATCAAGAAAACGCAAATCAAATACTACAGACTTGCGCTTTGGAAAATGAAAAATTTTATAACGATCATACTCTTAGTTTATAAGTTATTCAAGAATTCATTTTCCATAGTGGGGCCAGTGCAGCCAATGTGTGAAGTGCGCACCTTGCTGCGTGCGTTTATGTGTGTGTGTATGTGTGACTTTGTGAATGTGTGTATGAGTGCAAAAAGCTTTAAATGTATGTAACGCCAGCTCGCCGCTGAGTTCAGAGTATCTCCTAGTCGGGGGCACCCGAAAAGAGCCATCTTACTTGTTATAAGGGTATAATGGTTTTGTGCAAAATTATGTAACAGGCAGAAGGAGGCATCTCCGATCCCATAACGTATATATATTCGTTTTCAGCATCACTAGCCGAGTCGATTAAGCCCTGTCCGTCTGTCTGTCCGTCTGTTCTTCTGTCTGTATGAACGCGTCGATTTCAGAGACTACAAGGGCAAGAGATCTGAACTCGGACTTTTTAGATTCGTATATACCATACGCAGATCAAGTTTATTTAAAATGATCGATAACTTGCCCCGTTTTCTTATAATCAGTGTTTATCGGTTTTTTGAGCATAACTAAGAAACTATAAGAGCTTGAGCCATAATTTTGTGCTGGTGCTTTGGTTTGTACACAGATTTCGATGCTCTTGTTACGTCTTGAAAATTTCATAACGAACCTATTCTTAGTTTAGAAGTTATTTAGGAATTAACGTTCCAAATTAGGATATAAGAGCCAGAGCCACCAAATTTGTTTTAATAGGCTGCAATAGGCAATATATTAATGTACTATAGTACAATAAAAATGCATTAAAACAAACAGAAGTTACTAAAGAAAATGAATTTGTACATTGGCAAACCACGTGATGGTTAGCGCCAAGTGCAGACGTTTTTTGCATGCGTTTGTACACATACATACATGCATATGTATATGCACATTCATATGCGTGAGCTCTTATTCGAATTCCAAAGCGATTGTTTGTGCATGTGTGTTTCTAAGCTCAGATTTTGACACGGGCAATTAAAATGATGTATCTCACTGGTAGAGGTGTTGCCTGGCGCGCCAACAGAGATTTTCCCAATGTTTATTTTTTTTCACTTAACACACTTATTGGTCCAAATCCAACTTAATGCTGGGACATCCACGATTTGAAATATTCTGAAGCAACAAAATGTATATGGCATACACACTCTCAAAAAGCCTTCGCAGATCAAATACAACCAACATTTGAAAGATATAGTTATAACTACGGCATTCGAAAATTTGTCTGCAAATATTAAAAGCGAGCGATATTAAAAATTTATGATCGTGCTATAAATATTTTTTATTAATATTTTTATTTTTTTTTATTTTACTTAGTGCGGATGTGGTGTCGTGTGTATAAATGCATATAACGACAGCTCGCCGCTGGGTTCAGGGTATCTCCTAGTCGGGTTCTCCTGACTGGAGAATTTTTGCTTGTTTCATTTTTAATACGAGCGATCTTGCCGACGATTTCGCATGGGTGCAACCTTGTGTGCACTCTCATTTTATTATTTATTACGCGCGTTGGTGTTGGATCTTCGCTTATTTTTTATATCAGAGATCGCATCTCTCGTAGATTTTTCCCCAGTTGGTTTCCTCTCCTTTTCGTATGAAATCGACACAAGACGCTCTTCCGCTGCTTTCCGCGCAGCTGGCGCCGCTTTTGGCGCTGGTTGCCTTGAGTTTTCCTTGTATTCCTCCTTTTTTTTGGCATTGCTTGCCTTATGCGCAAATACGAGAGCCGTTTTATATGGCATGCTCGAAGGACCAAATGTTCTACAATGTGAACTGCGTTTAAGGCCAATTTTTTGTTCAATAGTGAGCGTGCCTCACTTAAAATGCACTGCCCTTGAACTGGTTGCATTAAAAAGAACGCACAGTTCGTTAAAGTGAATAATTTCAACTCACTTTTGTAGTAGGGCAGATGCATAAGCACAAGCACATTCACACACATAAGCACGTCCATGGCTATTCTGTAAGATCATTCTTCTATTCTTCTTTCCTCTAATACTCAACAGAGCTCACACACACATGTATGCAAACCTAGTCTATAAGTTTAAAAGCAACATCGAGTCAGTCTGAGTCGAGCGTTGAAATAAATAAGAAGTGCGAAACGAAGCGTCAACGAAGAGAACCAATGCGGAGCAAATAGCTCGACTCAGCAAAATTCCATCAAACTTACGTGGAGATCCCCCTGATCTTGACGACGACGACCACTTACCGATCTTGCAGTTGGAAGCCAAGACGTCCAAGTCGTCAAAAGTCAACTAAAACAACAAGAAAATTTCGACAGCAGTGTCCAGCAGAATTCGCAAATCGACCAAAGCGGCGCCATATTGTCGCGCCAGCAAGCAGCCAATCAGCTATAACTGCTCGTATTTTTGAAGGTCATAGAACAATTGCACGCAATGACAGCGAGCAAAATATTGCTGCAACACGTTCAGCCGTCGATGGTAACAATTCAGCTCTCAGCAAAACAAAAGGCGCCAGCGGGAACGACGAAAACGGCGTTGCCAATAGCGAGACTGAAGATAGAGATAGCGATAATGTTGACAATGCTAAAGCTGCAATTAAAGAAGCGCAACAAGCAAACGAAGAAACATGAGCAATAACCGGATTAGCTGCGTGAATGACTTTCGGGCAAGAGGTGACAACCGAATACGATGGAAAATATTGCCCAAATATATAATTTTGATGCTACTTATAAGCGCATGCTGATGGTCACAATATTGAAAGGGAACGCTAAAAGTTGGTAACATGCCAGCTGATCATGGCGTTTGGAGAAAAAACTTCGAAGGCAGAAATGAGACGCAAGTTTGAACAACGTAAGTGGTATCCAAAAGAAAAGTTTGCCATTTATTTTGAGGAGAAGATGATGCTACCTCAAACCATCAATGGCAACGTCGATGAGCACTGGATCACATTTTCGAATGAATAACTTCGGAGACATTGCGTGTGGACAAAATGACACACGTTGTCGGAACTGCAACACTAGAGGCCATATTATTATTTAACAAAAAAAAAAAACAAATTACAAAATTTAATTTTTACTTGATTTAGTTATTAATTCCCTCCCAAGCGATGATGTTGGTTATCACGGGGAGGATCCAGAAAGACCACCAGCTTCCTTGTATAAAAAGTTGGAGTGTGCCACTTTCTCGTCGAGAAAAAGTTTGTTCCGGCAGGGAAACGATAGAGGCATTGGTCTCTGAATCGGACTCTGACGTCACACGACGCTCAGGCGGCGATCTTATCGTGTTTGACGCCAGGTGTGAATCCAAAGTTCGAGGGTGTTGTTCCGACAACGGATTGGCTCAAGATCGTCTGCAACGACAAAAACACAGCCGAGTGGGTGAGGGCGAACTTCAGCCAGATCAAGGCCTCGAAGTTGAGCTGTTGGAGAAGGCCAGTTCCCCCGGGCGCCCCTCATCCGAGGTTACTTCGCCAACAGCCTGGAGCTATCCAACGAGACGCTTCTGGCGCACATAGGTGCCCAGAACAATTACAGCACCAGCCAATGGAGCGTAGTGCAGCTGACCACGAGTGGCGCCATTCAGTCGCTGTTTAAGTGCGGTGGGAAAGTCTGGTATTGTTTTGGCAAGGTGTTCGTGGGAACAACTCCCGACAAGGCAAAAACGGTTGCCTTGTTCAACACTCCGCGAAGGAGGAATTAGCACAAGCAGAGAGCTGCAACGGGTAAAAAATTTCGATCACACTCGTACATTGATCGAACTCGTTATGATTTTTCCAATTCGAACATTCAGTGCCAATCACATCGACCGTTCGTGCTTAGTTACACGCAATGATTGAACATGTTATTCGCAGTCATAGAGGATGATCGAACTATTCGCTTGTGTTCGGGTCGAACACGAGCTATGATCGAGCAACTCGTTAACAACTTGTAAAAAATTTAAATTTTTCGTTGTTCCATGCTGTGTTGTTTGCTGCTAATTATATAAACATATATTTAGTATAAACAAAGCAATCGTGTCAACTACTCGATCGCGAACGTGGAAGCCGGGCAACTCGAGCGAACTCGAATGCTGCTGAGCTGCTGCTGAGCATGCTCGATCATGCTCAATGCAGCTCTCTGGTGGCCAAGTCCGAGTCTTGGGTGGAGCGCATCGCGCAGATATCCTTTTGGATAAAAGCGTAAGGTACTTCCCTATAGCAAACTTTACCTCCAGGAATCTAGTTTCGTTAACCATTGAGATGGCCACGGCAGAAGGAGCGAAGAAAATTGTAGTGGTGTGTGCATATTTCCCTGGCGACACCGACGACGCTCCGCCGACGGAGGTTCAGCGTCTCTTCGACATCTGCCGAAGGACGAATAAACAGCTTGTCATTGTCTGTGACGCCAACGCCCATCACACTATCTGGGGTAGTAGTGACGTCATCAAAAAGGGGTGAGTGCCCTCTTGAATATATTTTGTGTAATAAAATAAGATGTATCAAATAGAGGGTGCAAATCCACTTTTATAAACGCAATCAGGGAAGAGGTACTAGACCTCACTCTGGTTAGCAGTTCTTTGTCCGATTTCATTAAAAATCGGCGGGTTACCGATAAATCCACTCTTTCAAATCACCAGCACATCAGACTTGACCTCCCACACCAAGCGGAACTCCTTTACAATTTTTTTAACCCACAGACAGCAAATTGGGTCCTGTACAAAGCCTAAGTGGCTTCGAAAGTTGACTAACTTCCTCCCAGTTTTACTCCACGAGAGAGATAGAATTGGCGTGAAGACAACTTAAAGATGTGCTTTTAACCTCCTACCATGATAGTGCGGCCCTAAGACCCCATCAGGCGAAACGTGAGGCTTCCTGGCGGACCGAAGGCCTGGCAAATCAAAGGAAGGAGGTCAGACGGCTCTGTAACGGGGCCAAGTTAAATAGAGACTCGTGGGACACATTCAGATGCGCGCTCACTGAGTTTAATACGAACATTAGACGAGCCAAACATGGTACCTGGCGCACCTACTGCGAAAGTGTGGAGTGAGATTGCAAAAGGTATTAGCCAGAGGGTCATGTAATGGGGCTCCTAAAAAGAATCGATGGTTCTTACACACAAGATCGACGGGAAACGCTGGCGCTACTGCTTCAGGTGCATTTTCCTGGTTCTGTTATAAGCCCGGTAAATCCCTGTAATGATGGGGATACTGAACTACCAGTTAAACGTGGTTACAGTCTGTCGGGTGTTCGACGTTGACAAAGTCAGGTTGGCCATTAAATCATTCGCTCCCTTCAAAGCCCCTGGGGACGAGCAGATTTTTCCGGCCCTGCTGCAACACAGACTAGAAAATATACTTAGTCCACTAATTGGTCTACTTAGGGCGAGCTTCACTTGGGGGTACATTCCGCCATCTTGGAGGGAGGTAAACGTGGTTTTTATTCCCAAGCAAGGGAACCGTCCCATGGATCAACCTAAGTTGAATAGACCAATTAGCCATACATCCTTTCTGCTTAAGACCGCAGAACGCCTGGTGGATTTGCATATCCGGTGCAGATTGCAAGATACCAATCCCCTGCACCATACACAATTCGCCTACATCAAAGGCAGATCGACAGAGGTCGCTCTACATCAGATATTCAGTAAGATTGAAACGGCCTTCGAGGCGAAGGAAATTGCTTTGTGCTCCTTCCTAGACGTCGAAGGCGCCCTCCCCAACTCTTGTTATCATTCAACAACCAGGGCGTTAGCATCTATGTGGGTTTACTCCTTCTCTATTACCTGGATACAGAGAATGATTACGCACAGAGACATTAGATCTTCACTGGACGCTACCACTGTTCGCAACCAACCGGTCAAAGGGTGTCCACAGGGCGGGGTTCAGTCTCCCTTTCTTTGATCCCTAGTGATAGATAAACTACTGGTAAATCTTTTGAAGCTATGCATCGATACCATAGGGTATGCAGATGACCTGACCATAATAGTCTCCGGAAAGTTCGGCTTAACCATCACCGAATTGATGCAAACGGCATTCAACACGGCCCTCTGATGGTGCACAGATGTGGGTCTCAATATCAACCCACAGAAGGCGATTATCGTTCCCTTCACGAAACGGCGTAACATCTATGTCGGACAGCTCTACATCGGTGGGACACCCGTCGAGCTATCCAGTCAGGTCAAATATCTCGGTGTTCCTCTGGATAAGAGACGTAACTGGAACTCGCACTCAGACAAAACATTGACCAAAGGTACTCCTGCCATGTGGGCAGGCTACCGCCATACAAAAATGCAGTGAACTTCAGCGGCTCGTATACCTATCCCTCACGGTTGTCATGCGTACATGTCCTACTGCCGCACTGGAGACAGTCTTAGGTCTGAATCCACTGCATTTGCACAAAAATAAAGTAGCTTCTTTGAGCCTTCTGAGGATTAAACTCACAAATGGTAGCAGCAGACATAGGTCATGCTAGTCTAGTAAAAACTATTCTTGGCTTACGGATCTGTGACAGAACGGATCTTAAGACCACGGAACGTTTCTTCGGGGTGAAATTTAGGACTCTTATTCCAGACCGTGGGGAATGGGATGATGGCAATCCTTGTAATGATGGCATGAGCCTGCAGTGCTTCACAGATGGATCAAAAGCTAATCAAGGGGTTGGTGCGGGGATCACAGGACCCAACACCAAAATCTCGATTGCAATGGGTACCTGGCCCAGTGTTTTTCAATCTGAGATCCACGCCATTAAGTCCTGCTCCGGACATATCCTTGACAAAGGGATAAGAGGAGCCACCATAAATATCTTTTCAGATAGCCAAGCAGCCATTCAAGCTCTTTCCTCATGGAGCATTACCTCGAGACTGGTTGCGGATTGCTGGAATTGTCTCCATCACCTCTCACATCGAAACCGGGTCACATTTTATTTTGTTTGTCCCAGGGCATTCCGGAATTTCCGGCAACGAAGTTGCGAACGGGTTGGTTCCGCAACCCCCTTCTTGGACCTGAACCCTTTAGTGGGTTAAGCTGGGCTTCTGCCAAAGAGTTGATAGAAAAATGGTTAAATAAGGAGAGGGAAATCTACTGGTCAGGAAGACCTGGGGTACGACAAGCTAAAGAGCTGGTCGGCCTAAATACAGGTAGAAAGACCAAAAATCTTTCAAGGGCGGAACTATGGCTCTTGGTGACCTATCTCACGGGACACCACACAGTCAGGTATCACCTCCAAAAAATGCGCCTATCCCCTGACACAAAGTGTAGGCTCTGCAGAGAGGATGACGAGACAACAAAGTACATTTTATGTAAATTCGCAGCCATTATTTGGAGTAGGAGGAAGAATCTATGCAGAAAATTTTTTATTATTATATGAACAGAAATTCCTCGACAAGGGATCTGCTTTCATTCATAAGGGAGGCAGAGCGTTTCTTGTCCCCATAGACAGCCCTTTGGCACAAAAGAGCGCAATTCGGTCGCTGTGCACTAAAATCTCTGTTGTGAGACTCCCTTACAAATAATAATAATAGATATTAATTCATATTTTGAGCTGAATAAAAGCCGGCTAAATGTTTTTGGAAAAACTTTGTACTATGTTTTAAAAGGTTTGATAAAAGTGAATTTTGAGCAGCCGTCGGGTCTATGAGTCATAATTTGGTTTTGGGCAGATATTTTATGAATGCATGGGGTTTGAGCATTAATGTCGACATCCTTAATATGATCAATAGCGAAAATTGAAAGACAAATATTAATAAAAATATATTATCTAAGGGAACTGCAACAAGTCAGACAACACTGACTTGCATTTCAAAACTGTCACATGGGGAAATGGATAAACAGGAGGTCCATATGCCGACAGAAGTGAAATAAGTTGGACTTAGTGAAAATAATAATGAAACACATGATGATTGTGATAAGCAACTGTTAAGAGATTCGACTGTTAGTAAGCAACTACTAAAAAATACGACCATTAGTGAGCAATTGTGAAGCAATAAGACTGTTAATGAGCTAAAGTCTGATAAGAAAACTGGCGGCAAAGATCTGTTAAAAGAAAATGAAAAGGTAGAAATGAAAAAGTAAATAGAAAGGAAGAGGAGTATACTTTATTGTGAAGACATTATAATAGTTTTAAGAATGTTTGTGATTTAATTGAAAAAAGTGAAGATAATTTCGACAAAGACATTACACTTGAAACAAGTGAAGATAAATTAGATTAATATTGTAGATAGTCAATTCTCGGATTACAATTGTGGTAAAGACATAAGCTATGAGACGAAATGTAAATTTATTGAAATATTTGAAAAAAACATTTAAATGCAAAAAAGCCAACGGATCCACTAGTCAATTGTGAGATGAAAATTATAAATCTTTTAATTGCCAAGACGACAATCATATAAGGAAAAAGAATAAGCTTCAGAAAATGTTAGATGAATACTTGAATAACGGAATGATACAGAATAGTGATTCTGAATATGCTTCGCCCATAGTGTTAGTGATGAAAAAACAGGTGACCAACGATTATATATTGATTTTCAAAAACTCAACAAGGTTTGTTAAAGACAATTACCCGATCAATGATCTTTTAGACAAACTTGTGAATAAAATGGTGTTTCCAAGTTAGACTTCAAAAACTGATATTTCCATGTATTCGTCACACAGATTCCGTTAAGTATACGTATTTTGTAACAGCATTAGGTTAATATGAATTTTTAAGGATGTTAATAGGCATAAAAAATGCATCAGCTTTGTTCCAACGGTTTGTGAACAATATTTTTGCTGACTTGATTAGAGAAAACAAAGTTATTGTGTACATGGACGATATGGTCGCATGGTTGCATGCAAAGTTGGTAAATGCACATTTAAGTACACTGAGAGAAGTTTTTACAAGATTGGTTCAAAATAAGCTTGAGCTTCGTTAGACAAATGTGAATTTTTGCAGTCGAGCATTAAATATTTCGGGTTTTTGATTACAAAGGAAGACATTAGAACAGCAGATAAGGCTTGAGAGGTAAAAAAAAAATTTCCGATTCCAGATAAGGTTAAAGTCGTTCAAGTTTTAGTTTAGTCTTATGTTCATTCTTCATACGTTTCATAAAGGATTTTTCATATATAGCCAGACCGCATTATGATCTTCTAAACAAAAGACAAACCGTTTGCATTCAAAGAGAAAGAATTAGAATTTTTTTGAACACTTAACGAAAATCTAAAGTAATCGCCTGGTTTAGCCATCCATAAGGATGAGATTGAATTACATTGCGATTCAAGTTCCCTAGGGAAATCACATTCCATATTTTATTCTCAAACAGAACAACAGAAACAGAGTCCAAGTGCCATGGTTTCGAGTTGGAGACATTGGCAGTTATCTATGCACTTCATAAATTCCGGATCTGTGATATGATATCCAAACTAATAACAACAGAAAAAGGAATACAATAGGAATCCGTCGAGTATTCATTGAACAACACTTTACATCGTAGCATTAAACAGATACCAAGTAAACTGTTATTTGGCGTAGAACAAAAAGGCGAGGTCATAGACGTTAGACGTTAGGAGAAAAACTAGAAGAAATTAATATCGACGAGTACGAGAAATTTAATAGAAATCAGAAAAGAACAAAAGGAAAACCAGTTACAAGCACAATCATATAATGCATCTAATTATAACAAAGCAAAAAAGAAATACTAAAAATTATAAAAAAGGAGACTATATTTAAAAACTTCGACAGTAGAGCTAATCCCTAAAAACAAATATCCCTATGTGATAGAAAAAGTATTGCGGAATGAGAGGTATGTATTAAGAAATGTTGAAGGCTTTCAAATCTCTCGAATTCCATATAAGGTGTGTGGAGTGCTAAAACCATAAGACACTGGTAGGAAAAAATAAATACTTTAAGAAAACTTTATTATTCTTAAATATATTTTTTTATATAAATAAGCACACTAAAATGTAATCACTGCGGACAGTAGTCTGCGCTAGGGGCGAAGCACGACCTAGTGTGCACAATCGGCTGGTAATATATACGCGAACTTTTTGAAATTTTGCTACGATAGTCGGATCAGATCGAGTAATATACCGAAAGGTATACGTTAAAACTAGTATTAAAACAAAGCTCAACAAATGATAGCTCATTTGCTTTACGATATATATATATATATAAATATACATAAACGTGTATGATGCGTTGAGATGGCTTTATGGTAGTTTGTAGGACTGTTCCCTACCATGAACCAAGAAACTTTTATTCTACGACTTTTTGCAAAACCCACTAGTTTGGCTCTAAAATCCGCTAGATTTTACACCCCCACAGTTTCGAAACTATAGAAGATACATGCATGATCTATATATTGTTAGAAATGTATTTTCAATAGCTTTTACGCAGGTAAAAAGTTACAACGGAAGAAATAAATGGTAAATGTTTAACTATAAAAGATACATGCATGTTCTATATATTGTTAGAAATGTATTTTCAATAGCTTTTACGCAGGTAAAAAGTTACAACGGAAGAAATAAATGGTAAATGTTTAATATGTTGTAGGCATTGAGTTTCTGCAACTTTTGGTATACGCCACATATCTGGGATAATTCGTTTTTGCGATATTCCTTGTTAATGTACATATCCTACAATTTTAAGTTAGACGTTAGACATTAACGTTGGAAAAATAACCAGTGTTGCCAGTCAGTTTTTAAATTTAAATTAGTTGATGGAATGGATTTTGATTTAGTCAAACATAAAATTAATTTAATTAATTAATTTAATTTAATGTTGTGCCGCAGAACGTAAACAAAAATTCCAATGGTTTTTTACTAATAACAATTTTAATTTTATATGACAAATGTCAGAATTAGGTTAAAAATTGTCTTTGCTGTATATTTTATAATGTTTATTATGTATATTGCTATTAGATAACTGATAGCGGACTGGCCACTCTGCCGCTTTGTTTTGATTTTATATGGAACAGCTGATTGTGTATGTTTAGCAAAAGATGAAATCAAATGAAAATTTAATCAAAATCAGTTGGCGGAATTCTAAATTGTAAATGATAACAAGTAAGATGGCTCTAGTCGAGCGTGCCCGACTAGAAGATACCCAGAACCCAGCGGCGAGCTGTCGTTATATACATTTATTGAAACCCCTCTTCATTCATACACATATACACAAAAAAAAAGCTCGCGCTTCGTGCTCAGCTTTAATATTTGCAAGCAAACTTCGGTATGCCTTAGTTGTGAAATCTCTCGCAAAATTTTCACAAAATAGGAAACTATATCTTTCAAATGTTGGTTGCAATTGATCTGCAAATGCTTTTTGAGAGTGTGCATGCCAAATACCAATTTTTTCCCTATTTTGTTGATCAAGAATATATAAAATCGCCGATATCCCAGCATTAAGTTGCTTTTGGACCAATAAGTGTGTTAGGTTAAACAAATAAATAAGAAATAAAATAAACATTTAAATAAACAGTACAAAAACTCCGTTGACACAGCGGGACTTGAACTCGCGCCTGTTAACGCGCCAGGCAACATCTCTACCACCGAGTTACAGCAGCATTTTGATTGCCTCTGTCCAAATCTGAGCTTAGAAACACACATGCACAAGCAATCGCATATAAGTACATATGTATGTATGTATGTGTGCACACGCATACAGAAAACGTCTGGGCTTGTCGCTTGCCACCACGTGGTTTGCCAAAATACAAATACATTTTCTTTAACAAGTAAGAACGTTGCAGTCGGGTGTAACCGACAGCGGAATACTCGTAACACGCAGACCTCTCGTTAGACAACAACGCCCCCAACCATTCAACCTTAAGTGTGACGAAAATCAAGTTAAAGTATTTAATAAGAATTATATGAAAAATGCTAACAGAAAGCAAAACGAATACAATTTTAAGAAATTGTTATGAACTAGAAAAAGTTTGAAATATTAGAAAAATCAAGACCAGCCTTTGCATCAAGAGCGGGAATTGAACCCGAGCGCCATCGATCACTTCTTTTTGGTGTGACAAAATTCAATATAAATGGAAAGAAATTTGTTTTTTTCTGAAATTTCTTGGGTAATCATTTGTTTGATAAAAAATAAAATATTACCTTGTTTACAGATATAATAGAATATTTAATTAGAAATAATAAATTGAAGCTACATTTTATACTACAAGTTGTGACAAAATCAACTCAAGTTATATGACAAGTGTACAATCGTAAACAGCCGCACACAAATTCTAAGAATACTAAAAAGTCTAGCATCAAGTGCCATTTACCGACCAGTGGTCACTGACCACTTAATTTCCCATGTGACAATCTAATTGAAAAGTTATCAAACACTATTCTAATGAAGCCAAATAATAAGTACCAAAAAGTATGCAATAGATGGCGCTTGATATGTTGCACTGGCATATTTGATGTTGTGCATGTATCGAGTTTTTGACATTGTGGGCGCGGTAGTGGGCGTAGCCAAAAAAGTTTGGATGTGATCTTTAGAGGAGGTCATCAGCAATCTGTTGATATGTATTATATGCATCTAGCTTTTAAAGTGTGGGAGACATATTGATTTAATCGAATCACCATGCCGGCCTGACGAGGGTATACATGAATATATATTTCAAATTCTCTAGCTTTAATAGAGGCGAAAAAAATTGTATTCATACGGACAGACGGACAGACATTTCACAAACCCAATATACTAGTTTCACTTCGTGAACGATAATAACTTCTATGTTTCTTAACCGAGTTGGATAAATTTTGTTTTAATATATTCTTATTGTACAATAGTACATTTATATATTGAGGAGCAGCCTATTAAACCATACTTGGTGGCTCTGGCTATTATAGTTTCTGCGACATTCTCAAGCAGCTGCGCTTGGAGCGTAATTCTTAAATAACTAATAAACTAAGAATAGGATCGTTATGAAATTTTCAGAACATAAGCATTAAAATCAAAGCGAGAGTCTGTAGTACTTGATTTGCGGATTTTTTGATATTTTTGATATGGGGGCCAAAAGGGGGAGGTATCAAAATTGTTTGGCTCTAGCTCTTATAGTTTCTGAGATATGCTCAAAAAGCATGGTAAAAAAAAATCTATATATATCGATAGTAAGAAAACTGGATAATTCGATAATTCGAAATTAACTTGATCTGCATATGGTATACACGAACTTAAAACAGAAAACTGCAACTCTCCAGCTCTTTTTAAGTGCTTGCTATCAATAGAATTCTTAGATTTGTAAAATTTTACCTCACGTTTTCTTTAATAACTTTTGTGTTTTTTAACCGATCTTGTTAAAGCTTTTTGCCACAGATTTCTTTAGTGATATAGTATATTAAAATATTAATGTCAACCAAATCCGGTGTATCTAGTACTAAAAATACGCGAAATAAGCTTAAAAAATTTGAGGTGGTGCTAGATTTTTATCGATTTTAGGAAAACGGTGTTGGTTATCGATCATTTGAAATAAACTTGATCTGAGTTTGCCATGGACAAGTCTAGCTCTCAAAGTTTCCGAAATCGATGCGTTAATAAATAGGGATGGACGGACGGACAGACAGACGGACATGGCTAGATCGACTCGGCTGTCGATCCTGATCAAGAATATATGATTTTTATGGGCTCAGAGATGCTATTCATAATCTGCGTATCTTTTACGAGCACATATTAAACTTAATTTGATGGCTCTAGCTCTTATAGTCTCCGAGATATGCCAAGAAAACCAAGTCTTAAAATTTGAATTGATTATAATGAAACGGAGCACGATATCAAAAAAAAATGATAAACTTGTACTGCGTATGGTTTAGGAGAATCTATAGTCGTTTAGTTTAGGTTTCCACCTATTGTAGTTGCCGAGATCGCTGCGTTCATACAAACGGAAATGACTAAATCGCCCCGGCTCGTCGTCCTGATCAAGAATATATATACTTTATGGGGTCGGAGATGCTTCCTTCTGCCTGTTACATACATTTGCACAAAGCCATTATACCTTTTTTTAGCCATTTTCAACGGGTTCAGGGTATATAACACGTATATTACGATAGCAAACTATGTAAAACTATGTAAACCAGTCTGAGTCGAGCGTTGAAATGAATAAGAAGTGCGAAGCGAGACTGTACGTTTGAATTATCTGATCAGAATATTCCTCTGCTACACTTTTTTTCTTAAAATCCTATTCTTATGTAGGGCGCAAATCGCTTAACCTAGCTTTTCTGCTGTGTTTCTTGTAGCTGCAGCCGCAAACAAGTAAGAACTTTGCAGTTGGGCGTAACCGACTGCTCAATACTCGTTCACGGTCTTGATTATTATTGTTAATTGGGAAAAATGTAGATTTTTGTAATTTGTGGGTGCTCTATATTTATAGGAGGTCATCAGAAAATTGATAACTAAATTTGGTGACTCTAGCTCTAAAATTGTGGTAAATATGGATTTTCGCGGCTTACCCGCACCAAGATATATGGATTTTATTGATTTGCCACACCCGCAGTGGGCGTATCAAAAAAATTTGTTGTGCGATCTTTAGATGAGGTCATTATTATTTCTATTGGTAAGGAAGTCTCACAAAAGAGACTTTAGTGGCACAGCGACCGAATTTCGCTCTTTTGTGTCAAGGGGATCCCTATGGGGACAAGATACGCTCTGTCTCCCTTAGGAAGGAGAGCAAATCCCTTGTCGGAGAATTTCTGATCTGTGCTGGAGTAACAAATTCTCTGCATAGATACTTTCTGCTACTCCAAATAATGGCTGAGCAATCACATAAAATGTGCTTTGTTGTCTCGTCATCCTCTCTGCAGAGCCTACACTCTGTGTCAGGGGACAGGCGCATTTTGTGAAGGTGAAACTTGGCTGTGTGGTGTCCCGTGAGATAGGACACCAAGAGCCATAGTTCCGCCCTTGAAAGATTTTTGGTCTTTCTACCTATATGTGGGCTGACTAGCCGTAACCCAGGTCTTGTTGACCAGTAGATTCCCCTCTCATTCTTTGTACATTCCTCTATCAACTCTTTGGCAGAGTCCCAGCTTTACCCACAAAAGGGTTCAGCTCCAAGAAGAGGGGTTGCGGAACCAGCCCTAGCTAGCTCGTCAGCAATTTCGTTTCGGGAAATTCCGGAATGCCCTGGGACAAACAAAACAAAGTGTGACCCGGTTTCGACGTGAAAGGTGCTGGAGGCAATCCGCAACCAGTCTCGAGGTAATCCTCCATGAGGAAAGAGCTTGAATGGCTGCTTGGCTATCTGAAAACATATTTATGGTGGCTCCTCTTATCCCCTTGTCAAGGATATGTCTGGAGCAGGACTCAATGGCGTGGATCTCAGATTGGAAAACAATGGGACAGGTACCCATTGCAATCGAGATTTTGGTGTTGGGTCCTGTGATCCCCGCACCAACCCCTTGATTAACTTTTGATCCATCTGTGAAGCCCTGCAGGCTCATGCGATCATTACAAGTATTGCCATCATCCCATTCTCTACGGTCTGGAATAAGAGTCCTAAATTTCGCCCCGAAGAATAGTTCCGTGGTCTTAGGATCCGTTCTGTCACAGATCCCCAAGCCAGGAATAGTTTTTACTAGACTAGCATTACCTATGTCTGCTGCAAGCAACTCATTTGTGAGTTTAATCCTCAGAAGGCTCAAAGAAGCTACATTCTTTATTCAGTCCGAAGACTGTCTCCAGTGCTGCAGTAGGACATGTACGCATGACACCCGTGAGGGATAGGCATACGAGCCGCTGAAGTTTGCTGAATTTTTGTATGGCGAGGGCAGAGTAAGTGATAACAGGCATAACCATCATACTGTACGGCCATCTAATGGCTTTGTAGTCTAAACCCCTCGTTTTACCGAAGAGCTGACGTCCCACATGGCATGAGTACCTTTGATCAAATTTTTTTGACCGCTCGGATGCGGACAATGGTGGCGTCCAGTGAAGATCTAATGTTTCTGTGCATAAGCATTCTCTCTATCCAGGTAATAGAGAAGGGATCAACCCCCCTAGATCCTATCGCCCTGGTTATTGACTGATAGCCAGTGTTGTCGAAGGCCCCTACGACGTCTAGGAAGGAGCTCAAAGCAATTTCCTTCGCATCGAATGCCTTTTCAATATTACTAAATATCTGATGTAGAGCGACCTCTGTCGATCAGCCTTTGATGTAGGCGAATTGTGTATGGTGCAGGGGATTGGTATCTTGCAATCTGCACCGGATATGCAAGTCCAAAAGGCGTTCTGCGGTCTTAAGCAGAAAGGATGTGACTAATTGGTCTATACGACTTAGGTTGATCCAAGGGACGGTTTCCTTGCTTGGGAATAAAAACCACATTTACCTCTCTCCAAGATAGCGGAATGTACCCCCAACTGAAGCTCGCCCTAAGTAGACCAATTAGTGGACGAAGTATATCTTCTAGGCTGTCTTGCAGCAGGGCCGGGAAAATCTGATCTTCGCTCCTTCTGCCGTATCCACCTCAATGGTTGCCGAAACTAGGACCCTTGAGATAAAGTTTGTTAGACTAAAGTGCCCTACGATTTTATCCAGAAGGATAGCTTCGCGAAGCGCTCCACCCAATACAACAACTTACATGAGCCGCAACTTAATCCTCGGACCTGGCCACCAATCAACCATGGTTCTTGGAGGAGAGACAGGTTGATGTTTTGGTCGGCGAAAATACTGCACATGGTGGCCGACGCCCCTCTAGCGTGGTGCAGGTTCGTCTGAAACACCGTTATTGTGCTCATTTCTTCTTAGCAGAGTTTTGGACAAGGCAACCGCTTTGGCCTTGTCGGGAGTCGTTCCCACGAACACCCTTCGGTAGCTTGGATACTTTATACCTCATTATATTTTGCGCCTTTCCTTGACTGCAAAGCTGCCGCACGGGGAGCATGATCACAGGTCGAACCATTAGTATGCCCAGCAATCAAGCTAGTGAACGAACCCGAGCCAGGTTCCGAGTTTGTTGTTGGGGCAGCAGCAGCCGGCACCGCGACTGTTGCTTTAGCGTTCCTGGTAAAGGGACCTGCGCTGCTTTTTTCCATAAGTGCCGTGTTCTTAAGGATAAGTCTGGTCTTACCAAAACTGTACCAGACTTTTCCGCTGCACTTAATCGGCGACTGCAGTGACGCGTCATCCACCACGATGGCTAAGTGCAGCATAGCGCCACTCGTGGTCTGCTGCACTACCCTTTATTGGCTGGTGCTGAAATCTCGCGACAAGCTCGGCAATAGAAGGACTCCGTTCCTCGCGACCATCTGCGCTCCTTTCTCATTGCTACCTGCTTGCTTGCGCGCGGAACCATATTGAATTTGCTGTGATGGAGAAAAGAAACAGCGGATTATCTTTAAGAACTAGTGGGCTGGATACTATTAAAAAGCGAATTGATCTCGCCTTCAATAGAAAGGTGGACTTACTTAGAAATTGGCCGTTTGACAATGCCTTTGGACGTAACAAGGTCTATGACCCGAACCTGGACACGTCTACACGTTTGTGCAGCTCCTTTAGGTACTCATCTTTCCAGCGAGTACAGAAATGCTGGTTAATAGCTTCAAGGTGTTTCCAGCGATTGATTATGGATGGAGCGGGATCCTCGATTTCTGGCTCAGTGACGGATAGCAGAGGGTCATCAACCAGAAAATGGCCAGGACTTAGGGCTAGCGGGTCAGTCGGATCTTCGGACATTGGAGAAATTAGCCTAGAATTTAAGCACGCTTAAATCTTTAAGAGCAATGTGGAAAACTCCAATTATTTCATTTTAAGATACATAAATTAACGTAACGAATTATTCTTGTTTGAAGTTTCTTATTATATGGCTATGTAAATAACATATGTAAAGTGTAAACTCGGCTTCGACAACGCTCTCTCTATCGCTGTTGTTTGTCGGTCTGCAAGCACTGTTTGCAGACTTGGGTATTGAGCTAGCCGTTCGGTCGTAGTTAGTCGTTGCTTATCGATTATCGCATACGATTGCATCGATCTCTTTGTTCGTGGGTGAAGCCAAGAATCTGTTCGAAGCCACTGCCACATATGCCATATAACGTTGTTGCGAAAGTCTAACTTTGCGTTTTGCTTGCGCAGGGCTTAGATATTGAACATTATACAGTATTTGTGGAAGAGAGTTTTCAAGCTTTTGACTCCAGTCTCCTAAAGTCCTCGTTTATGTGGCGCACCCGGAGGAACCTAATTATCTCCCCCCTTGTGGCTTCTAGGAAGTCTCTGTCAAGTGCCTTTTATGCACCAACGAAGGTCTTTCCACTGTCTAATTGCGCAATAGATGGACACCCCCGTCTTGTTCCGAAGCGAGCAAATGCCGCCCCGAACGTCTCGGTTGGCAGGTCCGATGTTGCCTCTAAATGAATTGCCTTTGTGCTAAAACAGACGAAGACAGAAACGTAACCCTTGGATATGCGGCAAGTCCGCCAATGAAACTTTTTATCTCACAGAGACAGGCGAAATCAATGCCTGTGATACGTTGTGTTGGCAAGTCTTCCATTAGCTGCGTTTGTGGATGAAGCAAAACTTGCTGGAGTTTATTATGGGTTTCACCAGATTTTTGAGAGTTGTGATCCAGTACTTTCACAGGATGAGCCGGACTGTTAATTGATTTCCCCCTGTAGGGCTATACGATGATTGAATCGAGCAACTGCCGTGCATGAGGACTGGAAGCTGGCAGTAGAATTGGATTGCGTTCATTATAATTCAGATTTACGGAGGTTTTGACACGACCGCATGCTCTTATGACACCGTTACTGTCTACAAACGGATTTAAACTCAGGAGGGAGGCAGGAGACAGATATACTCATTTGAGTATTGTATGTGCTGAGTCGATATGATCAAAGATTGTAAAACATCTGAGATCTCAGAACTACACAGGTCGTGGGAGAGTTCGGACTGAAGTTTTCGACATCTTTTACAAAATCTCACGCCGTAAGCTATCCAAGGTCAGACCTGCTATTGTATGGACCTTTACAGCTCGCTGCTCTAAATCTGTCTCTGGTGGAGGCTGATTTCGCAAGTTCCAATACTCTTGTGGGGATTGTAACCAGTCCGGTCCGTGCCACCAGAGATCATTGTTTAAGAGCTCTTGGCAAAGAATACTGCGACTAGGTAAATCAGCTGGATTATCTTCGGATCGGACGTGATTCCATTGGCTCCCATTGGTGGAATGGACAATCTGTGCCACCCTGTTGGCTACGAAAGTGGTCCATGCACATGGGGGCTTGTTCAACCAAGCTAGGAAAATGGTTGAATCGAGAGATTCTAATGTGTTCTAGATATGGATAACTTTAGAGGAAATGTTGCCACTCTTTATAGAGATCATCGGGCAGCCACCCTACTCACTTAGCCAAATCTCTTGCACAAATAACTTGGTTTGTATTACAAAGGGAGCTAGCTAGCCAGCTGGATCAAATATACTCGGATTATGTATCTACTTTAGAAGCCAAATCGCCGAATTCCTAACGTTTTAGCAGTGCTATCATCTTCGATTTCCACAACTCAGCATCCTTTTTATAAGACGTCCATTTGCGTAAAGGAAAGCTTGCGGAATAAAGTGCGTCCTGAAGCTCCCGGATCATAGGAACCGCGATCAGTTCAGAGTAAGCTCCTGCTAGGACGACGTCTACATACATGGAAGAGCTGATGATTTTAGACGCAAGTGGATATTGCCATTCAACATCGCTTGCGAGCTGTTGTAAAACTCTAATGGCGAGAAAGCGAGCGCAGTTGATTCCAAGAGTGACCGTGTTAAGTCACAAATTTCACCCTTTGGATTGCTGTACAGAATTCTTTAGAATGCTGTGTGATTTGGCTCGACGAGTATCTGCCGATACATTTCTCTGATGTTGGCATTAAATACCATTTGGAAAAATCGCCATTTTAGGATTTGAATGGTCAATTCAGCTTGAAGCACTGGTCCTGCATGTGGGATATCATTCAAACCAATGCCATTAGTGGCACTTTAGCGCACTTTCGTAGTGGTGCTGACTGGTTTTAAAACTGCATGGTGAGGCAAATAGAAGTTCTGCATGCTAGTGTCGGGAGTTTCATGTGGCCTAGCTCCAGATATTCTTGGATGACTGAATCATATTCGGCCTTACATGGAACGTTTTTGCTAAGGCGACATTCATTTTTGAGGAACTGCGCCAATGCGATAGATCTGGAATGACCTAGGGAGATATGATCTGGGGTCTCGAAACGGAAGCGAAACAATATATTTGCCAGATTTATGTCTACACGTTGTTCTCATGAAAATTTCTTCAAAAATCGTATTAGACTCCTTAATCGGTCTCACCGGTAGATCCTCCATCTCCCAGAACATTGTTAGAAGTTTGTCAAGAGGCTCATCGCTACTCAAGGTAACTTAAGTCGAAAAGGATGCAATGGAGATCTTGGAAAAGAGCCGGAAATAATCCAGCCGCATATGGTCCCTTGTTCCAATAGAGTTACACAAAAATTTTGGGTCGGACACCGTCTAGTAGGATTGACGGAAGAATATCCGCGCCAATAAGTACATCGATCTGTGCTCTTTTTGAAAAGGGTGGGTCGGCTAGCTGCATACCAGACATATCTTGTAATGCGGATTGAGAAATCTTACCGGTTGGTAGATTTCCTGCCAGTAGTGGTAGAACGTAGTCGGATGTTTCGATTTGAAATCGTGGACGATGAGGAGAGACCAAACAAAATGCGCAGAGTCTATGTGCATGTGAAATTGTTTTATTAAGCCCCGACACTTCAGTTTAAACATTTTGGAATGGCAGTTTCATGGAGCGGAAAAGTCGTTCTGAAGTGAATGTTACCTTGCATCCCGAGTCTATCAGAGCTAGAGCGGGGAAAGTTGTACCTCTATGCCAAATATGGATAATTGCGGTACCTAAAAGAACGCCTTGAGTGTTGGAAACGAAATAGTTTTGGACTTTTGCGTGTCATTTGCGCAGAAGGAGTGGACTTAAATTCTCGGGTGTATTTGCAGAGGTAGTTGCAACTGGTCTTGGATTGACGTAAGGAATGTCGTTTCTATGCAATACCGTATTGTAACGTCCTCTACACATGTAGCAATTGTGACAACTACTGCATTCTCTCAGTTGATGGCCTCTTGCGAAACAGTTAAGGTATAGCTTTTTCTGCTTTATATAGACAACTGTAAGAGTTGTTGGTGTAACCAACAGTCATTTAAAGGAACCGGGGTCGCACCGCATGGTTTTCCCTTGATCAGAGATCACATGTTCTTGCTTTAGTGATAACCTTTGTCTCAAAGAAGTTCACCTCTTTTGAGTGTGGAGGATTTCGTGTGGTTTTGACAACAGCCTGAGCGCTTGAAACTGGCTTTACATCTTCTATCGCTTCTAATGTGCGATAGCGCTCGCTGAGAAAGCTATTCATTTCGTGCCACGACAGAATTTCGAGCTTAATTATGAGTGACTGTTCCCACAATGATAAAGTCAGTTTTGGTAACTTGGAGGAGTATAGAAATACAAGAAGGCAATCCCAATTTTCGGTTGAGATTTTGGAGTGCTCAAGGGCAATCAAGCAGCCTTGGATTGTGCTTTAGAGGTCCTTTAAAGCAGCGCCCGATTCGAAAGTCACGGTGGTCAGATTGAAAACGTATCTTCAATTGACTATTTACTAGGAGTCGTTTGTTTTCGAAACCAAGCCGATATGAAGCCATCTTGTCTGATAGGAGATTTTTCCACGATTGCCTTAGCTTCGCCACTTGTTTTGGCATTCAATGGAAAAAATTGTTTGACAGGCGTCATACGTGGATTGTCGACATATATAGCCGAGAAGAGATCGCGAAATGTTGACCATTTCAAGTAATCCCCATGAAACACCTCAATCCCCAAGAAACACCGCTTGCAGGAAGACTACAGCCTCAGGAAGCAGAAGGGAATGTCGTGGGGTGCACTGGAGCTCTGTTCAAGCTAAAAGCTTGCTGTATCTACTCACCTAGTTGAGCTGCGCATCGGTCGAATACGGAGTAGCAGTGATCGTACTTTTCTTGTAGAAATGCACAATCGGCACTGGTAGCACTTTGGTTCAGTATCTCGGAACATTGCTCATACTCCGCTTCGACCTTTTCCCACAAAGTCCGAAATTGGTTACGGCGGACTTGGATCGTAAACGGAGTTACTTCTATGCTCGCTGGAGTATTGATTCTGGACTCAAACTGGCTGAGTCTATCAGAAACGTCAATGAATTTCGTTACCGTCGTGGACTGCGTTTTTTGGGAAGTGACTTGGAAAATGAGTTGTTCATTTTGTGGTGTTCTTACTAATCTTTTGGGTTCGATGTTTTTATGGTTAAGCGGAACGTTCGAAATCGAACTTATGTCAAAAGATTTAAAAGTTACAAACAAATATTAAAGCTGAACAATTGGAATCGGAACATTATTATAAGAGCCAAATAAAAAATTCCAAAAAAAATGTAAGAGCGGAACATTTGGAATCGAATAATATTAAAGGTTCCGAAAGGTTGCAGCCAATATGGAAACGACGGTGTTTGGGATCGAAGAAAAAATGTGTGACAATTATATTACTTTGGCTCATTCACCCCAAACTGAATTTTCGAATTTTTTTTTTTTTTTACAACAAACAAAATTAGACGAGTTGGAACAAAAGCGAATTATAATTGCTTAGTGGAATGTAACGTTGATTTATGATGGTGAAAACAGCTATACTTTAAACACTATTAATTTATTAAATGTATATCAATCGTAATTATTATCTTGTCGGATACCCCAATCAGAAAAGGGTATTGCATAGCTTGCAGCAGCGTTGAAATAAATAAATGTAACACACGTGGAAGAAAGGATATGAATAAAATCTTACTAAACGCAAATGCGTATTACAAATGAGAGCGGAAAGAGTGCAGTGGAAACACGGTTGTTTAGTTTAAATGGACTGGAGCTGTCTCACCTGTTCCACACTGTGATCATATATGTGCATGTATTTGTTGTTATATGTCTTGCTTCGGACATGCAATGCTTAAAATATATACTCATACATACATATATTTATTTAAATTTGTAAAGATTAGTTTATGTTATGTGATATTAGTTTTTATGTTATTATTAAGTTAAGGAAATGCGGATCAATTGATGTACGTGCAAGTTGTTTGCGATTGTATTTGTTTTAATTTGTGTATATTGAATTTTTTTTTTTCAAAGTTTTATTTGTTGCTTTGTTCGTATAAATAGATTTGTAGTGTTTATATACATTATTAAGATATATTTAATATTCGGGAGTGCAAATAAATATTAAGTTTAGAGATATTCAATTTAGATCAGATACTAATATATAAAGTTTGTCAAACAAAATTTCAACCTTTTTGTCATATTTTGTAGGTAAAAATATACTTTTTATAATTTGTTGTATTATTATATTATTATCTAAGTATCGTTTATCACAACGTACAAAAATAATAGTTGAAATTCAGTTTTAACTGCGAAAAAAATCCAGAAAACCAAACAAACACTATTTTTTCAAAATGCAAACACAATCCAGCAGTTCTGGTGGTGTCTATTGAGTCTTTATTTTTTTGTTTTTGTATTTGCTTTGTTCAGTTTGTATGATCTGCTTATTCTATTACTGCGTAGTAAAAAAAAAATATATTGCCTTGCTCTTTACGCATACACTTGCCGGCATAACTCTGCGTACACCACTCAAAATTTAATTTTTACTTTAGAGGCTTATATTTCCGTTATCGTACCATTTTTTAAAATTTAATTTGACAGTTAACACATTTTACTTAATTATACATATTTTTCCATAATTTTGCTAGCAATGCTTATACTTTAAATTCGTTAATAACTTAAACATTTCAAAAAAGTGTACCCGCTCAACAAACATAACTGCGAACAAACACAAGAACCCGCATTAAATGAGCAAATATGCAATTACCGTTAACTTTCTTGGAAATTTTTTATTCTTGGAAATTTGTTACGGCTGTTGTCGACACAATTGAATATAAAATAAATATGATTGAGACCATGAAACCAGAAGGAAAGGAAATATTTACCGAAATCAGGAAACGTATAATAAATCTACTTGTTCAGGCTAAAAGCTGGCGAAAAATTAGAGAGTTGATGGATGGACCTCACTCGTCATGTCAGAGAGTATATGATAATTATATTTCAACAAGTTCTATCTTATACAAGTCTCGTTGTGGCCGTCCAGCTATATTAACAAAGTGAGAGAAAAACCAAGTCGTCCAGTTAGTGCGCTTAAATCCAAGAATAACTGTCAATCAATTACGACTTGAAGTTGAAGAAAGGTTCTCTAAGACAATTTCTTAAGATACAGTTCGCAGAATTTTGAAAAATCTGGGTATCATAGCCAAGTTGCTCGTAAAAAGCGCCACAAAAAAAAAATAAATAAAATAATAAAATAAACAAAAACACATGGAGTTTGCAAATAAATATGTATCGAATAAAGTTATTTTTTTCGGATGAGAGCAAATTCTGTATATTTGGCATTAAAGGAAAGAAGCTGGTGTGAAGAAAGAGGTACAGCATTCGAAAACGAGAGTTTAATTCCAACAGTTAAACACGGTGGAGGGGAAGTAATGGTTTGGGGGTCAATGGCAGCGAATGGTGTTGGAAATTTGACATTAATTGAATCGGTAATAGATCAAATGGGTTACATTCAAATTTTGAAGGGGAATTTACTGCAAAATGCTCAAAAAGTGAGGCTGAAAGATAAGTTTTGGTTCCAGTAGGATAATGACCCAAAACATACTGCCAAAAAAGTAAAGCTTTGGTTGCTTTATAACGTAAAAATCAATTGCTAACACCTCCAGCACCTGCATTTTATACTACACCACTGCACTACTAGTTTATCACGTTGTGACAAAACTCAACTCAAGTTACATGTACGACAAGTGCAAAATCAATCAGCAATCAACTGCATGCAAATTCTAACAATTTGAAATATTGTAGCAGTCAGCCTCTGAAAGCAGTCAGCCTCTGTAAGCAGTGACAACCAAACAAAAATATTTATCGAAAAAATGCAATAGCTGTCGCTAGCAATGTTGCACTGGCATCATTGGTGTTGTTAACATATCGAGCTTTGGACATTGTGGGCGCGGTAGTGGGCGTAGCCAAAAAATTGATGCGATCTTTAGAGGAGGTCATCAGCAATCTGTCGGTATTCATTTTATGCATCTATCTTTAAAAGTGAGAGAGATATATAGATTTAATCGAATTGCCACGCCCCCAGTGGGCGCATTCCGTAAACCGTAACACTTTGTCTGACGAGGGTATACACGAGTACATATATCAAATTTCAAGTCTGTAGCTTCAATAGCTTCGAAATAAATTGCGTTCATACGCACAGTATGACGGACATTGCACAAACCCAATATACAAGTTTCACTTCGTGAACGAATATAAAAAGTACATGTACATGTATGTACATGTTGTTGTTTTTGTGCAAGAAAAGAAGCAGAAAAAAATATATATAATAAAAATTTTCACAAAATAGGAAACTATATCTTTCAAATGTTGATTGCAGTTGATCTGCGAAAGCTTTTTGAGAGTGTGCATGCCAAAAACCAATTTTTCCCCATTTTGTTGCTCTAGAATATTTCAAATCGCCGATGTCCCAGCATTGAGGTGGCCTTAGACCAATAAGTGTGTTAAGTTTAAAAAATAAATAGAAATTAAAGTAAACAGTCAAAGCGAGATTCGAACCCGCGTTTGGTAGCCCGCAAGGCAACACACACCACCGAGCTGCAGCAGCATTCTAATTTGTCCGTCAAAAGCTAATCGCTTTAGAATTCGAAAAAGAGCTCACGTATATGAATATGCATATACATATGTCAGAGAATTAAATAATTTAGATGAGAATGTTAATTTAATGTGAGTGGTTAGAAGTTATGTTAAGCATCACAGAGACAGCATTGCAATGTTAAGTAGGTGAATATAGAAAAGAATGAAAAGAAAGAAAGACATGTGGTAATTGCCTATTTTTAAGGGCATGAGATTAATATATGCTGAGAGCGAGGTCCGAGAGCGAGAGAGTCGTTTCGGCCGAGTGTGGCGCAATTTTAGTTGTCAAAAAGGAAATCAGAATCAGCAGCCAGTCGGTGCATGATTGACACAACACAACACGAACAATTAGTGACTCTCTGCGCTTAAAGCAATTATATTAGAAGAAAAATTATCTGACAGTGTGTTGCAGGCGATATTGGAGTCTCACATAAAAAATTCATTGAGCTGTTGAAAACATTGCAAACACCGATAGCAGTAACTTCGCGCAGCCAGACTCTGTCACTATTCAATCCTGAGGCCGCTGGAGCTCACTCCGCAGCGTGGCGCAAATAAGCCGACATGATTTTGACCGAAGAAATGTGAAGACTCAAAAATAATTGCAGCAGCAATTAAAGGCGCAAGCATTTAGTAAGTGGACCCAATATTACGGATCAGATTTGGGACCGGAGAAAAAGAGGTAAATGACGCAAGTGCAAATCAAATCGGCAAAATCGGTCAGAAAGTAGCGGATTGTCGTAAGAGGAAAGCAGAAAAGAAAAATGAAAGCGAACCAAACTTACGGCAGGCCAATATCTGGTTGAGAGAAAGCACCCGTCACATGTTGCAAGGGCGGAAAGGTTGGTCACATCAGCTTGTATGAAGGGAGCAGCAGAGAGCAGCAACAACAACAATGAAGAGCGAATCGACAGGTGTACAGTGCTGTAGCCTAAAGGGGTTATGTATCAACTTGGTGAGCTCTTTCCATGCTACTTTGACTCGGGTGCCTAGTGTTCTTTGATCAAAGAGAAATTGTGTGATAAACTGGCTGGCAAGAGACAATAATACGGTAGGGTTAAGAGGAATATTGACGACAGTGCAAATTTCGCAGTTTAATTTACAAATTCTATTTCATGTAGTAATGGATAATTATTTGAAGCATGACATAATGATTGGTAGTGAAATCTTGCAGTATGGTTTCGGTATGGTGGTAGAAGCTGATAAATTTAATATTTTCAAAACCAAAACTGTCAATGCGGTATTTGATGGGACAACTGTGAGTAATGTCGAGAAACTAATAGATAACATTATGGAGATGGATGAAAAAGAAAAGCTTAAGCTGAAAGATATACTGAGTCAACACATAGATAATTTCATAAATGGAATCCCGGCGTGTATCTACCGGAACATTTGAAATTCGCTTAATAGACAACAATAAAACAGTTTAAAGGCGTATGTACAGGCTTAGCGTAGGTGAAAAAGATCTACTCAGGGATAAGGTAACGGCAAATGATTGAAGCCAATGTCATCCGTCCAAGTAGTTCGTCGTTTGCCAGTCCAACGCTGTTGTTGAAAAATAAAGATAGTGATAGATTGTGCTTGGACTACGGTGAACTGAATGCGAATACAGTATCCGATAAATATCCATTGGCATTGATATCCGATTAGATTGCTAGATTGCGTAGTGGAAAATACTTTTCCAGTCTAGATATGGCCAGTGGGTTTTACCAAATCTCGATTCCTGCTGATTTGATGATGAGAGTGAACAGCCTTTGTGACCCCAGAGGGCCAGTATAAATTTCTAGATATGCCATTTGGGTTGAAAAATGCCTCTTCAGTTTTGCAGCGCGCGTTCGTGCGTGCTTTGGGTGCACTGGCATACTCATACGCAATAGTTTATATTGACGACGTGCTGATTGTCGCCAATTCAAAGGAAGAAGCCTTCGACAAACTAACGATTATGCTGAGAACTTTGTCAAATGGTGGATTTTCGTTTAACATAAAGAAATGTGTGTTTCTGCGAACAGGAATAGAGTATCTTGGATTTGTTATCAAGGATGGCGAAATTAAACCAAATCTTCTAAAATTAGAAGCCTCAGCCTATTTCAGTTACGCAACTAAGGCAATTCATAAGTTTGGCGGCATATTTCCGGCAATTCGTACCGCGGTTCTCTGAACAGATGAAGCCATTGTATCAGTTAACCTCAAAAAACGCAGGATTCGTGGAGGAGCACGAGCGAAGACATCAAAAGATTATGCTAGTGTTAACCGGTGA
This sequence comes from Drosophila colorata, assembly GCA_035041545.1. Classification (NCBI taxonomy): domain Eukaryota; kingdom Metazoa; phylum Arthropoda; class Insecta; order Diptera; family Drosophilidae; genus Drosophila; species Drosophila colorata. The sequence continues at coordinate 94,161 of JAWNLD010000677.1, forward strand.
CCCAGCTCTGACTATATTTGATCCGCAACTGCCAATCGAACTACATACTGACGCTAGTGCAAATGGCTATGGTGCAATACTCTTGCATAAGATAGACGTATTATAGTAAGTGTACACTGGCTTTAGAATCAAAATATCATTTGTATGAGTTGGAGACTTTAGCAGTGTACAATGCTGTAAAACACATTACCTTCACAGTCGAAAATTCGCTGTTTATACCAATTGCAATTCATTAGTCGCACAAAAACTGAATTGACACCCAGATCGGATACATCGGTGGTGGGCGTACTTACAGTCATTTGATTTTAGTGTGGAGTATCGAAAGGGCCGACTAATGGTAGTCGGGAAAGAGAAGACAACTCTTCAGAAAATTACCCCAACCCAAGGTGAAACAGCATATGCCGAAGGATTCTTGACCGAGGGGTGCTCGGCCGTTAGTATGCGGATTCTAGATACCTGTCACCCTCTAGTTTTATTTTTCAGCGGGCGAACTCCACTTCCCGTTCACTCGTGGGATTCAAAATGAACAAAAATATTAATAAAAATAATAAGTCTGATGCGGCTCAAATAGCATCACCCCAGTTTTCAACCTGCACGGTTGAGCCTATTTCTCCTCCACATTCCCAAGCGATGATGTTGGTCACCAAAGCTCCGGGGGCCGACCAGATTTTCCCGGCTCTGCTGCAACACAACCTAGAAGATATACTTAGTCCTCTAATTGCCCTACTTAGGGCGAGCTTCACTTGGGGTACATTCAGCTATCTTGGAGGGAGGTAAATGTTGTTTTTATTCCCAAGCAAGGGACCCGTCCCTTGGATCAACCTAAGTCGTATAAACCAATTATCCTTACATCCGCTTAAGACTGCAGAAAGTTTGTTGGACTGGCATATACAGTGCAAGATACCAATTTCCAGCACCATACACAATTCGCTTACATTTAAAGCAGATCGACAGAGGTCGCTCTACATCAGATAGTGATTAAGATTGAAAAGTCATTCGAGGAAATTGCTTTATGCTCCATCCTAGACGACGAAGGGGCCTTCGACAACACTGGCTATCAGCCAATAACCAGGGCGTTAGCATCTAGGGGGGTTGACTGCTTCTCTATTACCTGTATAGAGAGAATGCTTATGCACAGGGACATTAGATCTTCACTGGACGCCACTGGACGGTCAACGGGTGTCCACAGGGTGTCTCACATTCTGTGATCCCTTGTGATAGATGAACTACTGCTGAAATTTTTGGAGCTAGGCATCGACACCATAGGGTATGCAGATGACCTGGCAATAACAGTTTCCGGAAAGTTCGGCTTAACCATCACCGAATTGATGCAAACGGCACCCGTTGAGCTCTCTAGTGAGTTCAAATATCTCGTGGTTAATCTGGATAAGAGACTTAACTGGAACTTGCACTTAGACATCCTCTCTGCAGAGTCTACACTCTGTGTCAGGCGATATGCGCATTTTGTGGAGGTGATTCTTGACTGTCTGGTGTCCCTGTGAGTTAGGACACCAAAAGCCGTAGTTCCGCCCTTGAAAGATATTTGGTCTTTCTACCGGTATGTTGTCTAGAGGTCTGCATGAATATCAAAAAAAATTATTTTCGAATTAACAATGCTCAAAATGAATTGAGTGATATAGTAGCGACGCCAACAAAAGCACATTTTACGTGATTGCCCAGCCATTATTTGGAGTAGGAGGATGTATCTATGCACAGATCAGATCCAGCACAGATCAGAAATTTCTCGATAAGGGTTCTGATCTCCTTCCTAAGGGAGGCAGAGCGTCTCTTGTCCCCATAGGAAGCCCCTTGTCACAAAAGATCGCAATTCGGTCGCTGTGCCACTAAAATCTCTGTCGTGAGATTCCCTTACATATAATAATAATAATATCGAAGAGGAAGTCAGAGGGTACATGTAGATTTTCTATCGCGCAATCCGATTCCTATAAAACCTAAAGTTGTAAGCAAAGTTGTTTAAGTCCGTATTGTTTTGGCAGAAATAACAAACAACTGGCTAATAGCTGAACAACAACGTGACGCAAGTATAATAGATATCATAGCACAGTAAGGTAGGGGCGAGAGGCAGGGGGACGTTGTAAGAACATATGAACTAAGAACCGGAATGCTATATTGCACTATCCAGAGAAAGACACGGTGTTTGCCTGTGATCCCGAGCCATTGGGTGGTCCGTGATTAATCAAGTGCATGAGGCAATAATGCACCTGGGATGGCAGAAAACTTTGGATAAAGTGTATGAGCCATATTGGTTTGAGAACATTTCCAAATATGTCAGGAAGTTTGTGGAGAATTGCAAAACCTGCAAATTGTCCAAGCCCTCATCAGGCAAAGTACAAATGGCTATGGATCCCATTCCCAAAATCGATATACCATGGCATACTGACATTGACATTTGTGGCAAACTGAGTGGTAAGAGTGATTTAAAGGACGATGTGATGTAAGAACATATGAACTAAGAACCGGAATGCTATATTCAGGTAGACGCATTCACCAAGTTTGTTTATCTATGTCACACTTTAAACTTAGACACAATTAACTGTATAAAGGTAGTGAAATCAACTAAATCGGTCTATGGTGTACTCAATCGAATCATTGCAGATCAGGGCAGAAGTTTCGCCAGTAGTGGATTCCGTGAGTTTTGTTCAGCCCATAAACTAAATTTACATTTCATAGCCACATCTGCAAGTTGTGCCAACGGCCAGGTAGAGCGAATCATGAGTACAATGAAAGGTATGCTGACGGCAGTAGAGACTAGCGAACGTTCTTGGCAGGATGTATAAAAAGAAGTGCAGTTGGCTATGAATTGTACCACAAATCGATTGACCAAATTCAGTCCACTAGAATTATTGATCGGGAAGGAGGCTAGACCGTTAGATATATTATCTATGAGTGATGAAAATAAAATTTGTCATGTAAAATCAAAGGCTCAATCTAAAGATTACATTTCTATGAATGCCGATTACCATAGGGATAAAATTGATAAGAATAAGGCCAAGATTGTGAAGCATAAGGTTGACGATCATGTCTTGCTTAAAAGAATGGCATCAGACCAAATTGGATCCTAAATTTAAAGGATCATTTGTGGTGATGGAATTGCTTGAAGGTGACCGTTACCTGTTTAAATCACTAGTAAAAGGGTGTATAAGTATGCACGTGAGAGCTGGCGTGCATTACCAGATAAGCAAGTTGAATCTGAATTGATTGAAGAGAATGACCACGGGGAAAGAGACGTCAGTCAAGAGACAAGCTCTTCCACCTAAGAGAGGGGCGGAGAACATCATACGCAGTGGTTATGTTTAAGCGACAATGGTCACGCTGGCGATGGGTGACATTGTGCGTGACGGACGGTTGATCAAATGACAGATCGTGGTACAGAAAGTATATAGCTTTGCGGAATAGCGGCAAGAACGAGATAACTGTGGTATGATAAAACTGTTAGCCAAATGGGCGAGTAACTGCAGAAGAGTGCGAGCTACTGAAATGAAACTGAAAGAGTGATATCCTGCATTACTGACATTTGAAGACACAAAAGAGTGTACGTGACACAAAAGCGAGTACAATAAGTTGAAATGTAATGATTTGAGTTGAAATGTGAAGATTTCAGTTGATTAATTGATTCGTTTACTTGAAGTAATATGATGGCAATCTAATGTTAGACTTTACACACGAGGACGTCTGATAGTCAGAATGGCCGTATCAGACATTTAAATAATTCAAATGAGAATGTTAATTTAATGTTAGTGGTTGTGTTAGTTACATTAAGCATCCCAGAGATTTAGCATTGCAATATTAAGTATGTGAATATAGAAAAGAATGAAAAAAAAGGAAGTCATGTGGTAATTGCCTATTTTTCAAGGGCATGCAATTAAAATATGCTGAGAGCGAGGTCCGAGAGGGAGAGAGTCGTCTCGGGCGAGTGTGGCGCAATTGTAGTTGTCAAAAAGGAAATCAGAATTATAGAACGAAGGAGTTGAGGAGAACAAAAGGCACGAGTGGTGAAGCTGGTGCGAGAAGCTAGTCGGTGCATGATTGGCAAAGACAACACGAACAATTATCGGCTCGCTGCGCTTAAAGCAATTATATTAGAAGAAACACTAAACCAACCAAAAACCGTTGAATAACGCAACTAACTATCCGATATATCCGACACATATGTATGTATGTATATGCACACGCATGCAGAAAACGTCTGCGCTTGGCGCTTGCCACCACGTGGTTTACCAATAGACAAATACCTTTTCTTTAATAACTTCTGTGTTTCTTTACCGATTTTGATAATCTTGTTACGTTCTGAAAATTTCATAACGATACTATTTTTAGTTTAGAAGTTATTTAAAAATCAAACTAAAACACCTCTACCCGAGGTAACGATCTAGCGGCGAACCACATTTCAGTACAAAAATTTATAATATACAATTTTTTAAAGAAGGATATTCAATTTAATATATGATCAATTCCAAATTATAAAAAAATAGTTGGGCAGTCGGCACATCGCAAAAAGTTATTTTTGGTGTGCACAGAAGCTGGACCTTTTTGCGTAAAGTGCCGAAGGCCCTACTATTTTTCTCTGCGCTTGACGCTTGCCACCACGTGGTTTGCCAATAGACAAATATCTTTTCCTTAATAAATTCTGTGTTTCTTTACCGATTTGGATGATCTTGTTACGTTCTGAAAATTTCATAACGATACTATTTTTAGTTTAGAAGTTATTTATGTTCTTTGTTGTCTCGTCATCCTCTCTGCAGAGTCTACACTCTGTGTCAGCGGATATGCGCATTTCGTGGAGGTGATTCTTGACTGCGTGGTGTCCCCTGTGAGATAGGACACCAAGAGCCGTAGTTCCGCCCTTGAAAGATTTTTGGTCTTTCTACCTGTATGTTGTCTAGAGGCCTGCACGAATATCAAAAAAATGACTTTGGAATTAACAATGGTCAAAATTAATTGAGTAAATTGATAGTATGCGACGTCAACAAAAGCACATTTTACGTAATTGCCCAGCCATTATTTGGAGTAGGAGGAAGAATCTATGCAGACAATTTCTTACTCCAGCACAGATCAGAAATTTCTCGATAAGGGATCTGATCTCCTTCCTAAAGGAGGCAGAGCGTCTCTTGTCTCCATAGGGAGCTCCTTATCACAAAAGACTGCAATTTGGTCGCTGTGCCACTAAAATCTCTGTTGTGAGATTCCCTTACAAATAATAATAATAATATCGAAGAGGAAGTCAGAGTGTACATGTAGATTTTCTATCGCGCAATCCGATTCCTATAAAACCTAAAGTTTTAAGCAAAGTTGTTGAAGTCCGAATTGATTTGGCAGAAATAACAAACAACTGGCTAATAGCTGAACAACAACGTGACGCAAGTAAAAACGTTCTTGGCAGGATGTATTAAAAGAAGTGCAGTTGGCTATGAATTGTACCACAAATCGATTGACCAAATTCAGTCCACTAGAATTATTGATCGGGAAGGAGGCTAGACCGTTAGATATATTATCTATGAGTGATGAAAATAAAGTTTGTTATGTAAAATCAAAAGCTCAATCTAAAGATAACATTTCTAAGAATGCCGATTACGATATGGGTAAAATTGATAAGAATAAGGCCAAGATTGTGAAGCATAAGGTTGACGATCATGTCTTGCTAAAAAGTGAGAAGCGGCATCAGACCAAATTGGATCCTAAATTTAAAGGATAATTTGTGGTGATGGAATTGGTTGAAGGTGACCGTTACCTGTTTAAATCACTAACTAGTAAAAGGGTGTATAAGTATACATGAGAGCTGGCGTGCATTACCAGATGAGCAAGTTGAATCTGAATTGATTGAAGAGAATGACCACGGGGAAAGAGACGTCAGTCAAGAGACAAGCTCTTCCACCTAAGAGAGGAGCGGAGAACATCATACGCAGTGGTTATGATCAAGCGACAATGGTCACGCTTGCGATGGGTGACATTTTGTGCGTGACGGACGGTTGATCAAATGACAGATCGTGGTACAGAAAGTATATAGCTTTGCGGAATAGCGGCAAGAACGAGATAACTGTGGTATGATAAAACTGTTAGCCAAATGGGCGAGTAACTGCAGAAGAGTGCGAGGTACTGAAATGAAACTGAAAGAGTGATATCCTGCATTACTGACATTTGAAGACACAAAAGAGTGTACGTGACACAAAAGCGAGTACAAGAAGTTGAAATGTAATGATTTGAGTTGAAATGTGAAGATTTAAGTTGATTAATTGATTCGTTTACTTGAAGTAATATGATGGCAATCTAATGTTAGACTTTACACACGAGGACGTCTGATAGTCAGAATGGCCGTATCAGACATTTAAATAATTCCAATGAGAATGTTAATTTAATGTTAGTGGTAACGTTAGTTACATTAAGCATCCCAGAGATTTAGCATTGCAATGTTTAGAATGTGAATATAGAAAAGAATGAAAAAAAGGAGGTCATGTGGTAAGTAATTGCCTATTTTTCAAGGGAATGGAATTAATATATGCTGAGAGCTAGGTCCGAGAGGGAGAGAGTCGTTTCGTGCAAACGCGGCGCAGTTGTAGTTGTAGGAAATTAGAAATGTAGTAGGAAAGCAGAATTGAAGAACGAAGGAGTTGAGGAGAACAAAAGGCACGAGTGGTGAAGCTGGTGCCAGAAGCTAGTCGGTGCATGATTGGCAAAGAGACAACACGAACAATTAGCGGCTCGCTGCGCTTAAAGCAATTATATTAGAAAAAACATTAAACCAACCAAAAACCGTTGAACGACGCAACTAACTATCCGATATATCCGACACATATGTATGTATGTATATGCACACGCATGCAGAAAACGTCTGCGCTTGGCGCTTGCCACCACGTGGTTTACCAATAGACAAATATCTTTTCTTTAATAACTTCTGTGTTTCTTTACCGATTTTGATAATCTTGTTACGTTCTGAAAATTTCATAACGATACTATTTTTTTTAGTTTGGAAGTTATTTAAAAATCAACTAAAACACCTCTACCCGAGGTAACGATCTAGCGGCGAAACACATTTCAGTACAAAAATTTATAATATACAATTTTTTAAAGAAAGATATTCAATTTAATATATGATCAATTCCAAATTATAAAAAAATAGTTGGGCAGTCGGCACATCGCAAAAAGTTATTTTTGGGTGCACAGAAGCTGGACCTTTTTGCGTAAAGTGCCGAAGGCCCTACTATTTTTTTATAATTTGGAATTGATCACATGGTAAATTGACTATCCTTCGTCTAAAATTTTATATTAAAAATGTTAGCGCTGCAATATGTATTCGCCCCTTATTTTTATTATATTTGTAAGGGGGTCTCACAACACAGATTTTAGTGGCAAAGCGACCGAATTGCGGTCTGCTGTGCCAAAGGGCTCCATATGGGGACAAGACAAGAATTTTTGATCTGTGCTGGAGTAACAAATTCTCTGCATAGATACTTCCTCCTATTCGAAGTAATGGCTGGGCGATCACATAAAATGTTCTTTGTTATCTCGTCATCCTCTCTGCAGAGTCTACACTCTGTGTCAGGGGATATGCGCATTTTGTGGAGGTGATTCTTGACTGTCCCGTGTCCCTTGAGATAGTACACTAGTACAAGAGCCGTAGTTCCGCCCTTAAAAGATTTGTTGTCTTTCTACCTGTATGTGGGCTAGATATCTGCATGAATATCAAAAAATTACTTAATGTGTGTGCTGACAATAGGCTCGGTCGCACATCATTTAAACGAAAAGGCACGAATTGAATGAGTGAGAATGGGGGATTGTTTTCAAATTCATTCGAATGCCTAAGTTTTTATACCCTGAACAAATTGAAAACGGCTAGAAAAGGGTATAATGGTTTTGTTAAAAAGAATGTAACTGGCAGAAGGAGGCATCTCCGACCCTTGAAATGATCGCATGAGCCTGCAGTGCTTCACAGACGGATTAAAAGCTATTCAAGGGGTTGGTGCGGGGATCACAGGACCCAACACCAAAATTCTCGATTGCAATGGGTACATGGTGTTTTTCAATCTGAGATCCACGCCATTGAGTCCTGCTCCAGACAAATCCTTCATAAGGGCATAAGAGAAGCCGCCATAAATACCTTTTCAGATAGCCAAGTAGCCATTCAAGATCTTTCCTCATGGAGGATCACCTCGAGATTGGTTGCGGATTGCTGGAATTGTCTCCAGCAACTCTGACATCAAGTTTGAATGAAATAGTGTCTAAAACGAAATGAAAAATTTTACATAGTCGAAGTCATTCGGATTACTCGAATAATTCTATGCAAACTTAGGGTATTGCAGTCTTCGGTTGATGAGTTGTCCAAGTGCTACGGCATTTGGGCAACTCAACAACGAGGAGCCGGGTTCGAATCCCAGGCCAGTATATGGATGTAAGAGTGCTCTATTCTTATTTGAGTTTTCGAGTGGGGGGAAGTATCCAAAATCCGAAATATTCTTGATCTGCGTATGGTATACATGAACTTAAAAAGTCAAAGTTCAGCTCTCTTGCTTTTGTGGTCGCTGAGATAGACGCGTTTATATAGACGGACAAACAGATGGATTAACAAAACCATTATACCCTTTTCTAGCCGTTTTCAATTTGTGCAGGGTATAAAAACTTAGGCATTCGAATGAATTTAAAAACAATCCCCCATTCTCACTCATTCAATTCGTGCCTTTTCGTTTAAATGTTGTGCGACCGAGCCTAATGTCAGCACACACATTCACTCGAATTTTTTTGGCGACACATGCTATATCACTCAATTCATTAATTCGAAAGTAATTTTTTTGATATTCATGCAGATATCTAGCCCACATACAGGTAGAAAGACAACAAATCTTTTAAGGGCGGAACTACGGCTCTTGGTGTACTATCTCAAGGGACACGGGACCGTCAAGAATCACCTCCACAAAATGCGCATATCCCCTGACACAGAGTGTAGACTCTGCAGAGAGGATGACGAGACAACAAAGGACATTTTATGTGATCGCCCAGCCATTACTTGGAATAGGAGGAAGTATCTATGCAGAGAATTTGTTACTCCAGCACAGATCAGAAATTTGTCGACAGGGGATCTGCTCTCCTTGATAAGGGAGGCAGAGCGTGTCTTGTCCCAATAGGAAGCCCCTTGGCACAGCAGACCGCAATTCGGTCGCTGTGCCACTAAAATCTGTGCTGTGAGACTCCCTTACAAATAATAATAAAAATTAAGAGCGAATAAATTGTATATTAGAAATTTTTGTACTGAAATGTGTTTCGCCCCTAGATCGTTACCTCGGGTAGAGGTGTTTTTGTTTGATTTTTAAATAACTTCTAAACTAAAGATAGTATCGTTATGAAATTTTCAGAACGTAACAAGATTATCCAAATCGGTAAATAAACACAGAAGTTATTAAAGAAAATGTATTTGTCTATTGGTAAACCACGTGGTGGCAAGCGCCAAGCGCAGACGTTTTCTGCATGCGTGTGCATATACATACATACATATGTGTCGGATACATGGGATAGTTAGTTGCGTCGTTCAACGGTTTTTGGTTGGTTTAATGTTTCTTCTAATATAATTGCTTTAAGCGCAGCGAGCCGCTAATTGTTCGTGTTGTCTTTGCCAATCATGCACCGACTAGCTTCTCGCACCAGCTTCACCACTCGTTCCTTTTGTTCTCCTCAACTCCTTCGTTCTTTAATTCTGATTTCCTTTTTGACAACTACAATTGCGCCACACTCGCACGAGACGACTCTCTCTCCCTCTCGGACCTAGCTCTCAGCATATATTAATTGCATGCCCTTGAAAAATAGGCAATTACCACATGACTTCCTTTTTTTCATTCTTTTCTATATTCACTATTAACATTGCAATGCTAAGTCTCTGGGATGCTTAATGTAACTAACACAACCACTAACATTAAATTAACATTCTCATTTGAATTATTTAAATGTCTGATACGGCCATTCTGACTATCAGACGTCCTCGTGTGTAAAGTCTAACATTAGATTGCCATCATATTACTTCAAGTAAACGAATCAATTAATCAACTGAAATCTTCACATTTCAACTCAAATCATTACATTTCAACTTATTGTACTCGCTTTTGTGTCACGTACACTCTTTTGTGTCTTCAAATGTCAGTAATGCAGGATATCACTCTTTCAGTTTCATTTCAGTAGCTCGCACTCTTCTGCAGTTACTCGCCCATTTGGCTAACAGTTTTATCATACCACAGTTATCTCGTTCTTGCCGCTATTCCGCAAAGCTATATACTTCCTGTACCACGATCTGTCATTTGATCAACCATCCGTCACGCACAATGTCACCCATCACAAGCGTGACCATTGTCGCTTGAACATAGCCACTGCGTATGACATTCTCCACCCGTCTCTTAGGTGGAAAAGTTTGTCTCTTGACCGACATTTCTTTCACCGTGGTCATTCTCTTCAATCAATTCAGATTCAACTTGCTTATCTGGTAATGCACGCCAGTTCTCATGTGCATACTTATACACCCTTTTACTAGTTAGTGATTTAAACAGGTAACGGTCACCTAAACATACAGGCCACGCTGGGATTCCAGGCAAAGAGGTAGCGGATGAACTTAAGAGAAAGGGGGCAAACTCCCGCTTATGGGGGCCAGAACCTTTTTGTGGTATAGGGCCAAGCATACTGAATCAGAGTATTCGTTCAGACGCACGACGTCATTGCGAAAGATACTGGCAAACGTCACAGGGTGCTAGACAAAGTAAAAAACTGTTAGCCATTTATGACATGACGCGAACCGCTGAATGTCTGAATTTGAACAAAAACTCACTTCGCATTATCACGGGCTTTCTGACAGGACACTGTAGGCTACGCAAACATCTACACAATCTAAGGATTGTGGTGGACGGCACAAAAACTAGAACATATCCTAAAGGACTGTCCAGCAGTATTCAGGTCAAGACTGTCTCAGCTGGGGTCGCGACTCTTAGCACAAGAGAAATTAGATCTCTTAAGCCAGGGAAAATCATGGCATTTTTGCAAGAGTTAGGACTGGATAAAGAGTTATTATTCACTCAACAGACCCAGGAGGTCGCAGTGCACCATACTCTATCAATAATAAATAAATATCGTACTATAGTACATTTATATATTGCCTTTTGCAGCCTGTTAAACCAAATTTGGTGGCCCTGGCTCTTATAGTTTCTGAGATATGCTCATGCAGCTGCGCTTGGCACCCAATATGGAAAGTTAATTCTTAAATAACTTCTAAACTAAGAATATGATCGGTATGCAATTTTCAGTACATAACAATAGCATTGAAATCTGTACAAACCAAAGCGCAAGTCTGTGGTACTAGTAGTAGTAGGGGGCGAATGGGGGGAGGTATCTTAAATCTGATATATTTATTATCTTGGTATCATTTACGAGAACATATTAAAAAAAATTTAGTGGCTCTAGCTCCAATAACTTCTGAGACTTCAGTGCAAGAGGACTAAAATGTAATTATTACTTGAATATTACGCGCAGTAACTGCACACACTGTTAGAAGTGCGACTATACTATCCTCGTGAGGGCGGCTGGAAGCAGATTCTTGGCATGGTCATGTCTCTGCCAAGGGTGCTGACTAATGGTAGTCGGGCAAAGAGAAGACAACTCTTCATAAATTACCCCAATCCAAGGTGGAACAGCATATAAGGAAGAATTCATGACCGAGGCGTGCTCGGCCGTTAGTATGCCGACTCCGGATACCTGTCGCCCTCCAATTTTATTTTTCGACCTCCCGCGGTAGACGGGCTATGCCGCGGGCGAACTCTTTCCTTTCACTCGTGGGATTCAAAATGAACCAAAATATTAATAACAAGTAAGATGGCTATAGTCGGGATTAGGAGATACCCTGAACCCAGCGGCGAGCTGTCGTTACATACATTTAAAGCTCTTTGCATTCATACACATATTCACAAAGTCACACACACACACAAACGAACGCAGCAAGCTTCGCACTTTACACATGGGCTGCGCTTGGCCCCACTATGGAAAATAATTTCTTGAGAAACTTCAAAACTAAGAGTATGATCGTTATGAAATTTTAATAATAGCATCCAAATCTATGTACAAACCAAAGTGCAAGTCTGTAGTACTTGATTTGCGTTTTTTTGATATGGGGGCGAATGGGAGTAGGTATCCAAAATTTGAAATATCTGTTATCTGCGTAATTTGGTGTTTCTAGCTCTTATAGTTTTTTAGATATGCTCAAAAACCGGATTAAAGAAACAGATAAATATCTATAGTAAGAAAACGGGGCGGGTTATCGATAATTTTAAATAGCCTTAATCTGCCCATGGTATACACGAACTTATAAAACTAAACTTTAATCCCTAGCTCTTATTGCAGCACTTGCTACCAATTGGATTGTCAAATTGGTCAAATTTTACCACACGTTTTCTTTAATAACTTCTGTCATTCTTCTTAACCGATTTTGATGAGAATTAATGCAATAGATTCTTCAAGTGATATATTATGTATAAATATTCATTAGATGAAAAATTTGTGTCTCTAGGTCTCATAATCTATGACAAAAGCTTAAAAAATTATAGGTTGTTGTAGATTTTTATCGATTTTAGGAAAAGGGTGTGGGCTATCGATCATACGAAATAAACTTGATGTGCGCGTGCCATGGACAAGTCAAGCGGTGATGTTTGTCACCAAGTGGAGGATCCGGAAAGACAACCAACTTCCTTGGATAAAGTGTGGAAGTGTGCCACTTTCTCGTCGAGAAAAAGTTTGTCCAGGCAGGGTCCGACAGGGGCATGGTCTCTGAATCGGACTCTGACGTCACACTCACCGATCTCGACGACGCATTTAGTGAGATCTCTCAGCGATCCGGTCTGACGGATGCAGGCACTCTGGTAGCACGTCTACATTTAGAACGTGAGATCGCCTGTATTAAGATGACAAACCGCGAAAAGAAGCTGTCCAAGGCAGCTTTCGCCAAAGGGCTCCCCAGACCAGCTGTTCTGATAGCTGCAAAAGTGCCCCCCGCTGACGACCCCGCTGATGAAAAGTCTTCGGAGGTCGGTTTGTCAAAGAAACCGAAAAATACTCATTCAGAGTCGACAGCGCCATCGTACAGTCGGATGGCGAGCGTTGTCAAGCTCGGATTGGCTCATGCTCGTCTGAAACGACAACAACGCAGCAAAGTGGGTGAGGGCGAACCTCAGCCATATCAAGGCCTGCAGTTCGCTCGAAGTTGAGCTGTTGAAGGAAAGCCAGTTCCCCCGGACGCACCTCATCCAAGGTTACTTCGCCAACAGCCTGGAGCTACCCAACGAGACGGTTCTGGTGCACATACGTGCCCAGAACGACTTCAGCACCAGCCAATGGAGGGTAGTGCAGCGGACCACGAGTGGCGCCATGCTACACTTAGCCATCATGGTGGACGCGTCGCTGCAGTCGCTGATTAAGTGCGGCGGAAAAGTCTGGTACTGTTTTGGCAGGTCCAGACTTATCCTTAAGAGCACGGCACTTAAGGAAAAGACAAGCGCCGGCGCCTATACGAGGGACGCTAAAGCAAAATTCGCGGTGCCGACTGTTGATGCCCCAACAACAGACCCGGAACCTGGCTGGGGTCCCTCCACTAGCTTGACTGCTGGGCCTGCTAATGGTTCGACCTGTGATCATGCTCCCCATGCGGCAGCTTCGCAATCAAGGCAGGGCGTGGTCGCCTCATATAGCAGAGACGCTGGTCTTGCTAGGGGAGCGGTCCGCAGCCGGACCTCGAGCAGCAGTAGCGACTAGCAGCTAGCAAAGCGCAAAGTACATTGCGGTACAAAGCGTCCAAGCTACCGAAAGATGTCCGTGGGAACGCCTCCCGACAAGGCAAAAGCGGTTGCCTTAAGCACAATTAAGGTGCTTAAGGCGAACCTGCACCACGCTAGAGGAGCGTCGGCAACCATATGCAGGATTTTCGCCGAGCAGAACATCAACCTGGCTCTCCTCCGAAAACCATGGTTGATTGGTGGCCAGGCCTGAGGATAAAGTTGCGATTTATGTAAGTTTTTATATGACCGATTGGATGGAGCGTCTCGCGCAGCTATCCTTCTGGATAAAAGCGTAGGGCACTTTCCTCTAACAAACTTTATCTCCAGGAACATAGTTTCGTTAACCATTGAGGTGGCGACGGCAGAAGGAGCGAAGGAAATTGTAAATTTCCCTGGCAACACCGACGAGGTTCTGCGGCTGGTTGACTTCTGCCGAAGGACGAACAAACAGCTAGTCATTGGCTGTGACGTCAACGCCTATCACACTATCTGGGGTAGTAGTGACGTCAACAAAAGGGGTGAGTGCCTTCTTGAATATCTTTTGTGTAGTAAATTAGATGCATCGAATAGAGGGTGCAAACCCACTTTTATAAACGCAATCAGGGAATAAGTATTAGATCTCACTCTGGTTACCAGTTCTTTGTCCGATTTCATTAAAAAAATTGGCGGATTACCGATGAGGCCACTCTTTCAGATCACGAGCACATCAGATTTGATCTCCCAAGCCAAGCGGCACACCTTTCCAATTCTTTTAACCCAAAGAAAACAAATTGGGATTCATACAAAGCCTAAGTGGCTTCCAGCCAGCTTTAACTCCTCGAGGGAGATAGAATTGGCGTCAAGACAACTTCAATATGTGCTTTTAACCTCCTACCATGATAGTGCGGCCCTAAGACCCCATCAGGCGAAACGTGAGACTCCCTGGTGGAGCGAAGGGCTGGCAAATCAAAGGAAGGCGGTCAGACGGCTCTTTAACAGGGTCTAGTCAAATAGAGACACATACAGATGCGCGCTCACTGAGTATAATAAGAACATTAGACGCGCCCAACGCGATACCTGGCGCACTTACTGCGAAAGTGTCACTTCCAGAAGCAGGGAAATTGCAAAAGGTATTGGTATCTAATGGTGTGGGGCTCCTAAAAAGAACAGATGATTCTTACACACATGATTGACGGGAAACGCTAGAGCTACTGCTTCAGGAGCAATTCCCTGGTTCTGTTTTAAACCCGGAATATCCCTGTAATGATGGGGATACTAAACCAAGAGCTAGACGTTGCTACATTCTTTAGGGTGTTATCTTCGACGTTGACAAGGTCAGGTGGGCCATTAAATCATTCGCTCCCTGCAAAGCCTCGGGGGGCGACCAGATTTTCCCAGGCCTGCTGCAACACAGCCTAGAATATATACTTAGTCCACTTATTGGTCTACTTAGTGCGGGCTTCACTTGGGGGTACATTCCGCTATCTTGGAGGGAGGTAAATGTGATTTTTATTCCCAAGCAAGGGAACCGTCCCTTGGATAAACATAAGTCGTATAGACCAATTAGCCATACATCCTTTCTGCTTAAGACCGCAGAACGCCTGGTGGACTTGCATATCCGGTGCACATTACCAGATACCAATCCCCTGCACCATACACAATTCGCTTACATCAAAGGCAGATCGACAGAGGTCGCTCTACATCAAATATTTAGTAAGATTGAAAAGGCCTTCGAGGCGAAGAAAATTGCTTTATGCTCCTTCCTAGACGTCGAAGCTTCCTTGAACCTTCTGAGGATTAAACTCACAAATGGGCTGCTGGCAGCAGACATACGTCATGCTAGTCTAGTAAAAACTATTCCTAGCTTAGGGATATGCGACAGTACGGATCTTGGGACCACGGAACTTTTCTTTGGGGCGAAATTGAGGACTCTTATTCCAGACCGTAGGGATTGGGATGATGGCAACCCTTGAAATGATCGCATGAGCCTGCAGTGCTTCACAGACGGATCAAAAGCTATTCAAGGGGTTGGTGCGGGGATCACAGGACCCAACACCAAAATCTCGATTGCAATGGGTACCTGGCCCAGTGTTTTTCAATCTGAGATCCACGCCATTAAGTCCTGCTCCGGACATATCCTTGACAAAGGGATAAGAGGAGCCACCATAAATATCTTTTCAGATAGCCAAGCAGCCATTCAAGATCTTTCCTCATGGAGGATCACCTCGAGATTGGTTGCGGATTGCTGGAATTGTCTCCAGCAACTCTGACATCAAGTTTGAATGAAATAGTGTGTAAAACGAAATGAAAAATTTTACATAGTCGAAGTCATTCGGATTACTCGAATAATTCTATGCAAACTTAGGGTATTGCAGTCTTCGGTTGATGAGTTGTCCAAGTGCTACGGCATTTGGGCAACTGAACAACGAGGAGCCGTGTTCGAATCCCAGGCTAGTGTATGGATGTAAGAGTGCTCTAGTCTTATTGAGTTTCCGAAATATTCTTGATCTGCGTATGGTATACATGAACTTAAAAAGTCAAAGTTCAGCTCTCTTGCTCTTGTGGTCGCTGAGATTGACGCGTTTATACAGACGGACGAACAGATGGACGTGGCTATATCGACTCAGCTAGTCGTCCTGACCCAGAATATATGTACTCATCCCAATCCCTACGGTCTGGAATAAGAGTCCTCAATTTCGCCCCGAAGAAAAGTTCCGTGGTCCCAAGATCCGTACTGTCGCAGATCCCTAAGCTAGGAATAGTTTTTACTAGACTAGCATGACGTATGTCTGCTGCCAGCAGCCCAATTGTGAGTTTAATCCTCAGAAGGTTCAAGGAAGCTTCGACGTCTAGGAAGGAGCATAAAGCAATTTTCTTCGCCTCGAAGGCCTTTTCAATCTTACTAAATATTTGATGTAGAGCGACCTCTGTCGATCTGCCTTTGATGTAGGCGAATTGTGTATGGTGCAGCGGATTGGTATCTGGTAATGTGCACCGGATATGCAAGTCCACCAGGCGTTCTGCGGTCTTAAGCAGAAAGGATGTAAGGCTAATTGGTTTATACGACTTAGGTTTATCCAAGGGAGGGCTCCCTTGCTTGGGAATAAAGATCACATTTACCTCCCTCCAAGATAGCGGAATGAAACCCCCAAGTGAAGCCCGCACTAAGTAGACCAATAAGTGGACTAAGAATATATTCGAGGCTGCGTTGCAGCAGGGCTGAGAAAATCTGGTCGCCCCCCGAGGCTTTGCAGGGAGCGAATGATTTAATGGCCCACCTGACCTTGTCAACGTCGAAGATAACACCCGAAAGAATGTAGCCACGTCTAGCTCTTGGTTTAGTATCCCCATCATTACAGGGATTTTCTGGATTTATAACAGAACCAGAGAAATGCGCCTGAAGCAGTAGCTCTAGCGTTTCCCTTCAATCATGTGTGTAAGAATCATCTGTTCTTTTTAGGAGCCCCACACCATTAGATACCAATACCTTTTGCAATCTCCCTGCTTCTGGAAGTGACTCCACACTTTCGCAGTAAGTGCGCCAGGTATCGCGTTGGGCGCGTCTAATGTTCTTATTATACTCAGTGAGCGCGCATCTGTATGTGTCTCTATTTAATTAGACCCTGTTAAAGAGCCGTCTGACCGCCTTCCTTTGATTTGCCAGCCCTTCGCTCCACCAGGGAGTCTCACGTTTCGCCTGATTGGGTCTTAGGGCCGCACTATCATGGTAGGAGGTTAAAAGCACATCTTGAAGTTGTCTTGACGCCAATTCTTTCTCCCTCGTGGAGTTAAAGCTGGCTGGAAGTTGATCAACTTTCGAAGCCACTAAGGCTTTGTACAAATCCCAATTTTTTTTCTTTGGGTTAAAAGAATTGGAAAGGTGTGCCGCTTGGCTTGGGAGATCAAATCTGATGTGCTCGTGATCTGAAAGAGTGGCCTCATCGGTAACCCGACAATTTTTTTAATGAAATCGGACAAAGAACTGGTAACCAGAGTGAGATCTAATACTTATTCCCTGATTGCGTTTATAAAAGTGGATTTGCACCCTCTATTTGATACATCTAATTTACTACACAAAAGATATTCAAGAAGGCACTCACCCCTTTTGTTGACGTCACTACTACCCCAGATAGTGTGATAGGCGTTGACTAGCTGTTTGTTCGTCCTTCGGCAGAAGTCAACGAGCCGCAGAACCTCCATCGGCGGTGCGTCGTCGGTGTTGCCAGGGAAATTTGCAGACGCCACTACAATTTCCTTCGCTCCTCTCTGCCGTCGCCACCTCAATTGTTATCGAAACTATGTTCCTGGAGATAAAGTTTGTTAGAGGAAAGTGCCCTACGCTTTTATCCAGAAGGATAGCTGCGCGAGACGCTCCATCCAATCGGTCATATAACAACTTACATAAATCGCAACTTAATCGGGCCTGGCCACCAATCAACCATGGTTTTCGGAGGAGAGCCAGGTTGATGTTCTGCTCGGCGAAAATCCTGCATATGGTTGCCGACGCTCCTCTAGCGTGGTGCAGGTTCGCCTTAAGCACCTTAATTGTGCTTATTTCTCTTCCGCGGAGTGTTGGACAAGGCAACCGCTTTTGCCGTGTCGGGAGTCGTCCCCACGAACACCTTTCGGTAGCTTGGACGCTTTGTACCGCAATGTACTTTGCGCTTTGCTAGCTGCTAGTCGCTACTGCTGCTCGAGGTCCGGCTGCGGACCGCTCCCCTAGCAAGACCAGCGTCTCTGCTATATGAGGCGACCACGCCCTGCCTTGATTGCGAAGCTGCCGCATGGGGAGCATGATCACAGGTCGAACCATTAGCAGGCCCAGCAGTCAAGCTAGTGGAGGGACCCCAGCCAGGTTCCGGGTTTGTTGTTGGGGCATCAACAGTCGGCACCGCGAATTTTGCTTTAGCGTCCCTCGTATAGGCGCCGGCGCTTGTCTTTTCCTTAAGTGCCGTGCTCTTAAGGATAAGTCTGGACCTGCCAAAACAGTACCAGACTTTTCCGCCGCACTTAATCAGCGACTGCAGCGACGCGTCCACCATGATGGCTAAGTGTAGCATGGCGCCACTCGTGGTCCGATGCACTACCCTCCATTGGCTGGTGCTGAAGTCGTTCTGGGCACGTATGTGCACCAGAACCGTCTCGTTGGGTAGCTCCAGGCTGTTGGCGAAGTAACCTTGGATGAGGTGCGTCCGGGGGAACTGGCTTTCCTTCAACAGCTTAACTTCGAGCGAACTGCAGGCCTTGATATGGTTGAGGTTCGCCCTCACCCACTTGGCTGCGTTGTTGTCGTATCAGACGAGCATGAGCCAATCCGAGCTTGACAACGCTCCCCATCCGACTGTACGATGGCGCTGTCGACTCTGAATGAGTATTGTTCGGTTTCTTTGACAAACCGACCTCCGAAGACTTTTCATCAGCGGGGTCGTCGGGGGGCACTTTTGCAGCTATCAGAACAGCTGGTCTGGGGAGCCCTTTGGCGATAGCTGCCTTGGACAGCTTCTTTTCGCGGTTTGTCATCTTAATAAAGGCGATCTCACGTTCTAAATGTAGACGTGCTACCTGAGTGCCTGCATCCGTCAGACCGGATCGCTGAGAGATCTCACTAAATGCGTCGTCGAGATCGGTGAGTGTGACGTCAGAGTCCGATTCAGAGACCATGCCCCTGTCGGACCCTGCCTGGACAAACTTTTTCTCGACGAGAAAGTGGCACACTTCCACACTTTATCCAAGGAAGTTGGTTGTCTTTCCGGATCCTCCACTTGGTGACAAACATCACCGCTTGACTTGTCCATGGCACGCGCACATCAAGTTTATTTCGTATGATCGATAGCCCACACCCTTTTCCTAAAATCGATAAAAATCTACAACAACCTATAATTTTTTAAGCTTTTGTCATAGATTATGAGACCTAGAGACACAAATTTTTCATCTAATGAATATTTATACATAATATATCACTTGAAGAATCTATTGCATTAATTCTCATCAAAATCGGTTAAGAAGAATGACAGAAGTTATTAAAGAAAACGTGTGGTAAAATTTGACCAATTTGACAATCCAATTGGTAGCAAGTGCTGCAATAAGAGCTAGGGATTAAAGTTTAGTTTTATAAGTTCGTGTATACCATGGGCAGATTAAGGCTATTTAAAATTATCGATAACCCGCCCCGTTTTCTTACTATAGATATTTATCTGTTTCGTTAATCCGGTTTTTTGAGCATATCTAAAAAACTATAAGAGCTAGAAACACCAAATTACGCAGATAACAGATATTTCAAATTTTGGATACCTACTCTCATTCGCCCCCCATATCAAAAAAATCAAGTACTACAGACTTGCACTTTGGTTTGTACATAGATTTGGATGCTATTATTAAAATTTCATAACGATCATACTCTTAGTTTTGAAGTTTCTCAAGAAATTATTTTCCATAGTGGGGCCAAGCGCAGCCCATGTGTAAAGTGCGAAGCTTGCTGCGTTCGTTTGTGTGTGTGTGTGACTTTGTGAATATGTGTATGAATGCAAAGAGCTCTAAATGTATGTAACGCCAGCTCGCCGCTGGGTTCAGGGTATCTCCTAATCCCGACTATAGCCATCTTACTTGTTATTAATATTTTGGTTCATTTTGAATCCCACGAGTGAAAGGAAAGAGTTCGCCCGCGGCATAGCCCGTCTACCGCGGGAGGTCGAAAAATAAAATTGGAGGGCGACAGGTATCCGGAGTCGGCATACTAACGGCCGAGCACGCCTCGGTCATGAATTCTTCCTTATATGCTGTTCCACCTTGGATTGGGGTAATTTCTGAAGAGTTGTCTTCTCTTTGCCCGACTACCATTAGTCAGCACCCTTGGCAGAGACATGACCATGCCAAGAATCTGCTTCCAGCCGCCCTCACGAGGATAGTATAGTCGCACTTCTAACAGTGTGTGCAGATACTGCGCGTAATATTCAAGTAATAATTACATTTTAGTCCTCTTGCACTGAAGTCTCAGAAGTTATCGGAGCTAGAGCCACTAAATTTTTTTAATATGTTCTCGTAAATGATATCTAGATAATAAATATATCAGATTTAAGATACCTCCCCCCATTCGCCCCCTACTACTACTAGTACCACAGACTTGCGCTTTGGTTTGTACAGATTTCAATGCTATTGTTATGTACTGAAAATTGCATACCGATCATATTCTTAGTTTAGAAGTTATTTAAGAATTAACTTTCCATATTGGGTGCCAAGCGCAGCTGCATGAGCATATCTCAGAAACTATAAGAGCCAGGGCCACCAAATTTGGTTTAACAGGCTGCAAAAGGCAATATATAAATGTACTATAGTACGATATTTATATATTATTGATTTAGATATTATTGATTTTGTGCCGTCCACCACAATCCTTAGATTGTGTAGATGTTTGCGTAGCCTACAGTGTCCTGTCAGAAAGCCCGTGATAATGCGAAGTGAGTTTTTGTTGAAATTCAGACATTCAGCGGTTCGCGTCATGTCATAAATGGCTAACAGTTTTTTACTTTGTCTAGCACCCTGTGACGTTTGCCAGTATCTTTCGCAATGACGTCGTGCGTCTGAACGAATACTCTGATTCAGTATGCTTGGCCCTATACCACAAAAAGGTTCTGGCCCCCATAAGCGGGAGTTTGCCCCCTTTCTCTTAAGTTCATCCGCTACCTCTTTGCCTGGAATCCCAGCGTGGCCTGTATGTTTAGGTGACCGTTACCTGTTTAAATCACTAACTAGTAAAAGGGTGTATAAGTATGCACATGAGAACTGGCGTGCATTACCAGATAAGCAAGTTGAATCTGAATTGATTGAAGAGAATGACCACGGTGAAAGAAACGTCGGTCAAGAGACAAACTTTTCCACCTAAGAGATGGGTGGAGAATGTCATACGCAGTGGCTATGTTCAAGCGACAATGGTCACGCTTGTGATGGGTGACATTGTGCGTGACGGACGGTTGATCAAATGACAGATCGTGGTACAGGAAGTATATAGCTTTGCGGAATAGCGGCAAGAACGAGATAACTATGGTATGATAAAACTGTTAGCCAAATGGGCGAGTAACTGCAGAAGAGTGCGAGCTACTGAAATGAAACTGAAAGAGTGATATCCTGCATTACTGACATTTGAAGACACAAAAGAGTGTACGTGACACAAAAGCGAGTACAATAAGTTGAAATGTAATGATTTGAGTTGAAATGTGAAGATTTCAGTTGATTAATTGATTCGTTTACTTGAAGTAATATGATGGCAATCTAATGTTAGACTTTACACACGAGGACGTCTGATAGTCAGAATGGCCGTATCAGACATTTAAATAATTCAAATGAGAATGTTAATTTAATGCTAGTGGTTGTGTTAGTTACATTAAGCATCCCAGAGACTTAGCATTGCAATGTTAATGTGAATATAGAAAAGAATGAAAAAAAGGAAGTCATGTGGTAATTGCCTATTTTTCAAGGGCATGCAATTAATATATGCTGAGAGCTAGGTCCGAGAGGGAGAAAGAGTCGTCTCGTGCGAGTGTGGCACAATTGTAGTTGTCAAAAAGGAAATCAGAATTAAAGAACGAAGGAGTTGAGGAGAACAAAAGGCACGAGTGGTGAAGCTGGTGCGAGAAGCTAGTCGGTGCATGATTGGCAAAGACAACACGAACAATTAGCGGCTCGCTGCGCTTAAAGCAATTATATTAGAAGAAACATTAAACCAACCAAAAACCGTTGAACGACGCAACTAACTATCCCATGTATCCGACACATATGTATGTATGTATATGCACACGCATGCAGAAAACGTCTGCGCTTGGCGCTTGCCACCACGTGGTTTACCAATAGACAAATACATTTTCTTTAATAACTTCTGTGTTTATTTACCGATTTGGATAATCTTGTTACGTTCTGAAAATTTCATAACGATACTATTTGTTGTTTAGAAGTTATTTAAAAATCAAACAAAAACACCTCTACCCGAGGTAACGATCTAGGGGCGAAACACATTTCAGTACAAAAATTTATAATATACAATTTATTCGCTCTTAATTTTTATTATTATTTGTAAGGGAGTCTCACAGCACAGATTTTAGTGGCACAGCGACCGAATTGCGGTCTGCTGTGCCAAGGGGCTCCCTATTGGGACAAGACACGCTCTGCCTCCCTTATGAAGGAGAGCAGATCCCCTGTCGAAAAATTTCTGATCTGTGCTGGAGTAACAAATTCTCTGCATAGATACTTCCTCCTATTCCAAGTAATGGCTGGGCGATCACATAAAATGTCCTTTGTTGTCTCGTCATCCTCTCTGCAGAGTCTACACTCTGTGTCAGGGGATATGCGCATTTTGTGGAGGTGATTCTTGACGGTCCCGTGTCCCTTGAGATAGTACACCAAGAGCCGTAGTTCCGCCCTTAAAAGATTTGTTGTCTTTCTACCTGTATGTGGGCTAGATATCTGCATGAATATCAAAAAAATTACTTTCGAATTAATGAATTGAGTGATATAGCATGTGTCGCCAAAAAAATTCGAGTGAATGTGTGTGCTGACATTAGGCTCGGTCGCACAACATTTAAACGAAAAGGCACGAATTGAATGAGTGAGAATGGGGGATTGTTTTTAAATTCATTCGAATGCCTAAGTTTTTATACCCTGCACAAATTGAAAACGGCTAGAAAAGGGTATAATGGTTTTGTTAATCCATCTGTTTGTCCGTCTATATAAACGCGTCTATCTCAGCGACCACAAAAGCAAGAGAGCTGAACTTTGACTTTTTAAGTTCATGTATACCATACGCAGATCAAGAATATTTCGGATTTTGGATACTTCCCCCCACTCGAAAACTCAAATAAGAATAGAGCACTCTTACATCCATATACTGGCCTGGGATTCGAACCCGGCTCCTCGTTGTTGAGTTGCCCAAATGCCGTAGCACTTGGACAACTCATCAACCGAAGACGGCAATACCCTAAGTTTGCATAGTTTATTCGAGTAATCCGAATGACTTCGACTATGTCAAATTTTTCATTTCGTTTTACACACTATTTCATTCAAACTTGATGTCAGAGTTGCTGGAGACAATTCCAGCAATCCGCAACCAATCTCGAGGTGATCCTCCATGAGGAAAGATCTTGAATGGCTACTTGGCTATCTGAAAAGGTATTTATGGCGGCTTCTCTTATGCCCTTATGAAGGATATGTCTGGATCTGGATCTGGATCTCAGATTGAAAAACTCTGGGCCATGTACCCATTGCAATCGAGATTTTGGTGTTGGGTCCTGTGATCCCCGCACCAACTCCTTAAATAGCTTTTGATCCGTCTGTGAAACACTGCAGGCTCATGCGATCATTTCAAGGGTTGCCATCATCCCAATCCCTACGGTCTGGAATAAGAGTCCTCAATTTCGCCCCGAAGAAAAGTTCCGTGGTCCCAAGATCCGTACTGTCGCAGATCCCTAAGCTAGGAATAGTTTTTACTAGACTAGCATGACGTATGTCTGCTGCCAGCAGCCCATTTGTGAGTTTAATCCTCAGAAGGTTCAAGGAAGCTTCGACGTCTAGGAAGGAGCATAAAGCAATTTTCTTCGCCTCGAAGGCCTTTTCAATCTTACTAAATATTTGATGTAGAGCGACCTCTGTCGATCTGCCTTTGATGTAAGCGAATTGTGTATGGTGCAGGGGATTGGTATCTGGTAATGTGCACCGCATATGCAAGTCCACCAGGCGTTCTGCGGTCTTAAGCAGAAAGGATGTATGGCTGATGCATCTAATTTACTACACAAAAGATATTCAAGAAGGCACTCACCCCTTTTGTTGACGTCACTACTACCCCAGATAGTGTGATAGGCGTTGACGTCACAGCCAATGACTAGCTGTTTGTTCGTCCTTCGGCAGAAGTCAACGAGCCGCAGAACCTCGTCGGTGTTGCCAGGGAAATTTACAATTTCCTTCGCTCCTTCTGCCGTCGCCACCTCAATGGTTAATGAAACTATGTTCCTGGAGATAAAGTTTGTTAGAGGAAAGTGCCCTACGCTTTTATCCAGAAGGATAGCTGCGCGAGACGCTCCATCCAATCGGTCATATAAAAACTTACATAAATCGCAACTTTATCCTCGGGCCTGGCCACCAATCAACCATGGTTTTCGGAGGAGAGCCAGGTTGATGTTCTGCTCGGCGAAAATCCTGCATATGGTTGCCGACGCTCCTCTAGCGTGGTGCAGGTTCGCCTTAAGCACCTTAATTGTGCTTAAGGCAACCGCTTTTGCCTTGTCGGGAGGCGTTCCCACGGACATCTTTCGGTAGCTTGGACGCTTTGTACCGCAATGTACTTTGCGCTTTGCTAGCTGCTAGTCGCTACTGCTGCGGCTTCGGTTTGCTTGCGCTCGAGGTCCGGCTGCGGACCGCTCCCCTAGCAAGACCAGCGTCTCTGCTATATGAGGCGACCACGCCCTGCCTTGATTGCGAAGCTGCCGCATGGGGAGCATGATCACAGGTCGAACCATTAGCAGGCCCAGCAGTCAAGCTAGTGGAGGGACCCCAGCCAGGTTCCGGGTTTGTTGTTGGGGCATCAACAGTCGGCACCGCGAATGTTGCTTTAGCGTCCCTCGTATAGGCGCCGGCGCTTGTCTTTTCCTTAAGTGCCGTGCTCTTTAGGATAAGTCTGGACCTGCCAAAACAGTACCAGACTTTTCCGGCGCACTTAATCAGCGACTGCAGCGACGCGTCCACCATGATGGCTAAGTGTAGCATGGCGCCACTCGTGGTCCGCTGCACTACCCTCCATTGGCTGGTGCTGAAGTCGTTCTGGGCACGTATGTGCACCAGAACCGTCTCGTTGGGTAGCTCCAGGCTGTTGGCGAAGTAACCTTGGATGAGGTGCGTCCGGGGGAACTGGCTTTCCTTCAACAGCTCAACTTCGAGCGAACTGCAGGCCTTGATATGGCTGAGGTTCACCCTCACCCCATTTTGCTGCGTTGTTGTCGTTTCAGACGAGCATGAGCCAATCCGAGCTTGACAACGCTCGCCATCCGACTGTACGATGGCGCTGTCGACTCTGAATGAGTATTTTTCGGTTTCTTTGACAAACCGACCTCCGAAGACTTTTCATCAGCAGGGTCGTCAGCGGGGGGCACTTTTGCAGCTATCAGAACAGCTGGTCTGGGGAGCCCTTTGGCGAAAGCTGCCTTGGACAGCTTCTTTTCGCGGTTTGTCATCTTAATAAAGGCGATCTCACGTTCTAAATGTAGACGTGCTACCAGAGTGCCTGCATCCGTCAGACCGGATCGCTGAAAAATCTCACTAAATGCGTCGTCGAGATCGGTGAGTGTGACGTCAGAGTCCGATTCAGAGACCATGCCCCTGTCGGACCCTGCCTGGACAAACTTTTTCTCGATGAGAAAGTGGCACACTTCCACACTTTATCCAAGGAAGTTGGTTGTCTTTCCGGATCCTCCACATGGTGACAAACATACCGCTTGACTTGTCCATGGCACGCGCACATCAAGTTTATTTCGTATGATCGATAGCCCACACCCTTTTCCTAAAATCGATAAAAATCTACAACAACCTATAATTTTTTAAGCTTTTGTCGTAGATTATGAGACCTAGTGACACAAATTGTTCATCAAATGAATATTTATATATAATATATCACTTGAAGAATCTATTGCATTAATACTCATGAAAATCGGTTAAGAAGAATGACAGAAGTTGTTAAAGAAAACGTGTGGTAAAATTTGACCAATTTGACAATCAAATTGGTAGCAAGTGCTGCAATAAGAGCTAGGGATTAAAGTTAAGTTTTATAAGTTCGTGTATACCATGGGCAGATTAAGGCTATTTAAAATTATCGATAACCCGCCCCGTTTTCTTACTATAGATATTTATCTGTTTCTTTAATCCGGTTTTTTGAGCATATCTAAAAAACTATAAGAGCTAGAAACACCAAATTACGCAGATAACAGATATTTCAAATTTTGGATACCTACTCCCATTCGCCCCCCATATCAAAAAAACGCAAATCAAGTACTACAGACCTGCGCTTTGTTTTGTACATAGATTTGGATGCTATTATTAAAATTTCATAACGATCATACTCTTAGTTTTGAAGTATTTCTCAAGAAATTATTTTCCATAGTGGGGCCAAGCGCAGCCCATGTGTAAAGTGCGAAGCTTGCTGCGTTCGTTTGTGTGTGTGTGTGACTTTGTGAATATGTGTATGAATGCAAAGAGCTTTAAATGTATGTAACGACAGCTCGCCGCTGGGTTCAGGGTATCTCCTAATCCCGACTATAGCCATCTTACTTGTTATTAATATTTTGGTTCATTTTGAATCCCACGAGTGAAAGGAAAGAGTTCGCCCGCGGCATAGCCCGTCTACCGCGGGAGGTCGAAAAATAAAATTGGAGGGCGACAGGTATCCGGAGTCGGCATACTAACGGCCGAGCACGCCTCGGTCATGAATTCTTCCTTATATGCTGTTCCACCTTGGATTGGGGTAATTTCTGAAGAGTTGTCTTCTCTTTGCCCGAGTACCATTAGTCAGCACCCTTGGCAGAGACATGACCATGCCAAGGATCTGCTTCCAGCCGCCCTCACGAGGATAGTATAGTCGCACTTCTAACAGTGTGTGCAGATACTGCGCGTATTATTCAAGTAATAATTACATTTTAGTCCTCTTGCACTGAAGTCTCAGAAGTTATTGGAGCTAGAGCCACTAAAATTTTTTTAATATGTTCTCGTAAATGATACCCAGATAATAAATATATCGGATTTAGTTTTACAGGTTTTACAGGCTGCAAAAGGCAATATATAAATGTACAATATTACGATATATATTTATTATTGCTAGAGTGTGGTGTACTGCGACCTCCTGGGTCTGTTGTGCCTCTCACTAGTGAATTATAACTCTTTATCCAGTCCTTACTCTTGCAAAAATCTAATGATTTTCCCTGGCTTAAAAGATCTAATTTCTCTTGTGCTAAGAGTCGCGCCCCCAGCTGAGACAATCTTGACCTGAAAGCTACTGGACAGTCCTCTAGGATATTTTTTGGTTTTTCGTCACCCTCCAGACACAGTCTACAAGTGCCGTCCTCCACAATCCTTAGATTGTGTATGTGTTTGCGTAGCCTACAGTGTCCTGTCAGAAAGCCCGTGATAATGCAAAGTGAGCTTTTGTTCAAATTCAGACATTCAGCGGATCGCGTCATGTCATAAATGGCTAACAGTTTCTTACTTTGTCTAGCACCCTGTGACGTTTGCCAGTATCTTTCACAATGACGTCGTGCGTCTGAACGAAAACTCTGATTCAGTATGCTTGGCCCTATACCACAAAAAGGTTCTGGCCCCCATAAGCGGGAGTTTGCCCCCTTTCTCTTAAGTTCATCCGCTACCTCTTTGCCTGGAATCCCAGCGTGGCCTGGAACCCAGTAGATGGTCACCCTGTTGGTCTCGCCTAGCTTATTTAGGGACCCTAGGCATTGCCAGTCAAGCTCAGATACCACCTTATAAGCAGCTAGCGCTTTTATTGCTGCTTGGATGTCCCACAAAATTGCTATGTCTTTGTGGGTGCACCCTCTGTCAAGGTTGAAAGAGAGGTACCTCTCTATGGCGTGTATTTCTGCCTGGAAAAAACTTGCGAATATCTTTAGCGATTCGTGGTAACAGACCCCGGCACCACAGACCCCAGCACCTGCACCATCCTCTGTGAGCGATCCGTCTGTGTACCACCTTATTGCATGTGTTTTCACATGATGGGGTGATACGCAGTGTGATCCACTCGTTCTTGATACTAAGCTCTACTCTAAAGTGCTTATCGAAACTATATTTGGGTTCTGATTCATCTTGTGGGTAGCGCCAGCAGTCCCAGTCCATTTATGAGATTCTGATATGCGATGCAGTACTCCACCAGAGATTGCACCTCGGCAGGCGGCGCTGCTGCTTCATCTCCCGGAAAGTACGCTGATGCGAGCACCAGCTGTTTGCGGGGGTCTGTGTAGGCAGAGATGAGCACTGCTACCAGATCTTTGCTAAGAAAACTGGAGAGACAGAGAAAATTTATATTTTTCTATATCAAGATACCAGCTCTCGGTTTTGTCTCTCGGACACCTGCAATTACCTGCAAGTTCTCATGACGCAGACTACAGATCTTCCCTCTGACGGTCCATGGCTCTTGAATGAGCACCAGCCCCAATCCCAGCCTGGTAACCAACCTGCCGATGACAGAGTTGGCTGCTCAACTCCAAAGGTAGGGAACTTCCCTCCCGTCGTTTCGCTTGCATCTCATCACCGTCCACGTCTCTGGAAGCAGGTCTCTGTTCTGATCTTTCAGAAGACCCACAGAGCTCGCTTCCTCCTCGCCAGCTGTGCATGGCAGGTAGACGGTGACGATGTCCAGCACCGGGATCTGGTCACACACCTTCAGCACCCCATCCTTGATGGGGATCTTTGGGACGATCTGTTCCAGCCATATCTTGGCTTCGCGTCTCTGCACTCCACGATGATTAGGCCTGGCCTAAAGGGAATGCTGTTGAAGTTCAGGCTGGTGGTCCAGCCCTTCCGCATTTCGCCAATCATCGTGCCCTCAGTGGCGGTGAGCTCCTCTTTCGACAATTGTCTCCTCGGGTAGTCCTCCGCCATTATGGCTACCTTGATGGCCTTGGTGGCGTTGGCATAGGATACCCGAGTCCTTTTGGCGCTTTGCGACGGTCCTTGCCGTTTGTCGCAGTGCGGTTGGTTGGTCCCGCGAGAGTGGGCGAAAGTGTGATAGCCCCCATTAACACAGTAAGGCCTGTGTGTACTCGTCAAGGCGGCCAGGTATCGACAAGGCTCCGTACGCATACAGTCGGTTACCCTTGACTGCATACCAGCCAATGGGGAAGTGTCGCTTTATACCCTGGCTTAGGGGGGTGATGTGACCCCATGGCCTCTGGTCCTCACCACTGCCCTACCACCAACCATGTTATCCGAGTTCTCGTCTGTGCCATAATATTGAGGGGTGCGAACACAGTTTCGTCGCAAGCAAACTTAGCCGGATCCTTCCTGTGTTCATAGAAAACTGGAAATCCGTT
The DNA here is from genome assembly GCA_035041545.1 of Drosophila colorata. Taxonomy (NCBI): domain Eukaryota; kingdom Metazoa; phylum Arthropoda; class Insecta; order Diptera; family Drosophilidae; genus Drosophila; species Drosophila colorata. Next base: position 124,009 of record JAWNLD010000677.1, read on the forward strand.
GCCTGGTCGACACCCTCGAAGAGGGTTCAGTTGGGGGTTTGGCAACCACATTTTGTCGGGCTACATAGGTTATGTAAAACATAATATGCTTCGGCCTCTACTGCAGCGTTTTAAACACGCATTTTACTCCGCCGAAGATAATCTTCAACCAGCACTAGCAATTTCATCTTACGTCCAGCGTCAAGAAGTTGGTCATGAGTTGTGATTATGGTCCACACTTAAGCGCAATCGCTCTGGAAAAATTCATTGTCGGACTGAAGCCACAAATTTGTAACAAAATGAGTGAAGAGGAGATGCTTACGTTAGAGCACGCTTTGCGAAAAGCACTAAAATAGAGTCAAAGATCGCCACGAACACCAAGTCTAGCACAGAAGACAAGGGAGTCAATTTTATGAGACTTTCCAAGAAGGGTACAACAGCTAGAGCAGATCGTAATGACGAAAAGAGAAAGCCATGCATCCGTAGAATACAAATTCAAGAACAGCACAAGTTACAACTGCCAAAAAGTTGGTCATTGCCAACTGTATGTAAAAACAAACTAGACAAAAATAGAAACGTTTATTACAAATCAAGTCCTAATCCACAAAATTGTAAAAGTAATTCTAATGAATATATATTCATAATAGGTGCCAGTCAACATCCAATGCGTTGAAGTTGATGCAGCATGTGACACCGGTGCGCCTTGAAACCTCATACCTGTGAGCTTATACAAGCAAACGCAAGTACCAAACATGAGGGCTTGCAATGTGACTGTAACATTTCTAAGAAAATTTGTGTTGTTGTGACCAACTCTGATAATCCACCTTTGTTAGGTAGATCATTTCTCAGAGAATTTAATATTGAATTACGTCAAATTAATTCTGTTGACGACAACAGCCTCACAGCTACACATGCGCCTTTAATCACTTAGTCTATGACTTTGGAAGGCGGTAAGCTATTTACAAAGCTTGATCGGTACAAGCATACAATCAGTTATTGTTAGACGATCAGTCACAGCTACTGTGCTCATGGAGCACACACATTGGTATTTTTAAAGATAAAAAATTACCTTTTGGAATAAAGACGGCAGCACCCATCTTTCAGAAAACAATAGAAAACCTGTTAAGAGGAATTCCTCATGTAGTCGTATATCACATCACAGTAACAGGACCGGACACAAAATCACACATAAGCAATTTTAGAAGAGTTCTAACAAAATTAGAATCTGTGGGATTAAAACTTAATGAAAACAAGTGCCAATTCTTTCAAGAACAAATTTTCATATCTACGGTTTACTATAGATGCAAATGGTCTAAAAAAAATGGTAAGAGGACTGCTTGCATCATGCTAGCACCAGTACCAACAAACGTGTTTGAAGTTAGGACATTCACTGGCATCGTGAATTATTATTCAGAATTCATCAACCAGTTTGCTAAGAAAATGCATCCTTTCTATGAACTCCTTAGAAAGGATAGAGATTTTAAATGCACAGAGGACTGCAGAATGGCTTATGAAATCATTAAAAAAGACATTTCATCTGATAATGTGTTAATGCATTTCAATTCAAGTCAAGAAATAGTACTTACCAGTGATCCTTGCAATACTGCTGTAGCCGGCATATTATCTCATAAGATCGACAACATGCTCAGACCCATAGCCTTTGTGTCAAGGGTATTGCAGGCAAGTGAAAGCAACTATAGCACCAAGAGGCATTAGTCATTGTATTTTCTGTGACATAACTTTAGCAATACCTCTTGGGTCAAAAGTTCATTTTAAAAACAGATCACAAGCCGCTTCTCAGAATTGTTGGAGCAAATAAGGGTTTACCACTCATGGCATCTGCAATATTGCAAAGATGGGCACTGACTTTGTCAGGCTTCAATTGTAATATTCAATATGACAAAGGTACATCCAACAAAGCAGACCACATGTCGAGAATGCCATAAAACCAAGAAGAAAACACTTCTGAGCCAGATTATAATAATGTAAATCTAGTGAATGACAATAATTATCTCCAACTCAATTTTAAAAATTGATCGATCCAAACCAGACGTGATCCAATCTTATCAAAGGTAATTAGCGCAGTAGACAGCGGTTCCCTTTTGCAATTAAAAGAGGACAAATACAAGCCATTAGTTGAATATGGATGCTTGTTATGGGGATACACAACTATTATTCCAAAAAATATGCAACCTGATATTCTCAGTTATCTGCACACGTCTCATCTTGGAATAGGCAAAACAAAAGTACTTGCAAGATCATATATTTTTATTGGTCTGGATTAGACAGAGATATCGAACACTTAGTAGGAGCTTGAACACCGTGCCAAAAATCGCAAAAGAGTCCCGAAAAAAGTTCGTTGATATCATGAGAGCCCGAAACAGCAGTCTGGAATAGAACACATATAGACTTTGCTGAACCCAATAAAGATTATCATTTATTTGTTGTGATCGAATCCTTTTCAAAGTGGACAGAAGTGCAACAAAAAGCATTACGTCTCTGTTCGTCATTACAAAACTAAGAGAATTATTCTTTCGCTATGGGTTAGTATACACTGTAGAAAGTGATAATGGTAGCCAATTTTGCTCATATAAATTCAAACAATTCATGCAAAGAAATGGCATTGAGCACATTCTCACTGCAACGGGACATCCCTCCACCTACGGCCAACGCAAAAATCCATATACTCTGCTCTCAGAATAATAATAACAAGCCGATTTCTACCACAGTACAGAAACACTAAGCATTGTACTACAGGTGAAACACCGATTAAGATTTTCTTAAAACGTATTGTTAAAACCAGACTCGATCTTTTGAGACATCCCAAATTTAGACAAAAGACTCTTGAGGTTCAGAGTAAGAGCGCAATGTATTACAAGGGGAACAGAAAGATGAATTTTGAACTAGGACAGAAAGTATACATACGAGACAATAGAGATCCTAATAACTCTAGTTGGTCACGTCCAAAAATTAAAAAGAAATTGGGTACGCAACACAACAATCGTGACATCAAAAGGCACACAGATCAGATTATAAAGGATTCAAGTGCACAGCCTGAAAAGGCAATAGTGGAGAACAAGGATCACTTGTGTCGACACGTGCCAATACTAAATGACAATGTGGAGATTTCGTCGCAAGCAAACGAAACTCCAAAAAGAAGTCTCACACCACGGATGGATGGGAGAGTGGTAAAAAAGAAAATAAATAAGTAATTTAAGTCGAATATAATATCGGTCATAACATGAAGCTGCCTTCATATGTTAACTGAAATGAAAAATATTGTAATGCTAATTTTGAAGTCACACTTTTTTTTGTTATAAATATTGCAAACAGCATAGAGGGAGCGTGATATGTATTATCTACCAAAACCACCTCTACACGAGGTAACGATCTAGGGGCGAAAGGACATTCCAGCTCCAAAGTTTCTAATAAAAAATGTGTCGAAGGATATTCAATATAATATATGATCAATTCCAAATTATAAAAAAATAGTTGGGCATTCGACACATCGCAAAAGTTATTTTTGGCTGCACAGAATCTGAAACTTTTTGTGTAAAGTACCGAATACCCTACTATTTTGTATACCCTGAACCCATTGAAAATGGGTAATAAGGGTATAATGGTTTCGTGCAAAAGTATATAACATGCAGAAGGAGGCATCTCCGACCCCATAAAGTATATATATTCTTGATCAACATCACGAGCCGAGTCGAGTAAGCATTGTCCGTCTGTCTGTATGAACGCGTCGATTTTAGAGACTACAAGGGCTAGAGAGTTAAACTTGGATTTTTTAGATTCGTATATACCATAGGCAGATCAAGTTTATTTCAAATGATCGATAACTTGCCCCGTTTTGTTATAATCAGTGCTTATCGGTTTTTTGATCATAACTACAAAACTCTAAGTGCTTGAGCCGTCAAATTAGGTTAAATATGTGCTCGTAAAGAGGCAGATTACGAATATTTCGATTTCGATTTTGGATGCCTCCCCCACTCGTCCCCATATAAAAAAAAAACCAACAAAATCACAAATTAGGTACTACAGAATTGTGCTTTGGTTTGTACACAGATTCGGATGTTCTTATTAAGAAAATTTCATAACGATCATACTGTTAGCTTAGAAGTTATTCGAGAATTAATTTTTCATGCTCTTATTACGTACTGAAAATTTCATAACGATCCTATTCTTAGTTTGGAAGTTATTTAAGAATTAACTTTCTATAGTGCGGGCCAAGCGCAGCTGCTTGAGCATATCTCAGAAACTATAAGAGCCAGAGCCACCAAATTTGTTTAAGGCTGCTATTTAAATGTGCTATAGTACAATAAGAATGCATTAAATCAAATTTCATACAAATCGGTTCAGAAACACAGAAGTTATTGAAGAAAATGTATTAGTATATTGGCAAACTACGTGGTGGCAAGCGCCAAGCGCGGACGTTTTCTGCATGCGTGTGCACCCATACATACATATGTATATGCACATTCTTTTTCGAATTCTCAAGCCGTTGGTTGTACGTACGTGTCTAATCTCTGATTTTGACAGGGATAATTAATATGCAATTGTGGCTCGGTGGTAGAGATGTCGACTGGCGCTGAATCAGACGCGGGTTCGGATCTTGGGTCAACTGAGTTTTTACTGTTTATTTAAATTTGTGTTTTTATTTTATTTGTTAGCCTTACACACTTATTGGTCCAAGCGTAACTTAATGCTGGGACATCGGCGATTTGATATATTCTGGAGCAACAAAATGGGGAAAAATTGGTATTTGGCATGCACACTCTCAAATTTACTCGCAGATCAAGTGCAACCAACATTTGAAAGATATACTTGTAGTTTCCTATTCCTGAACCCATTGAAAATGGGTAATGAGTGTATAATGGTTTTGTGCAAATGTATGTAGCAGGCAGAAGGAAGCATCTCCGACCCCATAAAGTATATATATTCTTGATCAGCACGACGAACTGAGTTGAATTAGCCATGTCCGTCTGTCCGTCCGTCTGTCCGTCTGTATGAACGCAGCGATCTCGGAAACTACAAAAGCTAGAAACGTAAACTAAAGGACTATAGATTCTCCTAATCCATATGAATTACAAGTTTATCATTATTTTTTTTTTTTTTTGATGTCTAGCTCCGTTTCATTATTATCGATAAACATCGATTTTATGAGTAGGTTTTCTTGGCATATCTCGGAGACTATAAGAGCTAGAGCCATAAAATTTGCTGTATTATGTGCTCGTAAGTAATACGCAGGCTATAAATTCGGATTTTGGATACCTCCCCCCATTCGCCGACCATATCAAAAAAACGCAAATCAAATACTACAGTTTTGCGCTTTGGTTTGTACATTGATTTGAATGCTCTTATTAAGCAAATTTCATAACGATCACACTATTAGTATAGAAGTTATTCAAGAATTCATTTGTGGAGCCAAGCGCAGCGGATGTGTAAAGTGCGCAGCTTACTGCGTTCGTTTGTGTGTGTATGAATGCACAGAGCTTAAAAGCGTTTAGGGTATCTCCTAGTCGGGGATACCCAACTAGAGCCATCTTACTTGTTATTATTTTTTTTTTTTTTAATTTTATTTTACTAAGTGCGGCTGTGGTGTCGAGAGTATGAATGCAGAGTGGTTTAATTAACTTCATATAACGACAGCTCACCGCTGGGTTCAGGGTATCTCCTAGTCGGGCACTCCCGACTAGAGCCATCTTACTTGTTTACAATTTGGAATTGATCATATATTTAAATTTTTTCCGAATCATTTACAGCTATAAACAGTGAAATTCCCCATTACGGACAGTCCTTATAACCGGACTGCTCCAATAGCATGACAAATTTCGTGGACACTGCTTTTTCATTAATTTTTTCATACAAATATCATTCCAATTACCGGACGCTATAATAATCGGACGCGAACACTATATTTCAAACCATTTTGATAAAAAAATTTCTCATAAGCGGAAAAGATAAAAAAAAAAATCAAAAACAAGCTTTTAAAAATCCCATTAAAAATCTCATTCGTGTTGTTAAAAATTAAATTGCTGAAATTAGCGCAGCGAATTTCGATGCGTATGCAAGGTGACTCAAAAACAAATAACTTCAACATTCTACTATTTCCCTTCACATACCACCGAACCACACTCGGCGACAGTGTCGCTGACAAAAATTTGGTGATTACCCTGTTGCATGTGAACTGTCCATTAAAGAAAAAATGGAAATTATTAATGTCTTCGGTAAAGATAAATTGTCTGTGCGTGAAAAAAGGTAAGGTTTGATGCAGAGAAAAAATGAGATTACGTAAAAATTTTTGTTTTTGCTGAAATCAATAAAAATAAAGAAACAGAGGCAACATTATAGCAAATTACCTGGACCAATCTGACTACATACTCCTCAACGACAAAACAGCTACACCCTATTCCATATACCACTCATTCACACACATTGACCTCTCCCTCGTATCATTCAACCTAGCCCCAGAAATCCAATGGGAAATTTTTGACGACTTGAACGGTAGTGACCACATTAAATTGACCCTCTATCAAAATACAATCTCCCAGACCAACGTTGGCAAGCCCACTTTCAATCTCAAATCCGCCAACTGGGACCTCTTTAAAGAATCCATAGGCAAAATCAACACAATTACCTACCCACCACTAACCCCAACAAAGAAGCAGCGATCATAAAAATAACAATCATTCAAAACGCACACCTCATCAAACAAACTCCGGTCCACTTTCAGAATCCTCCAACACTTTAACAATATCCTTAAGACACATATTCCTCAATACTACAAAACTAGCCCAGTCCTACCTATACTAAAACCACACAAACCCAAAACAGACTCCAACTCTTACAGACCCATTTCCCTTTATCCATGCCTCGCCAAAATCTTAGATAAGATTATCGCTTCTTGACGACTTTCAGCTGATTATTGACCTAAAAAATAATAAAAACCCCACAATAAACCTCCTTCAACTCTTCCAACAAATGACCGAATGGTCCAACTCTTCTGGCGCATCACTATCAACAGACAAATGCCAACACCTACATATATGCCGCAAACATCATTGCACCTGAACTATTTTAACTGGAAGTATTAATATTCCCTGCACCGACACACTAAAAATTCTAAGACTTACAATAAACAGCAAATACAAATGGAACTCCAACATCACTAACCTCTCCAACGACCTTCTAAAACCCCTTAACATCATAAAACACCTTTCATCCCCAAAATATAACTGCAACACTGCCTCTCTAATACTAATCCTAAAAACAAGCCTAACATCCAAAATTGATTTTTGCTTACCTATCTATGGCAATGCTCCCATATCCCAAATTTCGAAACTACCAGACCACCCCCATAACAAACATGCAAAAAGAAACAAATACAATCACATTAGAAGACAGACGTGACTTTCTCCTGGCAAACTCTCCAAAATCCCTATCCACTTACATGACTCACCGCATTATCCACACTTGCACAGTTCTTCAAACCCCATACAAGCCATCGAAACCTATCCACAGTATAAAATTCAACATGAAGACAATAAACAAAGCAATAGACATCACACTATCTTCTCCTCCATCAAAAACTCTCTCAAATTACAAATTCCTTTACACAGACGGGTCTAAAATGAACAATTTAATAGGATACAGCATTGCAAAATAAACGCAGACCCTTAAGATAGGCCTTATTCCACACTACTCATCTGTCTATACAACTGAAACAGTAGCAATCCTCGAACCTCTCAAATTATATTTTAAAAAATCAGATAAACATATTATCTGCTCGGACTCTCTAAGCCGTGAAATCAATTCTCAACTTAAAAAAAACCTCTCTTTATACGACAAACATCAGACACATAATTAACAATCACTATCCCAAATTCAAACTAGTTTGGATTCCCAGTCATACTGGGATACTAGGAATCGAATACGCCGACTCTACAGCCAAAGATACAACAAGACTTCCACTCATTTACACACCCAATCTTAACTCAAGTGACATAATACGATCCCTCAAAATACAATTACTCCAAAAACAACATTTATTACAAAGTCGGCGCTCAAATTGGTACAATCAAATTTGCTGCAACACCTCCATCAACTATTCCTTCAAAAACACCAACCTCAACAGACTCCGACAAATTAAATACATCAGAATACGTTTGGCCACACACACCTTACCAAAATACACTGTATAGACAAAACTCTCACTAACACATGACCCTACTACAACAACTCAACAATTGACATTCACCATATTTTATTCTCATGCCAAGCTCTACAGCTTCACAGATCCTCCTTCCCTCACAATACAACACCCATATCACTTATTGCAAACACAACAAATATAAACTTAATAGAATTTTCAAATATACTAATATTAGTATAGTGAAGTATATACTTCACAAGATTTAATGTAAGCAACCCACACTGAAAATCAAACCACTTCGCGAGCTTAAGGCCCTAGCAGCCACTGCTTGCTTTCATAATTGTTAGTCTTGAGATTTTAATCTTTAGCTTGCATTATATAAATATATAAATAAAATAAACAATCCGTTCTAAATGGGAGTCTGGAGTCAATGTAAATCAAAAGCGAAGTTTTCTTAAAGAAGGTGGCTCTGAAATAGACAAAATGTGCTTGGATTGGTTTGCAATGGCTAGAAGCCAAAATATTTCACGAAGGACTCGATTTAGCAAATGATTTCGACGGTTTTTTTTTCAAATAGATACAAATGTCTGCACTGAATACAACAATGTAGAAATTCAATTTGAAGAACAAAGCGATATTATGGACATAAGCGATTCAGAAGAGGAATCTCTTGAAGAAATAAGTTAGCCCATAAAAACATACGATGAGGCGTTAACACTTGTTGCACGTTTGAAACAATTTGTTAAAAATGATTTTGTAGCTTTTCAGCGTGTAAAGAATATTGAGTCATTTTGAAAATGAACATTTTAAATTAAAACAAACAATGTTTCAGCAATCAACCATTACACAATTTTTTCAACCAAAAAAGTAAGGAAAAGTACAGACTTGTATGGATGTATGGATGTACTTAAACTATATGAAAATAAAATGTAATTTAAATGTAAATTCGTACAAAATATTAAATAAAAGACAATTTCTGAACACTTGGATGCAATTCAAATATAATTTTTGTGACCATTGTTTTGATGTAACCCGTAGTACTGGCTAGCCGGCACTGCCTTGAGACAAACTGACACGTAACAATATGTCTTACGTGTCAGTTTGTCTTAAAGGGCAGTGCCGGCTAGCCAGTACTTTCGTATAGGGGTGAGTCTACCCATGCCCACCGTCACGAACAATCACACAAAACTACAAAGTCTGCACATCAGCTGACTAAACATAAACAAAATGAAACGGCAACAACATAAACAAAACCAAAATTGCTACAAATATTAGCATTGGAACGGTGACTTAGGTGGTTTGCCACAGTGCTCCCAGCTTACCTTTGTAGCTAAACATAGTTGAGAAAATGAGAAATCTCATGATCACACAGAGACCCAAGCTTATTGCATTGCTCTGTGGAGCGTAAAACGCTGTACGCCTATGTGAGACTCCGTTTATGCTCTGAAAAGTGTTGGATACAAGCTGACGACCGTTATCAGATTGGATGACTTCTGGTACTCCAAAATTGTTTAAAGACCTCGTTGACCAGGAAGCTTACTACATTTGAGGCCGTGGAACCGCGCAACGCTTTCTATTACGTCGTCCTATCGATGTTTAGTTGTAATTAACATGAATGTATCAAACAAAAACAGCTCTACATGAGGTAACGATCTAGGGGCGAAAGCACATTCCAGCCCAAAAATGTCTGATATAAAGTTTTGAGACGAAATATATTCGAATTTAATATATAGTCAATTCCAAATTATAAAAAAACAAGTAAGACGGCTCTAGTCGGGTGTCCCCGACTAGGAGATACCCTGAACCTAGCGGCAAGCTGTCGTTACATACATTTAAAGCTGTTTGCATTCATATACAAATTCACAAAGTCACACCTACACACACACACACACAAACGGACGCAGCAAATTGCGCACTTTACACATCGGCTATGTCTGTCCCCACTATGGAAAGTTAATTCTTGAATAACTTCTAAACTAAAAGAATGATCGTTATGAAATTTTCAGTGCTTCATAAGTGCATCCAAATCTATGTTCAAACCAGAGCGCAAGTCTGTAGTATTTGATTTGCGTTTTTTTGATATGGGGGCGAATGGGGGGAATCCAAGATCCGAAATATTCATAATCTGCGTATCCTTTACGAGGACATTAAATTTGATGGCTGTAGCTCTTATAGTCTCCGAGATATGCCAAGAAAATTAAGTCCTAAAATCTTAAATCTAATCTTAATCTTAAAATTTTTATCGATAATAATGAAACGGAGCAAGATATCGAACAAAAATTATAAACTTGTGATGCATATGGATTAGGAGAATCTATTGTTGTTTAGTTTTGTAGTTTCCGAGATCGATGCCTTCATACAGACGGATATACAGACAGACGGACGGACAGACAGACGGAGCCCGGCTAAATCGACTAGGCTCATCGTCCTGATGAAGAATATATATACTTTATGGGGTCGGAGATGCTTCCTTCTGCCTGTTACATACATTTGCACAAAACCAAACCAAACCCTTCTTACCCATTTTCAATGGTTTCAGGGTTAAAAGTTCGCCATTCGGCACGTCGCAATTAGCTATTTTTCGGAGCACAGAAGCTGGAGCTTTTTGCGTAAAGCGGCACTGGAATTGAAACAAAAACGCAAAAATACGTCTAAAAGCTTTTGAAAAAACCTTTCAAACAATATATAGAACATACATGTATCTTCTATGGTTTGGAAACTGTGGGGTTGTCAATTTTAGCGGATTTTAGCGCTTTTCCGCCAAACCAGCGGTTTTTCCAAAAGTCGTGGAACAAAAGTTTCTTGGTTCATGGTAGGGAAGAAGCCCACAAACTTCCATAAAAGCATCTCAACGCTATCATACGCAAAAAAGTATACCGAAATTAACATTAACTTTTCGGAAACACACAATAAATTTATGTTCTTAATAACAATTGAACGAGTTATTGGATTTGAATAAGTGAGATTATATTCGACGCGTATTCGAAACACAAATTTTTAGATGCCTGAACAAATTTCTGAAAGCTCCACAATTGTAAATTTTTTCCGAATCGTTTACAGCTATAAATCTCATGAACCAGATAAGCTATCACATGCTATGTTTTTCGATAGTTTTAACGATACCATTGGTCGGTATATCACTCGATCTGATCGGACTATCGTAGCAAAACTTCAACAGCTCGGGTATATATTGCTAGCCGCTTTTGAACACTACGTTGTGCATCGCCCCTAGCGCTGACTACTGTCCGCAGTGATTTATCAATAACAGTGCAGATATTACAACTTAAGTACATTGAACTGTAATCAATATTAATAAAAGGGACACTTCCGTTCTGAACCTGAAAAAAATCTAAAAACAATTGCGCAAATCCATTCTGTTAAGATCACTAAGGAACGGAGTTCTACATAGCCTATGTACCCCAAAACTACCTTGAACTCTAAATTACGAAGACCTCCTCGTAATTTAGAGTTGAAGGTAGTTTCGCCTTGATAGAGTCTGGTGCACTGCGACCTCCTGGGTCTGTTGTGCCTCTCACTAGTGAATTAAAACTCTTTATCCAGTCCTAACTCTTGCAAAAATGCAATGATTTGCAAATGCAATGAGGCTTAAGAGATCTAATTTCTCTTGTGCTAAAAGTCGCGCCCCCCAGCTGAGACAGTCTTGACCTGAATGCTGCTGAACAGTCCTCTAGGATATGTTCTGGTTTTTCGTCACCCTCCAGACACAGTCTACAAGTGCCGTCCTCCACAATCCTTAGATTGTGTATGTGTTTGTGTAGCCTACAGTGTCCTGTCAGAAAGCCCGTGATAATGCGAAGTGAGTTTTTGTTCAAATTCAGACATTCAGCGGTTCGCGTCATGTCATAACTGCCTAGCAGTTTCTTACTTTGTCTAGCACCCTGTGACGTTTGTCAGTATCTTTCGCAATTACGTCGTGCCTCTGAACGAATGCTTTGCTTCAGTATGCTTGGTCCTATTCCACGAAAAGATTCTGACCTCTATAAGCGGGAGTTTGCCCCCTTTCTGACTAGTTCGTCTGCTACCTCGTTCCCTGGAATCCCAGCGTGGCCTGGAACCCAGTAGATGGTCACCCTGTTGGTCTCGCCTAGCTTATTTAGGGACCCTAGGCATTGCCAGACAAGCTCAGATACCACATTATAAGCAGCTAGCGCTTTTATTGCTGCTTAGCTGTCCCAGAAAATTGCTATGTCTTTGTGGGTGCACCCTCTGTCAAGGTTGAAAGAGAGGTACCTCTCTATGGCGTGTATCTCTGCCTGGAAAATACTTGCGAATTTCTAGCGATTCGTGGTAACAGACCCCGGCACCACAGACCCCAGCTCCTGCACCATCCTCTGTGAGCGATCCGTCTGTGTACCACCTTATTGTATGTGTTCTCACATGATAGGTTGTAGACAGTATGGTCCACTCTTTCTTGCTACTAAGCTCTACTCTACAGAGCTTATCGAAACTATATTTGGGTTCTGATTCATCTTGTGGGTATTGCGCCAGCAGTCCAAGTCCGCTGGCGTTTTGTCGTAGATAGACCCTCTTTTGTGATTCTGATATGCCATGATTTCGCAACCTGATTGATGTGGATGTGTATGGGCATGATCACGCAAGTCGCTGAAGCTTACCCAGCTGCTTCTTCATGCATTCCAGTTCTGTGCGATCCGCCCATACCGCGGAGCCATAGCTAACTATGGGCCGAACCATCGCTACATACATCATCATTACAGTTTTTGGAGATAAACCCCACATTTTACCAGAAAGGGCTCTACAGCTCATCAGGGCAAGAGTGGCCTTTTTGATAACTTGTTCGGTGTATAGTACGATAAGAATGCATTAAAACAAATTTCATCCAAATAAGAAACACAGAAGTTATTAATGAAAATGTATTTGTATATTGGCAAGTGTCAAACGCAAACGCATGCGTGTGCATACATACAGACATACATATGTATATGCACATTCATATGCGTGTGCTCTTTTTCGAATTCCAAAGTGATTGTTTGTGCATGTGTGTTTCTAAGCTCAGATTTTGACGGAGACACATAGAATGCTGCTGTAGCTCGGTGGTAGAGGCGTTGCCTGGCGGGCTTTCAGAAGCGAATCCGAATATCGCTGTGTCAAGGAAGTTTTCTTCGTACTGTTTTTTTTTTCTTTTCTTAACACAGTACTTACTTGTCCAAGTGCAACCTAATGCTGGACATCGACGATTGAAATATTCTGAAGCAACAAAATGGGAAAAAATTGGTATTTTGCATGTTGCAGATCAACTCCAACCAACATTTGAAAGATATAGTTTCGTATTTTGAGAAAATTTTGCGAGAAATTTCACAACTATGGCATACTCAAATTTGTCTGCAAATATTAAAAGCGAGCGCGAAGCGCGATCATACATTTTTTATTATTTATCTGTATTATATTTTACTAAGTGCGTCAATTTAACAAACTTTGTAAATGTAAATTACTACTAACAAATGTTTTGGTTTTGAATTAATAGATGTCAAGGGTCCTAAGTGTTGCATTTGACTATCGCGCCATTTAGTTATCTGTGAAAAACGCGACCCTGGTGGGGAAATTTTTCGAGGGGAGCAGCCCTTTTCATCGCATGACGATTAGCGTGAGTTGGCGGGGCCAAAATCCAGAGTGACCAGAGAGACAGACGGTGGGGTCTGCCGAGGAGATGACAGGCAGATTAATAGAAAGAGGCGACAACACATTTTTTTGGCGGGACTGCAACATAATTGATCTATATGCAAAGTTTCAAAAGGATGATTCACTGAATTTGGTATCGAATGCAAATTACAAAGTAAACCATTTCAAATCAATTCTTTAATTTTAGACCTCATTACCAGAAACCAATATTTTAGTTTCATATCATTAAGGCACTTATCAACTGCCAAACGTCCTAATTTTTTATGGTACAAACGAATTATTTGACTTTGCATATTATATGGTACATAAACAACCAGATGTTTATTAACATCTTTATGGTAAACTACACCATCTATTAAATCAAAATCTTTCACAGGTCCTCCTATAAGATCTTTGCATAATTTGTTTATTGTTTAATCTATTATTTGTTCTGTCTGCTTCTACACAACTCCCTTTTTCTATGTCCTGAATAGATTTGTCTAACGGGCTCACACAGGATTCTTGTAATGGTTCTACTAATGGTTCTGCTAACATTTCTACTAACGGTTATACTAACGGTTCTTCTAATGGTTCTACTAACGGTTCTTCTAAGGGTTCTACTAACGGTTCGACTAACGATTATTCTAACCCAACTCCCGAAACAACAAACGGTTCTTCAACAAGTCTATACTCTTCCTTCAATGACAATTCTGTCTGCCTGATCAAGGCACCAATATGGGACATACTATCACCCGGACGATGAACAATACAATAATTATAATTCTCTAACTTAAGGGACCAAAGAGCAATACTTGGATTTACCGTTTTCTTTCTTAGTATATGTACTAACAAATTACAGTCCATAACAATTTTAAAGGCTTTGTGCTTAAGGTACACTCTCAATCGTCTTAAAGCATACATTTTTGCAAGTGTTTGAAGCTCAAAGCTATGATAACGCGATTCAGTAGCAGATACCTTTAATGAGTAATAAAACACTAAAACTTTGGCTGTCATCTTGTCTCTGCATAAGAATTGCTCACTCTGTACGTAGCTCTATTTCACTGTTTGCAATAAATATCGCAAACTCTGGCGGCGTAGATAAGTGTTGCTTGCAGCCTTTAAATACATCCAACTGATATGCATTCATTGTAAAAGGTGCAGCCTTTTTCAATAATTTAACTGAAGGGCGAGCTATACTACCATAACACAACAAATGGTAATATAGTATATAATAAACATTCCTAAATATGAATTAATTAACATTACTTGGCACTGGGTACTTTTTGATAGCGTCAATATGCGATTAATACGGTAATATACCTTCGTTGCTCACACTGTAACCTAAATAACCAATCCTCATTCGCAAACTATACAATTCTTTAAATTTATTTCTAAATATTTCAAGCTGTTCTTCTACAGTTTTTGTTGCAATGATTATAACATCCATATAGACTACAATTTTATGAGCTCCCACTTAGTCAATAAGACAGGTAGAAATAAATCTTTAAAAAACTGCGGCCATTTTTTTAGCTAAAGGACATTGTTTTTTGTGTGACGAAATTCAATATAAATGCTAAGAAATTAGTTTTTTTCTGAAATTTCTTTTCATTTGTTTGATAAAAAAGAAAATTTTACTGTGTTTACAGATATAATAGAATAATTAATTAGAAATAATAATTTTAGCTGCATTTTATACTACAAGTTGTGACAAAACTCAACTCAAGTTATATGACAAGTGCACAATTGCAAACAGCCGCACACACATTCTAAGAATACGAAAAAGTGTGGCAATTAACGCCATCTACCGACCAGTGATCACTGACCACTTGATGTGTCAAACTAATTGAACAGTTATCCAACACTATTCTAATGAAACCAAATAATAATTACCAAAGTATGCAATATTATTATTATTATTATTTGTAAGGGAGTCTCAGAACAGAGTTTTTTTTTTTTTAGTGGCACGGTCCAAGTTGTCTTTTTTATGAAGGAGAGAAGATCACTTGTCGAGGAATTTCTGATCTGAGCTGGAGTATATAGATACTTCCTCCTACTCCAAATAATGGCTGGGCAATCACATAAAATGTGCTCTGTTGTCTCGTCATCCTCTCTGCAGAGCCTACACTCGGTGTCAGGGGACAGACGCCTTTTGTGGAGGTGAAACTTGAGTGTGTGGTGTCCCGTGAGATAGGACACCAAGAGCCATAGTTCCGCCCTTGAAAGATTTTTGGTCTTTCTACCTATAAGTGGGCTGACCAGCTCTTTAGCTTGTTGTAACCCAGGTCTTGTTGACCAGTAGATTCCCCTCTCCTTCTTTGAACATTCCTCTATCAATTCTTTGGCAGAGGCCCAGCTTTACCCACAAAAGGGTTCAGCTCCAAGAAGAGGGGTCGCGGAACCAGCCCTAGCTAGCTCGTCCGCAACTTCGTTGCCGGAAATTCCGGAATGCCCCGGAACCCAACAAAGTGTTACCCGGTTTCGACGTGAGAGGACGTGAGAGGTATCGAGGTAATTCCCCCGCCCTTTGGACATCCTTTGACCGCTCGGATGCGGACAGTGGTGGCGTCCAGTGAAGATCTAATGTCCCAGTGCATAAGCATTCTCTCTATCCAGGTAATAGAGAAGGAGTAAACCCACATAGATGCTAACGCCCTGGTTATTGACTGATAACAAGTGTGTTCGAGGGCCCCTTCGACGTTTAGGAAGGAGCACAAAGCAATTTCCCTCGCCTCGAAGGCCTTTTCAATCTTACTGAATATCTGATGTAGAGCGACCTCTGTCGATCTGCCTTTGATGTAGGCGAATTGTGTATGGTGCAGGGGATTGGTATCTTGCAATCTTTACCGGATATGCAAGTCCAACAGGCGTTCTGCGGTTTTAAGAAGAAAGGATGTATGGCTAATTGGTCTATTCGACTTAGCTTGATCCATGGGACGGTTCCCTTGCTTGGGAATAAAAACCACGTTTACCTCCCTCAAAGATAGCGGAATGTACCCCCAAGTGAAGCTCGCCATAAGTATGCCAATTAGTGGACTAAGTATATTTTCTAGTCTGTGTTGCAGCAGGGCAGGGAAAATCTGCTCGTCCCCCGGGGCTTTGAAGGGAGCGAATGATTTAATGGCCAACCTGACCTTGTCATCGTCGAAAACAACACCCGGCCGACTGTAGCCACATCTAGCTGGTGGTTCAGACAATTCCAGCAATCCGCATCCAGTCTCGAGGTAATCCGCCATGAGGAAAGAGCTTGAATGGCTGCTTAGCTATCTGAAAAGATATTTATGGCGGCTCCTCTTATGCCCTTGTCAAGGATATGTCTGGAGCAGGACTCAATGGCGTGGATCTCAGATAAAAAAACACTGGGCCAGGTACCCATTGCAATCGAGATTTTCGTGTTGGGTCCTGTGACCCAGCACCAACCCCTTGATTAGCTTTTGAGCCGTCTGTGAAGCAGTGCAGGCTCATGCGATAATTACAAGGTTTGCCATCATCCCGAGTTCCAGTTAAGTATCTTATCCTGAGGAACACCGAGATATTTGACCTCATTGGAGAGCCCGACATCGATGTTGTACCGTTTCGTGAAGGGAACGATAATCGCCTTCTGTGGGTTGATATTGAGACCCACATCTGTGTACCATCTTAGGGCCGTGTTGAGTGCCGTTTGCATTAATTCGGTGATGGTTAAGCCGAACTTTCCGGAGACTATTATTGTCAGGTCATCTGCATACCCTATGGTATCGATGCATAGCTTCAAAAGTTTCACCAGTAGTTTATCTATCACTAGGGATCAAAGAAGGGGAGACCGAACCCCGCCCTGTGGACACCCTTTGACCGGTTGGTTGCGAACAGTGGTGGCGTCCAGTGAAGATCTAATGTCCCTGTGCATAAGCATTCTCTCTATCCAAGTAATAGAGAGGAGTAAACCCACAAAGATGCTAACGCCCTGACATGACTGATAGCCAGTGTTGGCAAAGATCCGTTCTACGTTTAGGAAGGAGCACAAATTAATTTCCTCCGCCTCGAATGCCTTGTCAATCTTACTGACTAGTGTGTGTGGAACAGGGGTATGGTATGGTATGCGGAATGTACCCCCAAGTGAAGCTCGCCATACGTATGCCAATTAGTGGACTAAGTATATCTTCTAGGATGTGTTGCAGCAGGGCCGGAAAAATCTGCTCGTCCCCCGGGGCTTTAAAGGCGGCGAATGATTCTAAGTGGCCCACCTGACCTTCAGCGTCGAAGATAACACCCGACAGACTGTAACCGCATTAAGCTGGAGGTTCAGTATCCCCATCATTACTGGGATTTACCGGGCCTATAACAGAACCAGGGAAAACACCTGAAGCAGCAGCTCTAGCGTTTCCCGTCGATCCTGTGTGTAAGAACCATCTGTTCTTTTAAGGGGCCCCACACCATTAGATGACCCTCTGGCCAATACCTTTCGAATCTACCATACTTCTGGAGTGACTCCACACAGTAGGTGCGCCAGGTATCGCGTTTGGCGCGTCTAATGTTCTTATTATACTCAGTGAGCGCGCATCTGTATGTGTCCCATGAGTCTCTATTTAACTTGGCCCTGTTAAAGAGCCGACCGACCACCTTCCTTTGATTTGCCAGGCCTTCGCTCCACCAGGGAACCTCACGTTTCACCTGATGGGGTCCTAGGGCCGCACTATCATGGTAGGAGGTTAAAAGCACATCTTGAAGTTGTCTTGACGCCAATTCTATCTCCCTCGTAGAGTTAAAGCTGGCAACAAGTTGATCAACTTTCGAAGCCACGAAGGCATTGTACAAGTCCCAATTTGTTTTTCTTTGGGCTTAAAAAATTGGAAAGGAGTTCCGCTTGGCCGGAGATCAAATTTGATGTGCTGGTGATGTGAATGAGTGGCATCATCGGTAACCCGCCAATTTTTCATGAAATCGGACAAACAACTGCTAACAAGAGTAAGGTCTAGTACCTCTTCAGATAGTGTGATGGGCGTTGGCGTCACAGCCAATGACTAGCTGTTTGTTCGTCCTTCGGCAGAAGTCGACCAGCCGCTGAACCTCTATCGGCGGTGCGTCGTCGGTGTCGCCAGGGAAATATGCAGACGACACTACAATTTTCTTCGCTCCCTTCTGCCGTAGCCACCTCAATGGTTGACAAACTAGGTCCCTGGAGATACAGTTAGTTAGAGGAATGTGCCTTACGCTTTTATCCGGAAGGATAGCTGCGCGGGGCGCTCCACCCAATGGGTCATATATCAACTTACATGAGCGGCAACTTAATCCTCGGACTTGGCCAGCAATCAACCATGGTTCTTAGAGGAGAGCCAGGTTGATATTTTCCTCGGTGAAAGTCCTGCACAAGGTGGCCGATGATCCTCTAGCGTGGTGCAGGTTCGACAAAAGCACCTTGATTGTGCTCATTCCTCCTTCCGGAATGTTGTACAAGGCAACCGCTTTTGCCTTGTTGGGAGTCGTTCCTACGAACACCCTTCGGTAGCTTCGACGCTTTGTACCTTATTATACTCTGCGCCTTGCTATCTGCCAGTCGCTGCTGCTGCGGCTCCGGTTTGCTTGCGCTTGAGGTCCGGCCGCGGACCGCTCCCTAGCGAGACCAGCGCCTTTGCTAGATGAGGCGACCACGACCTGGGGGCAGCAGCAGCTGGCGCTGCGACTGTTGCTGGAGCAGCTCTCAAAACAGTACCAGACTTTCCGCCGCACTCAATCAGCGACTGCAGCGACGCGTCATCCACCTTGATGGCTAAGTGCAGCATGGCGCCACTCGTGGTCCGCTGCACTACCCTCCATTGGCTGGTGCTGAAGTCGTTATGGGCAAGTATGTGTGCCAAAACCGTTTCGTTGGGTAGCTCCAGGCTGTTGGCGAAGTAACCTCGGATGAGGTGCGCCCGGGGAACTGCGCTTACCTCCAACAGCTCAACTTCGAGCGAGCTGCATGCCCTTGATATGGCTGAAGTTCGCCCTCACCCACTTGGCTGCGTTGTTGTCGTAGCAGACGAGCATGAGCCATCCGTTCTCGGAACAACACTCTCGAACTTTGGCTTCACACCTGGCGTCACACACGTCAGGTTGGACGATAAGATCGGCGTTCTTTAGCGCCTTTAACAGTCGAGATAAAACCGAGTTTGACACGCTCGCCATCCGACTGTACGATGGCGCTGTCGACTCTGAATGAGTATTTTTCGATTTCTTTGACAAACCGAGCTCCGGACTTTTCGTCTGAGCTTGGCATCAGCAGGGGCAACCTTTGCAGCTTAAATTGTAGCTGCTATGGGGAGCCCTTTGGCGTTAGCTGCCTTGAACAGCTTCTTTTCGCGGTTTGTCATTTTGATATAGGCGATCTCAGGATCTAAATGTAGACTTGTTATCTGCAAGTCAGACAGGATCTCTGAGAGATCTCGCTGGATGCGTCGTCGAGATCGGAGAGTGTGACGTCAGAGTCCGATTCGATCGGACCCTGCTAGAACAAACTTTTTCTCGACGGGAATGTGGCACACTCCAACTCTTTATCCGGATCCTCCCCTTGGTGACCAACATCACCGCTGGGAGGGCAGCCCTACAGCTGCGGTGCCAGAAGTAGGCTCAACCGTGCAGGTTGATGTTATTTGAGCCGCATCAGACTCATTATTTTTTGAAAAATTTGGTTCATTTTGAATCCCACGAGTGAACGAGAAGGGGATATCGGCATATGCTGTTCCTCCTTGGATTGAGGAAATTTTCTGAAGTTTTGTCTTCTTTTGCCCGACTACCATTAGTCAGAATCCTTGGCAGAGACATGACCATACCTAGGATCTATTTCAGGCCGCCCTCACGTGGAGAGTATAGTCGCACTTCTAACAGTGTGTTCAGATACGGCGCGTATTATTCAATTAATAATTACACGTTAGTCCCCTTGCACACCAGTTAGCTGACGGCCAAAGTATGCAATAGATGGCATTTGATATGTTGAACTGGCATCATTGATGTTGTGCACATACCGAGTTTTGGACATTGTGGGCGCGGTAGTGGGCGTGCCAAAAAAGTTTTGGTGCGGTCTTTAGAGGAGATTATCAGCATATTACATTGTCCAAGAGTGTTTACAAATAATTGAATAATTAATTAATTATTTAATTAAATTAAATTTTTGATTAATGTTATCAATTTAATTAATTAATTAACGGCACCATCACACAACCCGCTGATCAAGTTGTGACAAAACTCAACTCATGTTATATGACAAGTGCACAATCGTAAACAGCCGCACACAAATTCTAAGAATACGAAAAAAAAAGTCTAGCATCAAGCGCCATCTACCGACCAGTGGTCACTGACCATTAACTTCCCATGTGACAAACTAATTGAACAGTTATCCAACATTATTCTTATGAAACCAAATAATAAGTGCCAAAAAGTATGCAATAGGTGGCGCTTGATATGTTGCACTAGCTTAATTGATGTTGTGCATTTATCGAGTTTTGGACAGTGTGGGCACGGGCGTAGCTAAAAAAGTTTGGATGCGATCTTCAGAGGAGGTCATCAGCAATCTGTCGGTATTTATTTTTTGCATCTAACTTTAGAAGTGAGGGAGATATATTGATCTAATCAAATTGCCACGTCCACCGTGGGCGCAACCCGAAACCGTTAACACTTTATCTGACGAGGGTATACACGAGTATATATTCAAATTTCAAGTCTCTAGCTTCAATAGCGGCGAAAAAAATTGTGTTCATATGGACAGACGGACAGCATGACGGACATTGCACAAACCCAATATTCTAGTTTCAGTTCGTGAACGAGTATAAACAACTTTTGACTTCCAAATATTCAAAAAAATCGTCAATCAAACGTAATGGAAAGTTGTCGCGTACAGTTAGCTTATTAAGACTTATATAATCCACATCATTTTAATCTCACCTGTTTTTTTCAACTAATACAATTGGAGGTGCATACGGTGACTTACTTTCTTCAACAATATTTGCCTTCAATAATTCATCAATTATATTAGTAACCTCATCTCTTTCAAAGTGTGAAAATCGTCTATGCTTAGACTTAAATGGAGTGTCACTTGTTAACTTGAGACCTATTTTACCTATAGTCTCAGCAGTTTCATTTATTATTATTGTATTTAAATGTATACTACATTTGCTTACATTCTCTATCCCAAATTTATATTCAATATCTAGATTTTGATTATAATCTGAAACATCGCTAGCACACACATTTTGTAATTCTAACAGCCAATCATTATAAGGATCATTATTCACAACAAGATTAACTTCAGATGCATTTAAATTTAATGAATTGTTAGGTAAATTATCAAACAGAGATGTACAAAAAACTTTAGAGTTACAGCAAATACATTTCTTAATCAACTCAACATTTACATGATTTACTTGAACTAATTTCAATTGAAAGATGCTAATGGCATCTCTTCCAAGTACATTTGTACCGGTAACATATGAATAGAATTAACATAAATTTTAATTTCATATTCTTTTCTTTGAAACTTAATAATACAACTTATTGTTCCATAAGAATCAATAGGAGATCCACCAATTCCTTGAAAAATGCTTTCATATGACTTCTTAAGAATTATATCTTCTGGTATGTAATATTTACTTATAAAGCTAACGGGTCTACCGGTCCAAAATTAAAATTTATTAAAATCTGTGCATATAAGTTTACCTACAACTATTTTGAAAGTTGCTAAGAATGGTTTCAATAAATCATTATTATCCCTCTCCAACCGCCGCTTGCACCACACTTAAAGCCTGCATTCATTGTACGTTTCGGCAGCGGTCAATCCCTCGCTATGTGACCGAACATTCGACAATTCTATTAACGAATCTGCAGACTAGCTGATATACCTTAACCAACAGGCTTAGCTGCTACCAGTAAGCAAATTTGATCATATTTCATAAAACGCTTGCGTAACTCGTCTAAGTTTTCACAGAAATATAGTGCTGATGCAACACCAGTCTTGTCCTACAAGCCACTCACTATGTGGTTGATTATGATTATCCTCCAAATCAGCTTGGCGTGCAATACTACACATTTCAATAAGGTACTAAAAAAGTGTCTTCTCTCTTTTTGCGTCTTTATTGCTCGCCAACTTCTAATCGCGCATAATTGCATCCGAATGCCTTGATCAATTCATTAAGCAAACTTTCCCACTCTATTGCGCCTTATACATACTGCTTCAAAATCATTAATTCATACGCGCACTGATACTTTGTTGTTTCGAGAAAATGGATTTCTCTCTCCCGCACACGTTTTCTTCTATCAGGCTACAGCCCTCCGCCTGCTGTTGCTGGTTTCCTTCTGTTACGCTCATCGTACCGGTTGAGCCTCAACCATGTCCACCACCGTTGTGTCTATCTCTTGTCTTTCCGATAAAGACAAATTTTAAGAGTCAGCTTCCTCCGCCATTGTCATTTTTAATACCACTCGTAATTGTTGAATACAAACGTCGTCTGAAAATTGCACGTTGGGCGCACGAAGTATATGCAACATTTTGTTGCATTTGACTATCGCGCCATTTCATTATCGGCCACAAACGCGACCCTGGTGGGGAAATTTATCGAGGGGAGCAGCCCTGTTCATCGTATCACAATTAGCGTGAGTTGAGAGAGCCAAATTCAGCGGTAACTGAATATTAGCCGCTCGTACCATTCTCGGCTATATATATATATATATATATATATATAAATATACTATAGCGACAAGGATCGCGGCAGACTGTTGCGGCGTCAGCCTTTTATTGGAACACACTCACTCAGTTCGTTGGTTTTGTCAGATGCAGAGAGATGAGATGTAGGTATATATATATATATATATATATATATACATATAATATTACATAGTGGCGAAAACTAGCCATATCATATTTTTTATCTATGCCATGGGCCGGGAACATCCGAAGAGATTTTTTTTGTGACCAATTTTGTCGAACAAGCGCCGCTTACAAGTCAAAAAATAAACTTTGCATGTCTGTTAATTTAACTATTAAGTAAATTATTTGTTTATCTGTTTATATGTTTACTAATTTATACTCCTATTTATTCAATTATTTATTGGATATTTATTGCATATTTATTCCATTATTTACACACATTTGTTCATATATTTATTGATCCATTTCTTAACTTATTTACTCAATTGTTTATACTATTTATATTGTTTTTGGTTTTCGGATTGTGCCAAATTTGCCTGCATTGGCTTACATATCTATAAAACTCTGGCCACCGGTGCGAGGCAGAAGTAGCTGTCGCATAATAACAGACCCCCCTCCCCTCTTTTTACTTTTATTGGAGGTTAGGATAGGATAGGATAGGACAGGGATTAAGGGAACCTTAAGCAACAGTATATCAGCGCGTGCCTTAATTACAGTGGCATAAATCAACTCCCTTATTAATTCATATTTCGCAAGATTTCGCCCCTGCTCGATTCTCAAATCATTACGTTTGGAATATTAAACGCCCGCCAATTATAAGGACCCGACATATAGTGGCACTGTTAATTTAAGGCATACAAATGTTTGTTTATTAAAGTTCTATTTGTGAGCGAAATAAAAAAAAGATGTGTGAGTAAGCGTAAGGGAGGGAGAATCACCGAGGCAATGGAATAAGTCGGCCATCAGTTCCAATGAAAGGGCAGCGGGAATTCAAATTTAAATAGCCCGTTGCAGGAAGGGCGGTTATGTCGTGGCCGATAAAACCAGGCCTGCCAACTCGTCCGGTAATTAATGTGTATGTATGTACGTTCGTATGTAGTGTTGTGTAGGTTGAATTGTTTTGGATTGTGTACCGTCTTTTTGTACCCAACTCATCGGAATACATCTCATACTGGCGGAGATCTGAGTCTTCAAAGCCGTTGGACACTGGTAATTACAAAGAACAGTTACATCGCTTACGCCAACGCTATCGTCGCGGACTCTTTCACACTTGTACGTGTTAAAACCTTAAGCTTGAACACTCGCATAAACAGTTACAAAGAGGAATTAGGAAATAAAGCTCATTAGCCGTGTGAGAGAACGATTCTCTGTTAAGAGCTTTCGAATTGCAAGTTGAGCTTTAAAATTCGATAGCTGAGCTTGCGCCAAAGCATTGTCAACATAACTATTGTTGAGCAATAACTAAAATCCACTATGACTACGTCACCCATCGTTGTTTACTTTTACTTTGAAAATGCCAGACACACCAGATTCTCAGTTAATTACATTAAGGCAACTTAGAAATACAATGCAGAAAAATAGTCTCAATATTAAACTTCGCGTTGAGCCATAGAAAGACATCGCTACTCTTGAATGTCAGTCTCAGATTCTATAGTCTTATTTTAAACAGATTCTGCAAACTCAAACGCAAATTGAAAGGCTACCAACAGATAAAACCCGTGAGGAAATAGAAGAGATCTATATTCAAACAAAGGCAGTTATTCTTAGACGTCTTGGTTCAAAAAGGGAGAAACTAGATGATCATAGTCAAAGTTTCCTTAATGCATCATCATGTTCAAGTGGTCATCACAATCGATTGTGATCTCTTAAATTACCAAATTCGATGGTAAATACGGTGAATATAAAAAATTCATAACTGCGTTCGGAACAATGGTACATGATGATCATTCAATATCAGCTGTTGACAAGTTCAACTATCTCTTGACCTGCCTATCAGGTCCTGCTCTTAGTGCAGTCGATCCCTTCCAAGTGTCTGAAGATAACTATCTAAAAGCTGTGAACCAATTGAAAGAAATGTACGATAAGAAGGTTCTTATTTTTGTAGAGCACATATCTGGTCTTTTTGATGTTCAGGCTATGAAAAAATCTGATCAAGCCACTCTTCCCACAATCTTAGATACTGTTGCTGCATTACGTGGTTCCTTAATGTCATTAGGAACCGAAGCTGAAGTTATGAATGCCATATTAATACATCTGGTTTTATTAAAGGTGGATTCCGATACAAAGCAGTCATATGATCGAGTCCAAGAGTATGAAAGACTGCCAGCCTGGGATGAGTGCTATCGAACACTCAGTCGCCATTGTCAATTTTAAGAGACCAGCGTAAACAATACATCTCATTAAAAACAGCTATGAAAGACAAGCCAAATCAAAGCAAAAGATCGTTTGCTATTTCCCAAAGTAGTTGCCCCAAATGCAGAGTTGCTGATCATAGCCTCGCTAATTGTCCATCCTTTACATCACTCAATTTTGCTGAAAAATATGCATTTGTCAAACAAATGTCATTTTGTATCTGCTTGTTTTATAGCTAATCGCATATCGGAAATGAAAACCATCGCACCTAGTGTCACATGGAGACACGTTCCTGGGAAGGATAACCCAGCGGACCTAGTATCTAGAGGATGTCAAGCAAGTGATCTCCAAGGATTTGTTTGGTTTACTGGACCAACATTTTTGTCTTTCGAACCATCACACTGGCCTCAAACTTCTTTAAACACTAGATTTAGCGGAACAGATCTGGAACAGCGGAAAGCAGTAGTTCTAAAATGTAGTGATAGTGGCACTAAGGGAAATAAGAATGAGCAGCTCATCGATGAAAGTTTAATTGGTTATATAATCAATAAATGCTTCTCTTATCGTAGTACCTTGTGAGTCATTGCTTACATGTTGCGAGTCTTTAAAAGAGTAAAGGCAAATTTGAATTATACAGTAGACGACACGCTTCACACATCAACTTTTGAATGGAGACATTTTCATCGTTTTTTGAATTCAGCAAGAAGCTTATAGCAAAGAAATTAGCCTACTGAAGGCTAACAAGGTTCTTCCACCTGCATGTTAGAAGCTTAGCCCCTTTCTCGCAGATGTTAATTTTAGTTAGCGAATGCACCAATACCATTTGATGCAAAATTTCTTCTTTTAATTCCAAAAAGGCATGGTTTCACTTTCAGATTTGTCGAGCATCTACACCGACAACATCTTCATGCTGGATCGAAAGTCCGAATTGGTTTACTTCGTCAGCAAGTATGGATTGTGAATGCACGAGAAGTAGCACGAAAGCTGGTCAGACGCTACAAGCCGCGGTTAGCGAACCAAATCATGAGTGCGCTCCCAGCGGTTCGGTTCCTCTCCAATCGACCATGTCTTGTCTCAGGAGTCGACCTCTGTGGTCCATTTCTCACGTCTTATCGCATACGAAGTAAAAGTCCTTATAAGACATACACGGCAGTATTTGTCTGCTTTTCGTCATGTTGAGCTCATTTCTGACTTGTCATCCAACAACTTTATTCTTTGTTTAAAGCGCTTTATTGAACGTAGAGGTGTCCCCTAACGTGGGCGCAACTAGACGGCTTTAAGCATAATTTCTTCGGACAGCAAATCGAATCAAACTTGAACAGATTCAGCAGACTGAACACAGCAGCAAAATGGGCTTCGAGTTTCAATTTATCCCTCCTCGCGCACTGCATTTTGGTGGATTGTGAGAGGCTGCCGTCAAATCAATGAAGACCCTTCTCATCAAGCAATTAGCGAACATGAATTTTACCTACGAAGAATTGCAAACTGTGGCAATTGCAGCTGAAGCGATTCTAAACTCGCGACCAATTGCTTCTTTAAGTGATCACCCAAACGATGGAGAAGCGCTAACTCCGGGGCACTTGTTAATCGGATCCTCAATGATGGCGCTACCTGAAACTATAATTGACGACAGCAGGATATCTCACTTGACGCGTTAACAGCGCGTCACCTATTTAAAGCAACGCTTCTGGGAGTTGTGGAGACGCGAATATTTGCATACCTTGCAAGTGCGCTCCAAATGGCTTACTCCAGAGTCCAACATCGAACCAAACCAAGGTGTTCTTATTCATGAGTACAATTTACCACCCCATCAATGGCTATAGGGACGGATTATCAATACTCACGACGGCACAGACGAACGTGTCAGAGTGGTTGACGTGAGAACCAAAAGGGGAACCATTCGTTGATCCATTTGCAAACTAGCTCCGTTACCAAAACAAACTGATTAACTGAAAGAATTTGGACCTTTCACCGGGCGGAGCATGTCTGAGGAGATCGTCACATCAACTTATAGTTACGTTTAACATTACATTTAATTTACATACTTGTGTAAAACAGTATTTTAGTGCTCAAATACCTTTATGACGATGTATTTTACAAAACGGGAAGTTGAAGTTATCCAAGTTCCTCAATAAATTTAAAATAATAAATTTGGTGATGGTTATTAGTTAGCCAAGCAGCAGTTTTTCTAGACTTTTTATTTAAGTGAATAAAATAATAAGGAGCTCGTATAATGAAATGATTATTAAATTTGGGTTCTTTGTCAAATTTCACTTTTTTTTTATTTATTTATTATGAACAGTCGATAAAGCGAGTGTCAACGAAAACGTATAGGTACATAGAAAAAATATATATATATATAAATATTAAAAGCAAAAAGCCTAACGATATAAAGATTTCTAATAACATTTAATTTGATTTATTTGCCAATCCGGCCAGCTATGCCCCTTGTAAAGTTCGGCGTTCAAAAACATAAGTTTTAAATTTTGAAGGTTTATTTTTTAAAGTAAAAAATAACAATAGTAGTATTTTTAAGGCAACACAATAACCATTTCAATTTAATTCGTCCAAATTCGTTTCAATTTCGTTTTTTCTCGATCCGCGACACATTTATCCGTGTGACTATTTTTATTTTAAATCGCTAATTTATCGATATATATACATATATATCGCAGTTATATTTTTAACATTTGGTTTTGGCGCACTTATCTTTTCAGTAAATTATGATAACGTTAAATTCTAAAACTTTACATTCCCCCTCCAGGTGAATCGATACGAGATTCACACTTAAATTTCAGTATCATTAATTTCGATGTTGGTCGACTTAAAGTTGAGTTAGCTGTTTTAACATCTACTATGCGTATTTGACCATCCCTTAATATAATCCAATATATAATTTAACGACTCGTCCTCGCTTCAACCTATCTTGTAGAGTAAATTCATACTTAATAACGGCTGTGCTTGTGCCATGCGCCATTGTTTCTTAGGACATACTATATTTTCCAGTAGATATGGTATTTTTGTTCAGTTGGCGCATCCTAATAAGAAATATTTGGGCGTTAAAGGTTCATCATCCTCATGATCAAGTGCCAATTATGTTCTATCAATGCTGACCGTAAAGTTTCGACACGTGGAGCAACATCCCGAAGGGTTTTTCCAAGCAACTACTTTACAATGCGATTTGTCCAGCGCTGGGGTTCGATGGGCAGTTGAATAACCATTAAATTTTGTGGCGTGAAGCTTTGCTTATCAACTTTTCAATGTTCAGCAAGCGGTCATGAGCGCTAATTCCTTTTGTGCACCTATAAAATTAGTTCCATTATCGCTTCTCATTACATCTGGTACTCCACTACGATTGATAAAATTTCGTACAGCGACAATAAAGGTATCTGTGGAAAGGTCTTCAGCGATGTCCAAGAGTGTTGCTCGTATAGTTAAGCAGGTAAATATTACTGCACGGCGTTTTTCTCGACGACAGCCAATGGAGACATTTATTGGTCCAAAAAAATCAACAACACAGTAAGAAAATGGTCTGACATACGGTGTTAGTCTGTCTATTGGAAGTTGGCCCATGAGCGGCACTACAGGTTGGCTTCGATCAGCAATACATTTTGTGCAGTCTCGTTGCACCCGCATTAACAAAGATTTAGCATCCTTTATCCAGTATTGTTGACGGCACTCGTTGATTATGATGGCAGCATTCTGATGATTAAATTTGTTATGAAAATGTTGCATAACTAAAGATGAGAAGCATTGATTTCTCGGCAACAATATTGGTCATCGTGCACTAAATGGTAGATAAGTCGCTTCATCAATTCGCCCAGATAAACGTATCAATCCATCGATCTCCATATACGGCGACATCTTGTATATACGACTAGCTTTTGAGAGAGGCAGTTTCTTTGTTAAAGTTGAGACTTCATCAGCAAAGGCATCTAGTTGTACCATCTTGCACAACATGAATTCGGCGTCTGTCATCTCTATGGACGATAAAGGACCCTCTTTTTGCCTTCCGGTTCCCGACATATCCAGATTTTCTTAGCCCGTATTTCCCAGACAAAAATTCGGATCAGCTTTAAGTAAGATGCAAATTTAGATATATCTATAAACGGTACACTCATGTGGCACTCCAAAATGGTTTTATTCACGACTTCTTCTTCAAGAGGTGCAATAGGCATCTGTATATTCATATGTTTTCTTTTAAGAAAACCGGTCCATTAAGCCAGAGGCTGTTATGGCGAATCGCAGGAATGTTTACTTGACGAGTTGCTGCATTTTCGGCAGACGGTACAAACCTCCATTGCTTTGGGTGAGTTGTTGACAAAATTTCTGTAACTCGGTGAGCGACATATGGTTTAAACTTACGTTCGGTGGAATGAATCCACTGCAAAGTTGCAGTTGCAATCCAAAATAAAATTTTCTGAACATATTGGTGTTTCTTTATCCATTTTTTCAAGCGTACTCCCAACACTGCGGCTTGCAGTTCTAAACGAGGGATCGATAAAAGCTTGGTTGGCGCAAGACGTGTTTTTCGCATTACAAAGGTCACATCAGTTCCACAGTGGTGGGTTAGACGAAGGTAGGCGACAGCTTTCTTTGCACATTGTAATAGCGTGCTCATCGTCGTAAAAGCTTATAACTAAATCATCTACGCAATGGTGTTCAAGAATTGCGTCCACGGCTTCTGGCATTTCTCCTAAGAAGCTTTCTGCATTGCGATTGCGATTGATGTATTCTGCACAATATGGGGAACACACGCCTCCGAAAATTAGCGTTGTCATGGTAAAATGTTGAATAGGTTGAGAAGAATCGTTGTGCATGATCCTCATGTTGGATTCGAATCTGCGAGAACAATGTCAATGTCTAATGTCAGCGGCAACTCCCAATTCTCCCTTCTTACATTGGCTTATAAGATAACTGTTTTCAAATAATGGACATTCAGACTCTACGCGATTAGTATGTAGCATATGTTCAAAATTTCGTTGTTGATTTAGACTTTCAACAAGGGGTAGTCGGTTAACTACCCTGGCAAATCTTAAATTTTAGAAAAGTCGGCTATTGACGGGCTTTCTTCTAGAATCTGTATGCAGAATCCATTTTAATTGTACATCAGTCGGCAACTTATTTACTAAAAGTGTTGGAAGTTTGTTGAAAACAATTTTTGGGAATTTTTGTGAACGAACAAGTATCTCCGGACGTCCAAAACGGATTTTGAGCTCATCTATAACCTTTGGAACATCTTTCGGGTATATCAGTATAGCTACTACAGCCTCTTTTGCGTCGCCAATTAGACATTTGTGAAGTCGGATGAGATTTTGTGGGTTATTATAGTTGAACTCGCTTGTGGTATCATTGCAGTTGGCAATGAATAGCTGCCATTGCTCGGCTGTTTCTAAAAATGACGGCAATTCATAGAGTTTTGCATGGCTTTCGACGTGTCGTGTTGCTGTTTGTAAGGAGAGAGAGCTATTATTGACATGACTAACAAATTTATTAGATACTTCGATTGGATTTGGAGGCCTAATACTAATTTCGGTATAGCCTTGTCTCTCCCTATCTCGGCGTGATTGAAAAGACAATATTATGAGCTGTTTCAGCAGGGCTTGGAGGCTTGATAGTGGCAGCAGCATAACTTTACTGCTCACCATTTTGTCGTTCAGTTTCAACCCGTTGGCTAATACACGCTATATCTCTTTGATTTTGTAGCACAGCCGAAGTAAGTTCCTTTAAATTTGCTAAAATAGCGGCAATAATGTCATCTGTCTTGTCATTTATTTCGCACACTGTATCGTCTAGCTCCGACTCAAAATCTCTTGTCTTGACCTTGGTGCTTAGATGCACGCATTTGATCTCTTCGCTTGTATATATCGAATATATACTTTGATTTTCACAAACGTACACTGTTCCGGTCGCGGACGATTTCAAATTGAAAACGTTTCAATTAAACCGAAATTGAAAAATGTAAAATTCGGCTTTCAAAAACATAAGTTTTAAATTTTGATGGTATATTTTAAAACTTTTAAACTTTACTCCCCTAATCACAGCTAATTATTCTCAGTGACCTTATTGGAACCTACAGCTAAATAGGAAGACGTTAGTATTAGAAATATAAATTTAATTGTAAATTTAAATTAAATTACATACAAAATATTCAGGAAAATGGAAAGAAACAATAATAATAACAATAATAATTAGTCTTTGATAGAAAGAAGAAAGGAAAGAGCCAGATATGTCTCCCGATGGGGGTTTTTTTAGCCCGTCCGGTAAGCTATGCCCCCTTCTCACAGCTGAGGGTGGTCAGTGATTTCCGTAAGGCATCATGAAAGCAAAGAATTTATTAGAGGAAGAGAGAATTCTGAGGAGAACACGGGGTATAGGCTATTATATTGTATATGTATGGCATAATACACGAAAAGAATTGTGCAACGCATAGTTTGTCGTGCATGTAGGCAGAAATAAGGGGTAATAGTTTCTAGTAGCTCTAAAGGGAACAGAGAAGTTCAAGCGATCTGAAAGAAACGAGCAATCAATGTCGCTAATAATCAACTTATGTAGGAAAAAAATATCAAGGATTGTCATACGGTCGGTTAGAGACGGAAGATTAAGAAGTAAAAACCTGCTGGAATACGATGGCAGGCGAAGATTCGGATCCCAGTTTAAACAACGTAAAGCAAAGAGCAGAAATTGCTTTTGGACGGACTGAATACGATCCTGGTGGACTTTGTACTGCGGGCACTAGATACACAAGCAGTATTCCAGGATTGGGCGAACAAGTGAAATGTAGAGAAGTTTCGTTGTGAAGGTATCGTTGAACTCATTCGACCAACGTTTAATAAATTTAACAATACCTTTAGCCTCGTTTACAATAGAGGATATGTGAAAATTGAAGGTCAGCTTTGAATAAAAGGGAAGTCTAAGGTCTTTGTTACTATTAGAATACGTTGCAATGGAAAATTGTCAATTGTATATCTAACTAAGTGTAATTTAGAACGACTAAAAGTCATAAACATGCACTTTGAACAATTTAGGTTCAACTGCTTGGCCGAACACCAAAGATGCATAGAATTCAAATCATCCTGTAAGCTAATGTGTTGTAGGAAATCGGCGTAAGAGTAAATAAGGTTCACATCATCTGCTTACATAAGTATTCGGGCATGTGATATTATAGAGGAAAGGACATTTATGAAAAGAGTAAATAGTAAAAATCCAAGATGACTACCTTGAGGTACACCTGACGTAACATAAATCTGTTTAGAAATTTTAGATCTAAGATAGACTCTTTGAGTTCTACCCTTTAGATAAGATAAAATCCAAGACAGGAGAGGAGGGACCAATACGGTCGAATTTTCGCAGTAAAAGTTCATGGTGTACAGAGTCAAATGCTTTACTAAAGTCGGTGTAAATGACATCTGCTTGCTTTTTTTTGCCAGAAAAGCATCATTTACCGGCGAGGTAAATTAAAGCAAGTTGGTCGTAGTTGACCGGTTCTTAAAAAAAACATGCTGAGCAGAGATTTTGCAGAGATGCTGCAACGTGGAAGTAATTATTTTTTCAAATAATTTGGGTATAGCAGACAGTTTTGCAATGCTCCTATAATTTGTTATATCAGACATACCACCTGTTTTGTGGAGAGGAATGATAAGATATGGAAAAACAGCAGATTCAATGAATAGATTAAAAAGCTTTAGCAATGGGCAAAGAAGGGAATCACTACACTTTTTGAGTAGACAACTAGGAATGTTGTCGGTCCCAGGAGAGTAAGAAGTTTTTACAGATTTAATAGCGGAAAGAAGGGAGGTATGGGTAATGATAGGCATAAATATAGAATTAGAAGGAACAATGTGGTAAGGATAAGACATATTAACAGAGGAGACAGAGGAATGGTTGACTGAAAGAAATTACCAAAGAGATCAGATGCAAGAGAATAATTGCTTGCTCTTTCTATTCCTAGAAGAAATGACGAAGGCAAACATGAAGATTTGCGCTTCGAATTTACAAAACTGTAAAATTGCTTAGGGTCTTAAGTAAATTTCTTTTTGCAACGGGCAATAAATTTGCATAGCACTGAGAATTATGAATAAAAAAGTTTGACTTGGCTAAGGAATACTTCGACAAGTCAGCATTAGAACCAGATTTTTTAAACTTTTTAAAATATTTAGATTTAGTGTTTTATAAGTTTGATAGTCTGGGAGTAAACCAGGGAGGTTTTGAAGAATCAAGGTGAGGGATGATCTGGAACAACGAGAGATCGAGCACACCATATAAAAAATCATGTTTGTCTAGAGGTACAAGATAATTTGAGGATGTAAATAATGACCAAGAAATGTTTGGTATATTAAAATCACCCAACACAACAAATAAATCATTATCGCGCAGATGAGAAGATACGTCGTTAATGCATGCCAAATGCTGCATATAAACCTCAATATTAGAAGAAGGGCGAGTGGAAGCAGATCCTTGGCATGGTTATGTCTCTGCCAAGGGTGCTGACTAATAGTAGTCGGGCAAAGAGAAGACAACTCTTCAGAAAATTACCCCAATCCAAGGTGGCACAGCATATCCCGAAGGATTCATGACCGAAGGGGTGCTCGGCCGTGAGTATGCGGACTTTGGATACCTGTCGCCCTCCAGTTTTATTTTGCGACCTCCCGTGGTAGAAGGGCGATGCCGCGGCCGATCTCCGCTTTCCGTTCACTTTTGGGATTTAAAATAAACCAAAATATTAATATAAATAATGAGTTTGATGCGGCTCAAATACCATCACCCCAGTCTTCAACCTGCACGGTTGAGCCTATTTCTGACGGCGCTGCTGATGTTAGTCACCAAGGGGACTCTCCAGGCAGGGTCCGATAGAGGCATTGATCTCTGAATCGGACTCTGACGTCACACTCACCGATCTCGATATCTAGTGAGATCTCTCAGAGATTCGGTCTGACGGATGCAGGCACTCAGGTAGCACGTCTACATTTAGACCGTGAGATCGCTTTTATTATGATGATAAACCGCGAAAAGAAGTTGTTCAAGGTGTGAAGCCAAAGGTTGAGGGTGTTATTCCGTCTGTTACGACAACAACGCAGCCGAGTGGGTGAGGGCGAATTTTAGCCATATCAAGGCCTGCAGTTCGCTCGAAGTTGAGCTGTTGGAGGAAAGCCAACCGACGGGCGCACCTCATCCGAGGTTACTTCGCCAACACCCTGGAGCTACCCAACGAGACGGTTTTGGCGCACATACTTGCCCATAACGACTTCAGCACCAGCCAATGGAGGGTAGTGCAGCGGACCACGAGTGGCGCCATGCTGCACTTAGCCGTCATGGTGGATGATGCGTCACTGCAGTCGCCGATTAAGTGCGGCGGAAAAGTCTGGTACTGTTTTGGCAGGACCAGACTTATCCTTAAGAGCACGGTACTTCAGGAAAACAGCGCAGCTACCTACATTCAGGGAAGCTAAAGCATCAGTCGCGATGCCAACTGCTGCTGCCCCAACAACAAACCCGGAACCTGGCTCGGGTCACTCCACTATCTTGTCTGCTGGGCCTGCTAATGGTTCGACCTGTGATCATGCTCCCCATGCGGCAGCTTCGCAATCAAGGAAGGTCGTGGTCGCCTCATCTAGCAGAGACGCTGGTCTTGCTAGGGGAGCGGTCCGCAGCCGGACCTCGAGCTCAAGTAAACCGAAGCCGCAGCAGCAACGACTAGCAGCTAGCAACGCGCAAAGTACATTGCGGTACAAAGCGTCTTAGCTACCGAAAGGTGTTCGTGGGAACGACTCCCGACAAGGCAAAAGCGGTTGCCTTGTCCAACACTCCGCGGAAGAGAAATAAGCACAATTAAGGTGCTTCAGGCGAACCTGCACCACGCTAGAGGAGCGTCGGCAACCATGTGCAGGATTTTTGCCGAGCAGAACATCAACCTGGCTCTCCTCCGAAAACCATGGTTGATTGGTGGCCAGGCCCGAGGATTAAGTCGCGGTTCATGTAATTTGTTGTTAGCGCCTCTTGAGGAAGAAAATTGTAGTGGTGCTGCATATTTCCTGGGCGACACCGACGACGCACCGCCGATGGAGGTTCAGCGGCTCGTCGACTTCTGCCGAAGTCTTAGTCATTGGCTGTGACGCCAACGCCCATCATACTATCTGGGGTAGAAGAGACGTCAACAAAAGGGGTGAGTGCCTTCTTGAATATCTTCTGTGTAGTAAATTAGATGTATCAAATAGAGGGTGCAAACACACTTTTATTAACGCAATCAGGGAAGAGGTACTAGACCTCACTCTGTTTAGCAGTTCTTTGTCCGATTTTATTAAAAATTGGCAACAAAAGATGGTTTTTACACACAGGATCGATGGGAAACGCTGGATTTACTGCTTCGATGCAATTCCCTGGTTCTGTTATAAGCGCGGTAATGATGGTGATACGAACCACCAGCTAGACGTGGTTACAGTCTTCGACGCTGACAAGGTCGGGTAGGCCATTAAATAATTCGCTCCCTTCAAAGCCCCGGGGGACGAGCAGATTTTCCCTGCCCTGCTGCAACACAGACTAGAAAATATACTTAGTCCACTAATTGGCATACTTATGGCGAGCTTCACTTGGGGGTACATTCCGCTATCTTTGAGGGAGGTAAACGTGGTTTTTATTCCCAAGCAAGGGAACCGTCCCATGGATCAAGCTAAGTCGAATAGACCAATTAGCCATACATCCTTTCTTCTTAAAACCGCAGAACGCCTGTTGGACTTGCATATCCGGTAAAGATTGCAAGATACCAATCCCCTGCACCATACACAATTCGCCTACATCAAAGGCAGATCGACAGAGGTCGCTCTACATCAGATATTCAGTAAGATTGAAAAGGCCTTCGAGGCGAGGGAAATTGCTTTGTGCTCCTTCCTAAACGTCGAAGGGGCCCTCGAACACACTTGTTATCAGTCAATAACCAGGGCGTTAGCATCTTTGTGGGTTTACTCCTTCTCTATTACTTGGATAGAGAGAATGCTTATGCACAGGGACATTAGATCTTCACTGGACGCCACCACTGTTCGCAACCAACCGGTCAAAGGGTGTCCACAGGGCGGGGTTCGGTCTCCCCTTCTTTGATCCCTAGTGATAGATAAACTACTGGTGAAACTTTTGAAGCTATGCATCGATACCATAGGGTATGCAGATGACCTGACAATAATAGTCTCCGGAAAGTTCGGCTTAACCATCACCGAATTAATGCAAACGGCACTCAACACGGCCCTAAGATGGTACACAGATGTGGGTCTCAATATCAACCCACAGAAGGCGATTATCGTTCCCTTCACGAAACGGTACAACATCGATGTCGGGCTCTCCAATGAGGTCAAATATCTCGGTGTTCCTCAGGATAAGATACTTAACTGGAACTCGGGATGATGGCAAACCTTGTAATTATCGCATGAGCCTGCACTGCTTCACAGACGGCTCAAAAGCTAATCAAGGGGTTGGTGCTGGGTCACAGGACCCAACACGAAAATCTCGATTGCAATGGGTACCTGGCCCAGTGTTTTTTTATCTGAGATCCACGCCATTGAGTCCTGCTCCAGACATATCCTTGACAAGGGCATAAGAGGAGCCGCCATAAATATCTTTTCAGATAGCTAAGCAGCCATTCAAGCTCTTTCCTCATGGCGGATTACCTCGAGACTGGATGCGGATTGCTGGAATTGTCTGAACCACCAGCTAGATGTGGCTACAGTCGGCCGGGTGTTGTTTTCGACGATGACAAGGTCAGGTTGGCCATTAAATCATTCGCTCCCTTCAAAGCCCCGGGGACGAGCAGATTTTCCCTGCCCTGCTGCAACACAGACTAGAAAATATACTTAGTCCACTAATTGGCATACTTATGGCGAGCTTCACTTGGGGGTACATTCCGCTATCTTTGAGGGAGGTAAACGTGGTTTTTATTCCCAAGCAAGGGAACCGTCCCATGGATCAAGCTAAGTCGAATAGACCAATTAGCCATACATCCTTTCTTCTTAAAACCGCAGAACGCCTGTTGGACTTGCATATCCGGTGCAGATTGCAAGATACCAATCCCCTGCACCATACACAATTCGCCTACATCAAAGGCAGATCGACAGAGGTCGCTCTACATCAGATATTCCGAAGATATACTTAGTCCACTAATTGGCATACTTATGGCGAGCTTCACTTGGGGGTACATTCCGCATACCATACCAAACCCCTGTTCCACACACAATAGTCAGTAAGATGGAAAAGGCATTCGAGGCGGAGGAAATTGATTTGTGCTCCTTCCTAGACGTCGAACGGATATTCGCCAACACTGGCTATCAGTCAATAACCAGGGCGTTAGCATCTAGGGGGGTTGACTCCTTCTCTATTACTTCGATTGAGAGAATGCGTATGCACAGAGACATTAGATCTTCACTGGACGCTACCACTGTCCACATCAGAGCGGTCGAAGTGTCTCCCCTTTTTGGTCCATAGTGATAGATGAACTACTGGTGAAACTATCGGAGCTATGCATCGATACCATAGGGTGACCTGGCTATAATAGTCTCCGGAAAGTTCGGCTTAACCATCACCGAACTTATGCAAACGGCACTCAACACGGCCCTAAGATGGTGCACAGATGTGTGGGTCAATATCAACCCGCAGAAGGCGATTATCGTTCCCTTCACAAAACGGTGCAACATCGATGTCGGACAGCTCTACATCGGTTGGACACCCGTCAAGCTCTCCAGTGAGGTCAAATATCTAGTTGTAAATATTGATAAGAGACTTAACTGGAACTAGCATTTAGACAAAACGTTGACCAAAGGTACTCATGCCATGTGGGCATGTCGTCGGCTTTTCGGTAAAACGTGGGATTCCGACTCCAAAGCCATCAAATGGCTGTACAGTACTTACGCTGCCCTCGTCTGGTGGCCAAAGGTCCAGTAGAAAAGGTAGCTGCTTTGAGTCTTCTAGCAGCAGACATTGGTCATGCTAGTCTAGTAAATACAATTTCTGGCTTAAGGATCTGCGACAGAACGGATCTTAAGACCACGGAACTTTTCTTCGGCGCTAAATGTAGGACTCTTATTAAAGACCGTAGGGAATGGAATGATGGCAATCCTTGTAATGATCGCATTAGCCTGCAGCGGTTCACAGGCGGATCAATAACTAATCAAGCAGTTGGTGCAGGGATCCCAGGACCCAACGTATGAGTTAAGCTGGGCCTCTGCAAAAGAGTTGATAGAGGAATGGTCAAAGAAGGAGAGGGGAATCTACCGGTCAACGAGACCTGGGTTAAGCTAAAGAGCTGGTCAGCCCACATATAGGTAGAAAGACCAACAATTGTTCAAGGGCGGAACTACGGGTCCTGGTGTACAACTCACGGAACACCACACAGTCAAGAATAACCTCCACAAAATGCGCATATCCCCTGACACAGAGTGTAGACTCTGCAGAGAGAATGACGAGACAACAAAGCACATTTATGTGATTGCCCAGCCATTATTTGGAGTAGGAGGAAGTATCTATGCAGAGAATTTGTTACTCCAGCACAGATCAGAAATTCCTCGACTAGGGATCTGCTCTCCTTCATAAGGGAGGCTCCCCATATGGGAGGATCCCCATAGGGATCCCCATGGCACAAAAGACCGCCCTTCGGTCGCTGTTCCACTAAAATCTCTGGTCTGAGACTCCTTTGCAAATAATAATAATAATTCGTTTTGATATTGTTGTTGCTTCTGTAGCTGTTGCTAACCTATAGATGTAGCTGCTTTTGAGCTATTGTTGACTGTTTTTGACTTGTTTTGACAGTTTGTTTGTTTGTTTGTTTTTGTTTTTGTTTTTGTTTTTACCCTGAACCCATTGCAAAAGAGGGAAAAATGGTATAATGTTTTTGTGCAAATGTATGTAATATGCAGAAGGAGGCATCTCTGACCTCATAAGGAATATGTGTTCCTCATCAGGATCAACAACAGGATCTGCTGTTTATAGCGCTCAAAATACAGGAACACGAATAAAGAAATAAAAACTATAGTGGGCAGGGAGAATTAAAATTTCAATAAAACAGCCACAAATCAAAACGATATAAATATAAATAATAATGTGGGAATAGCTGTTAGTATTCACACGTTGGCGGGATTCGACCTATGGAAATAAGTAGATCCCGGTAGTTTTTGGTTAAATTATATAAGTTGATATTTATTTGTATTTTTAAGTAACAAATATATTAAGGAATATTAATGAAATTTGGTTTCGTCGTTACGTCTTGGTTGCGAGCGTCGTTTCGCAGCGTCGTTGAATTCGTTTTTTTTCGCGCCCATACACCTCGGACTCTCGATCAGAACTCTCGTGCCACATCGTCTTGCGGCAGCAGCAACCGCCCAGCTGAGCTGTGAGTAGGCTCAGCAAGGTTGCCAGACCCAATCCCACAACTCGGCCATCCTTCTAAACATTCGTCTCGAATGCGTCGCCGTCATCGTCGTCTATGGGCATCCATGGCTTCATATATTCTGCACAGGTAGAAGTGTGTCTGGGACCATCGCTGAAAAATGCATCTTTAACAACATTGTAGCTGTCTTGCGCTTTTATTTTAGTGACTCTGTATGGCCCCAAGTATTTTGGCTTAAGCTTAAGCCCACCGCCCAGCTGTGTCCGCTTGATTACCACTAGATCTCCGACTTTATAGCGTGATGCAGGTCTACGTCGCAAGTTGTAAGTCTTTTTATTTTCTTCCTGCAAATTTATTATTTGTTGTTTGGCGTTTTTGCGTAGATCATCTCGGTTGTCGTTAAATAGCTGTATCGTTTCGTCCTATATTATTTGCTTGAGTTCCATGTCTGCGCTCGTCCGCATTTTGATGCCAACAAGCAACTTGAGCAGCTAGCAACGCGCAAAGTACATTGCGGTACAAAGCGTCTTAGCTACCGAAAGGTGTTCGTGGGAACGACTCCCGACAAGGCAAAAGCGGTTGCCTTGTCCAACACTCCGCGGAAGAGAAATAAGCACAATTAAGGTGCTTCAGGCGAACCTGCACCACGCTAGAGGAGCGTCGGCAACCATGTGCAGGATTTTTGCCGAGCAGAACATCAACCTGGCTCTCCTCCGAAAACCATGGTTGATTGGTGGCCAGGCCCGAGGATTAAGTCGCGGTTCATGTAATTTGTTGTTAGCGCCTCTTGAGGAAGAAAATTGTAGTGGTGTCTGCATATTTCCTGGGCGACACCGATGACGCACCGCCGATGGAGGTTCAGCGGCTCGTCGACTTCTGCCGAAGTCTTAGTCATTGGCTGTGACGCCAACGCCCATCATACTATCTGGGGTAGAAGAGACGTCAACAAAAGGGGTGAGTGCCTTCTTGAATATCTTCTGTGTAGTAAATTAGATGTATCAAATAGAGGGTGCAAACACACTTTTATTAACGCAATCAGGGAAGAGGTACTAGACCTCACTCTGTTTAGCACTTCTTTGTCCGATTTTATTAAAAATTGGCAACAAAAGATGGTTTTTACAAACAGGATCGATGGGAAACGCTGGATTTACTGCTTCGATGCAATTCCCTGGTTCTGTTATAAGCGCGGTAATGATGGTGATACGAACCACCAGCTAGACGTGGTTACAGTCTTCGACGCTGACAAGGTCGGGTAGGCCATTAAATAATTCTGCTTAAGACCGCAGAACGCCTGTTGGACTTGCATATCCGGTGCAGATTGCAAGATACCAATCCCCTGCACCATACACAATTCGCCTACATCAAAGGCAGATCGACAGAGGTCGCTCTACATCAGATATTCCGAAGATATACTTAGTCCACTAATTGGCATACTTATGGCAGGCTTCACTTGGGGGTACATTCCGCATACCATACCAAACCCCTGTTCCACACACAATAGTCAGTAAGATGGAAAAGGCATTCGAGGCGGAGGAAATTGATTTGTGCTCCTTCCTAGACGTCGAACGGATATTCGCCAACACTGGCTATCAGTCAATAACCAGGGCGTTAGCATCTAGGGGGGTTGACTCCTTCTCTATTACTTCGACTGAGAGAATGCGTATGCACAGAGACATTAGATCTTCACTGGACGCTACCACTGTCCACATCAGAGCGGTCGAAGTGTCTCCCCTTTTGGTCCATAGTGATAGATGAACTACTGGTGAAACTATCGGAGCTATGCATCGATACCATAGGGTGACCTGGCTATAATAGTCTCCGGAAAGTTCGGCTTAACCATCACCGAACTTATGCAAACGGCACTCAACACGGCCCTAAGATGGTGCACAGATGTGTGGGTCAATATCAACCCGCAGAAGGCGATTATCGTTCCCTTCACAAAACGGTGCAACATCGATGTCGGACAGCTCTACAT
Organism: Drosophila colorata; assembly: GCA_035041545.1. Classification (NCBI taxonomy): domain Eukaryota; kingdom Metazoa; phylum Arthropoda; class Insecta; order Diptera; family Drosophilidae; genus Drosophila; species Drosophila colorata. Next base: position 166,121 of record JAWNLD010000677.1, read on the forward strand.
CGGTTGGACACCCGTCAAGCTCTCCAGTGAGGTCAAATATCTAGTTGTAAATATTGATAAGAGACTTAACTGGAACTAGCATTTAGACAAAACGTTGACCAAAGGTACTCATGCCATGTGGGCATGTCGTCGGCTTTTCGGTAAAACGTGGGATTCCGACTCCAAAGCCATCAAATGGCTGTACAGTACTTACGCTGCCCTCGTCTGGTGGCCAAAGGTCCAGTAGAAAAGGTAGCTGCTTTGAGTCTTCTAGCAGCAGACATTGGTCATGCTAGTCTAGTAAATACAATTTCTGGCTTAAGGATCTGCGACAGAACGGATCTTAAGACCACGGAACTTTTCTTCGGCGCTAAATGTAGGACTCTTATTAAAGACCGTAGGGAATGGAATGATGGCAATCCTTGTAATGATCGCATGAGCCTGCAGCGGTTCACAGGCGGATCAATAACTAATCAAGCAGTTGGTGCAGGGATCCCAGGACCCAACGTATGAGTTAAGCTGGGCCTCTGCAAAAGAGTTGATAGAGGAATGGTCAAAGAAGGAGAGGGGAATCTACCGGTCAACGAGACCTGGGTTAAGCTAAAGAGCTGGTCAGCCCACATATAGGTAGAAAGACCAACAATTGTTCAAGGGCGGAACTACGGGTCCTGGTGTACAACTCACGGAACACCACACAGTCAAGAATAACCTCCACAAAATGCGCATATCCCCTGACACAGAGTGTAGACTCTGCAGAGAGAATGACGAGACAACAAAGCACATTTATGTGATTGCCCAGCCATTATTTGGAGTAGGAGGAAGTATCTATGCAGAGAATTTGTTACTCCAGCACAGATCAGAAATTCCTCGACTAGGGATCTGCTCTCCTTCATAAGGGAGGCTCCCCATATGGGAGGATCCCCATAGGGATCCCCATGGCACAAAAGACCGCCCTTCGGTCGCTGTTCCACTAAAATCTCTGGTCTGAGACTCCTTTGCAAATAATAATAATAATTCGTTTTGATATTGTTGTTGCTTCTGTAGCTGTTGCTAACCTATAGATTTAGCTGCTTTTGAGCTATTGTTGACTGTTTTTGACTTGTTTTGACAGTTTGTTTGTTTGTTTGTTTTTGTTTTTGTTTTTACCCTGAACCCATTGCAAAAGAGGGAAAAATGGTATAATGTTTTTGTGCAAATGTATGTAATATGCAGAAGGAGGCATCTCTGACCTCATAAGGAATATGTGTTCCTCATCAGGATCAACAACAGGATCTGCTGTTTATAGCGCTCAAAATACAGGAACACGAATAAAGAAATAAAAACTATAGTGGGCAGGGAGAATTAAAATTTCAATAAAACAGCCACAAATCAAAACGATATAAATATAAATAATAATGTGGGAATAGCTGTTAGTATTCACACGTTGGCGGGATTCGACCTATGGAAATAAGTAGATCCCGGTAGTTTTTGGTTAAATTATATAAGTTGATATTTATTTGTATTTTTAAGTAACAAATATATTAAGGAATATTAATGAAATTTGGTTTCGTCGTTACGTCTTGGTTGCGAGCGTCGTTTCGCAGCGTCGTTGAATTCGTTTTTTTTCGCGCCCATACACCTCGGACTCTCGATCAGAACTCTCGTGCCACATCGTCTTGCGGCAGCAGCAACCGCCCAGCTGAGCTGTGAGTAGGCTCAGCAAGGTTGCCAGACCCAATCCCACAACTCGGCCATCCTTCTAAACATTCGTCTCGAATGCGTCGCCGTCATCGTCGTCTATGGGCATCCATGGCTTCATATATTCTGCACAGGTAGAAGTGTGTCTGGGCCCATCGCTGAAAAATGCATCTTTAACAACATTGTAGCTGTCTTGCGCTTTTATTTTAGTGACTCTGTATAGCCCCAAGTATTTTGGCTTAAGCTTAAGCCCACCGCCCAGCTGTGTCCGCTTGATTGCCACTAGATCTCCGACTTTATAGCATGATGCAGGTCTACGTCGCAAGTTGTAAGTCTTTTTATTTTCTTCCTGCAAATTTATTATTTGTTGTTTGGCGTTTTTGCGTAGATCATCTCGGTTGTCGTTAAATAGCTGTATCGTTTCGTCCTATATTATTTGCTTGAGTTCCATGTCTGCGCTCGTCCGCATTTTGATGCCAACAAGCAACTCAAAAGGCGTCCTCTGCGTGCTTCTGCAGTACGTGGAGTTTATTGTTTGCTGCACTTTGTCAACATACTTGTACCATTTACTCGGATCTTCAATAGATAGCTTGGCCAATACGGATATGATTATGGCGTTGAGTCGTTCGACCTGCCCGTTAGCTCGTGGCAAGCCCGTTGTAACAGCGTGGTGCATAATGTTTTCGGATTCGCAGTATTGTTTGAAGTCGTCTGAGGTAAAAGCAGCACCTCTGTCAGAGACAATCTGAACTGGGTTCCCGAAAATCGAACTATGCGCTTGTAGTTTCGTTATTACCTCTTTCGCAGATGTTGTTCTTGTTGGGTACAGCCAGCAGAATTTAGTAAACCCGTCAATCATTGCCAGGATATGTTTGTACTGCCGATGTGTAGATTCAAGAGGGCCTAAGAAATCGATATGCACTGTTTGCAATGGCGCCTCTTCGTTTGGGAACAGATGCAACTCTCCTTCTTTTTTACCAAGCTTGCGATTGGATACTATACATGGTATACAGCATCTGATTTGCCGCTGAATTTTGTCGTCTAGCTTCGGTATGTAGTACTCTTTGTCGATAATTTCTTTAGTTTTCTTTACCGCAAAGTGCCCCCTCTCATGGGCACGCTTGATGATTTCTCGTTGGAATGCCAAGGGTACTACTATGAGTTCGTTATCATCGATCAGTTTATGCAACATACCCACCTTCATAAAGTAGTTGTTATGCGAAGTCTTCTCAGCAAGGACATCTATAATCGCCTTCAATTCGTAATCTTTGGAGATATTTGAGTTTGCTATGCATGCTATCGTCGGTGATCAGCATAACTGGATACCTGCTTAACGCATCAGCATGACGTATGCGTGTGCCAGCCCTATGTTCCACCTGGAAGTCGAATTCTTGAAGCAGCAAAATCTATCGTGCAATTCTCGTACACACGTCCTTCTTGTCAATTGTTTTTGTGAACGCGTTGCAATCGCTCACGAGCTTAAAGTGCATGCCCAAAAGGTATACACGGAACTTGCGTAGAGCTTCTACTACTGCAAGGATTTCTAGCTCGTAGCTACTAAATTTCCTCTCTGCGTCTGAAGTCTTTTTACTCATGTAGTACACTGGATGTACAAGTCCGTCGTCGGGTGATTTTTGGAGAAGCACTGCACCAAAACCATCAATAGAAGCGTCTGTATGCAGTTCGGTTTCGTGCTGAGGGTGGAAGATTTTCAGCACCGGCCTTTCTGTGATCATCTTCTTGAGCAAATTAAACGCAGCAATTTTATTTTCGTCGAAACAAAACTTAGCATCTTTTTTCATTAAATCGGTAAGTGGCTTGGCAATGATTGAAAAATTTAAAATGAATTTTCGAAAATAGCTTACCAGTCCCAAAAAACTTTGAAGATGTTTTTGGTCCTTGGGCACAGGGAACTTCGCTACGGCTTCTGTCTTTGCTTCGGAGATACTTATTTTATGGTCTTCAATAACGTGCCCCAAAAAATCAATTTTTTGTTTTAGAAAACAGCATTGTTTAAAATTAATTACTAGCCCATAGTCTCCACATTGCTTGAGTACTTCTTTAAGGTTCGTAACTGCTTCGTCTTCCGTTCTGCCCGGAATAATGATATCGTCAACATATGGCATAGCGATACCCCTACGTGCCAAATCTCTAAAAATAGCATTGACATGCCTCTGAAATGCTCCGGGAGAGTTTTCCAAACCAAAAGGTACTTTGCAGAATTGGTACTGCCCATTATGAGTTATGAATGCCGTATATTTCCGACTTTCATTTTCGACATCCACATTGAAAAATCCATTTTTTAACCCGATCGTGCTGAAAACTTTCGCGTCAACCAGCCTATCTAGTTGGTCTTCGATCAGGGGCAACGGAAAATGATCACGTACTATCACCTTGTTTAATCTTCTGTAATCGATGCAGAGTCTTGGTGTACCATCACGTTTTTTTACTAGGACAACAGGGCTAACATATTCTGACTCTGAGTGTTCAATTATTCCCTCCTGCAGCCACTGTTCAACTTTGTCGTCTACTATGCAACGCTCGGCATAGGCAAATCTGCGTGGTCGGGAATAAATCGCGGTATTGTCTTTCACAATTATGCGCATTTTCACGTTTGTCGACTTTTCATTACGGGGCTTGTAGTTTTTTACTAATTTAATAATTTCCCTTTTGGCACTACAACTTGCTTGTACGTTAATGTCCATATTCACATCTTCGTTGTTTGTCACGTCTATTTTCATGAGGACTCTGATTTTCGTTTCAGTTTCATTATAAGGTTTTTCAATTGTTATTACGTCACGATTAATTTTTATTTCAGCCTGTTTGCAAAACTCTGCGCCTAAAATAATTTCGACATTCAAATATTTATCGGACACTACTAAGAAGTTCACTGAAAAATTTTGATTATCTACGCTAAGGTCGTCTTTAAATGAACCAAGAGGCTTTACTTTATTAGGATTGCCAAGTCCGACGAGAAAAATATTAACTGGGCTTAAACGTGGATTATTCAATTTTGCGTGCGAGCTTTTACTCATTATGTTGTATTTATTACCCGTGTCAATCAAAGCAATGTATTTTTTATTTTTAATGATTACTTCTTTACTCATGGACATATGCTCAGTTGTTACCTGGTGCGTGTTACTATCTTTTGAATCACGATCAAGTTTTTTATTTACACAATCTTTTGCTACGTGTCCATAATCATTGCAGTTAAAGCACTTTTTTCCTTTACTTCTGTTCTCACACTTTTCTGATGTATGCCCTTTGGCACCGCAATTGTAACATTTAACATCTTTGATATCTTTGTGTACACCAAATTCTCTTTTGTTCAAACCACTTTTAAATTTTCTATCATTATTTTTCACATTTTCAAAATTTCCATGTATTTTTTCATAGCATTTTAATTTTCCTTTAAAGTCTTTTATGTTTTTTGCATTGTACAATACAGATTTGTTTATATTTAACTCATTTATTCCGTCTATAACGTATTGCATTAATGCACTGTTTTCAATATTACCGCGTGATGCCAATTCCTTCATTTTTAACAAGTATTCTTGAACACTTTCATTTTTCTTCATTTTTCTTTCGGTCATCAATTTATGTAAGTGCGCACTGTTAATTTGGGTTTGAAAGTCACTGATAAGCGACTCTTTTAACATTTGCCAGTTCACAATTCCACGTTCGCTCATAATGTACATTTTAGAAAGCCCTTTTAATGCTCTTTTTGCAAAAATAAATTTCTGTAAATCGTCCCAATACATTATAGCAGCCATATCCTCGAAATCGTTCACCCACACTTCATCACCACTGAATGAACGTAACGAGTCCTCAATGTCCCGAAAATTTGCAAACTCGGCATGTGTGCATTGTGCACTGACCCAGCATCAATATTTTGTGCCACTACTGTAGAATGAGCACGCGTCTGTTTCTTATTCACCCGTTCATTTACTGTCGCTGTTCTAAACGCAGCGCTGCTTGCGCTTGCTGCATCGTCTTCGTCTTCGCTAATGTTGCCGTCGCTAATATTAACATTGTTTGGTGCGTTTTCGGCGTCGCTTTCGTCTTCTTTTTCGTCTTCTTCTTCGATGTCAGCGTCAATAAGCAAATTGGATTTCATCAGATTTCGAAAAATATGCCCCGTAAGATCGGTCTTATTATGTTTTAGCCCTAATATGCTACAAATTACAGCAAGATCGTTGTTGGACAAATTGTCCGCAACATATGCAGTTTTACTGTTACAATTTGATTTTCGTCGTTAAACCTTTAAAGGCACTTTTACATCATTTATACGTCGTTAAACTTTTATTTAATTATTCGTTGTTAGTTTATGTATCACCGTTGGGCATTCGTTAATTATTCATTGTAGGTTGAGCCCCCATATTTGTGGAAATAGCTGTTAGTATTCACACGTTGGCGGGATTCGGCCTATGGAAATAAGTAGATCTCGGTAGTTTTTGGTTAAATTATATAAGTTGATATTTATTTGTATTTTTAAGTAACATTAAGGAATATTAATGAAATTTGGTTTCGTCGTTACGTCTTGGTTGCGAGCGTCGTTTCGCAGCGTCGTTGCACTCGTTTTTTTTCGCGCCCATACACCTCGGACTCTCGATCAGAACTCTCATCCCACCTCGTCTTGCGGCAGCAGCAACCGCCCAGCTGAGCTGTGGTGAGTAGGCTCAGCAAGGTTGCCAGACCCAATCCCACATAAAAACAGCCGCAAATAAAAAAGAAAATATTTTAATATCTGAGTTTGGTTTTTCGGGCTTTCGCTCTCTCTCTCTGTTAAACCTTTTTGCAACACATTCGCTTGGTGCTATAGTATATTAAAATATTCATGTCAACAAAATCTGCTGTTTCTAGCGCTCAAAATACAGGAACAAGAGCAAAGAAATAAAAACTATAGTGGGCAGGGAGAATTAAAATTGCAATAAAACATGTCATGTCAACAAAATCTACTGTTTCTAGCGCTCAAAATACAGGAACACGAACAAAGAAATAAAAACTATAGTGGGCAGGGAGAATTAGCCGATCTAGCCATATCCGTCCGTCTGTATGAACGCGTCGATCTCGGAAACCATAAGAACTAGACACTTTAACTTTAACGGATATAGACTCTTCCATGGCACGCGCAAATAAAGTTTATTTCAAAAGATCGATAACGCACACCGTTTTCCTAAAATCGATAAAAATCTACAACAACCTGAAATTTGTTAAGCTCATTTCGTAGATTATGAGACACAAAATTGGGTTCAAATTAATAATTATATATACAGCACTTGAAGAATCTATTAGGATTCATCTAATTCGGTTAAGAAACAAAGAAGTTATTAAAGATAACGTGTGGTAAGATTTGACCAATTTGACAAGCCAATTAGCAGCAAGTGCGGCAATGAGAACTAGGGATTAAAGTTCGTGTTCGTGTATAACATACGCAGATCAAGGCTATTTTCAATCATCGATATTCTGCCCGAGTCTATCAGTATTTATCGCCTACTATTAATATTTATCGCCTTTTATGATCCAGTTTTTTTTAAGCATATCTTAAAAACTATTAGAGCTAATTTTAATATGTTCTCGCAAAGCATACGCAGACTATGAAATATTTACAGCCAGAGTTCTTACCACTTAGGATGCTCGTCAATATAAAAATGTACTGTAGTAAGAAAACAGTGATAAAAATGCATTGAAACAAATTTCATCAAGATCGGTTAAGAAACACAGAAGTTATTAAAGACAATATATTTGTATATTGGCTAAACCACATGGTAGCAAGCGCCAAGCGCAGACGTTTTTGCACATGCATACATACATGCACATACAAACATGTATATGCACATTCATATGCATGATGATTTTTCAAATTCTAAAGCGATTCTTTGTGCATGTGTGTTATTTTCTTGGCTCAGATTTTGACAGAGACGGTTAAGTTGGTGCCTGCAGCACGGTGGTAGAGGTGGCGTGCTACCAGACACGGGCTCGAATTTTTGCTGTGTCAACGGACATTTTTCGTACTGTTTTTTTTATTTTTTATTTATAAGCATAACACACCTCTATGTTCAAGTTCAACTCAATGCTGGGCCGCCGGCTATTTGAAGTACTCTGGGGGAATGAGGAAAATTTTGTATTTGTCATGCGCAGTCTCAAAAAGCTTTCGCAAATCAACTGAAACTAACATTTGAATGATATAGTTTCTAATTATGAGAAAATTTTACTAGAAATTTCACAACTACAGCATACTAATTTGTATGCAAATATAAAAAAGCAAGCGCGAAGCCCAAGTATATTTTTTTTGTGAGTTAATATTACCTAGTAACCGAATTTTACTAAGTGCGGTGGTGGCGTCGTGTGTATGAATGCAAAGGGGCTTAATTAAAACTATGTAGCGACAGCTTGCCGATGCGTTAAGGGTACTTCCGTCGGGTACACCGAGCTGAAGCCATCTGTTTTGATATGTTTTTATACTCGTTCACGAAGTGAAATAGTATATTGGGTTTTTGCAATGTCCGTTATTCTGTCCGTCCGTCTGTCTAGGTGAATATTTCCCACAATTTTAAAGCTTGAGTCACCAAATTTGTTATGTACAGTAGATAGCTGGTGACCTCCCCCTTGCCACATTGACATCCCGGCATCGCCCACCAATACCAGTCATCTGGTCACCCTCTTTAAAGATCCGCCCACGCTCACTGGGGGCGTGCCTTTTCAATAAAATTCAATAGTGACAGACAATTTTGTCAGGCAGATAACGAATGACTTCCTCTAAAGATCGCATACAATTTTTTGGATACGCTCACTGATATGTAATATTTTTTTCAGACAGTTTACTAATGATCTCATCCAAAGATCGCACAAAACAATTTTTTTATACGTTCACGGGGGCGTGGAAAATCGATAAAAATCGATTTATCAGGTAAGCCGTATCTCCCACAATTTTAGCGCTAGAGCCACCAAATTTAGTAAGCAGTTTTCTGATGACCTCCTCTAAATATATTTCATCTACGCCCATTCCCTTCCCCAAAAAATACAAAAATCTATATTTTTCCATAATAACAATAATAATTAAGACCGTGAACGAGTATTGCGCAGTCTGCTGCTTTTTTACTTTCTCATCTGAAGTCAAAATCAAGTAAAATTCCTTATTGCCTAATGGCTTTCGAATCTGTGGGCCATCGAATACGCATCCCTTAATTTGTGCCATTAAAAGAAGTGGGAAAACAGTTTTTATATAAAATAGTGCAATACAATAGTTCACCTTTAGTATCTAATGCTTTTACAAAGTTGTTGATCAGCTCAAGACCTTTAAGTGCAATGGTAGTAATATTATGTCATTATCGTTCACTAGAGGCGCATTTTGAACATTATGATATCTCGTTTTGGTCAGTCCTTCTTTGAGTAATGCTCTTGGAAATGTCGACTATTCCAGAAGGGGCGAAAGTATCAATAAATTATATAACCATCTTGCCATCCAGATAACATGGCTGTAACTCCCAAATCGCAGCACACGTTCCACTGATGCTCCTTATATTTGATACATTCAAACTGTTTAGCCATTGTATCATAGAACTCTTTCATATGATCAGCACGTAAGTAGATGGGCGCGTATGACTTAAGTAACGCAGGCAAAAAAAAAAAAAATTCAACCGGTTCGCAAACACTTTTACTAACGTCGAATATTCCGCCGAGCCGAGCCAAGTTCGTGCTTATAATAGCATGTGGATGGCCTGACTTTTATGCATGAATTTGAAAATACGATTTTGGAGATGTTTGCTGAAATGGTAATATCGCATCCGCCTCTACATCGATTTCAATGTATAATTTCTTTAACGACGCCTAGGTAATGCAACTACGTAAATATACGAATGAGGAACAAACTACAAATTTGTTCGACTTTTCCCTGAATTTCAAGTAAAGAATATATATATATATATATATATATATATATATGATTAATAGACCCATTCATAAGCTTTCAGGAAGCTTAAAGAATTTTAAAGTTGGTTGTGACATTCTCGACTAATGATCCAAAACGCATTAAAAATAAGTAAGATGGCTCTAGTCGGGTGGGCCTGACCAGGAAATACCCCGAACCCAGCGGCGAGCTGTCGTTACATACATTTAAGACCCTTTGCATACATACATACAGATACTCAGCGCACGCCGCTTCTGGCTCCCACTATGGAAAGTTAATTCTTGAATTCTTCTTCTAAACTAAGAATAGGTCCGTATGAAATCAGGATGTTACAAGAAAATTCAAATCTATGTAACAAGAGAATTCAAATCTATGTACAAAACAAAGCGCAAGTCTGTATTGATATGTGGTGCGGATGGGGCCAGGTATCTAAAATCCAAAATATTCAAGATCTGCTTATGGTTGAAGAAAACGTATTAAACCAAATTTGGTGGCTTTAGCTCTTAACGTCTCTGAGATATGCTCGATAAAATGTGTCAAAAAATCGACAAATACTGATTGGAAAACGAGGCGAGTTATCGATAATTTGAAATAAACTTGGTCTGCGTATGGTATACGCGAACTTAAAAAGTGTAAGCTCAGCTCTCTAGCTCTTGTAGTCTCCGAAATCGACAAGTTCATATAGACAAACCAACGGAGATGCCTCCTTCTGCCTGTTACATACATTTTTGTTTTGTCGGATCCCGAACAACGTTTTTTTAATAGTTTATTTAAACACTTTGAAATATGAAGTTATAATTAAATTTACAATATCGGCTTATAACAATTCATGTAGTCTTTTTTAGAAACGAGCACCAGTGAACGCACACACTCGACTTCTCTCTCTCTCTCTCTCTGTGTAATTCTTGTTCTTCCCTTCTCGAGATAGTTGCCAGAGTTGACTCACCGATCGTAGCTTTGCAAATATTAATCGATATGCTAATCGAATATTTAAAACCTAACTATTTATATGATCGACCGCTTCTGGTCTTCTTTTGGACTCCCACAGTCGGCCATCCGGAACTTACATTCGACTCGAATGATGGATCTTGTGATAAATCTGCCTGGCCTGGGCCTCCCACTTTTTCATATATTTTACCACAGTTGTAGTTTTCCCTGGATTTTCGTGATCGCCCACTTTTTCAACCTCATATCTACCATGAGCTCGAATATTCACTATCTTGTAAGGACCAAAGAACTTAGGCTTAATCTTTAAGCCAGTGCCACACTGAGTCCTTTTTATAGCAATGTATAATGACGTACAAAGCGTCCAAGCTACCGAAGGGTGTTCGTGGGAACGACTCCCGACAAGGCAAAAGCGGTTGCCTTGTCTAACACTCCGCGAAGGAGAAATGAGCACAATTAAGGTGCTTCAAGCGAACCTGCACCACGCTAGAGGAGCGTCGGCCACCACGTGCAGGATTTTCGCCGACCAAAACATAAACCTGGCTCTCCTCCAAGAACCATGGTTGATTGGTGGCCAGGTCCGAGGATTAAGTTGCGGCTCATGTAAGTTGTTATATGACCGATTGGGTGGAGCGCCCCTTGATGTAGCTACGGCGGAAGGAGCGAAGAAAATTGTAGTGGTGTCTGCATATTTCCTGGGCGACTTCTGCCGAAGTCATAGTCATTGGCTGTGACGCCAACGCCCATCACGCTATCTGGGGTAGCAGTGACGTCAACAAAAGGGGTGAGTGCCTTCTTGAATATCTTCTGTGTAGTCAATTAGATGTATCAAATAGAGGGTGCAAACCCACTTTTATTAACGCAATCAGGGAAGAAGTACTAGACCTCACTCTGTTTAGCAGTTCTTTGACCTATTTCATTAAAAATTGGCAACAACAGATGCTTTTTACACACAGGATCGACGGGAAACGCTAGATTTACTGCTTCGATGCAATTCCCTGGTTCTGTTATAAGCGCGGTAATGATGGTGATACGAACCACCAGCAAGACGTGGTTACAGTCTTCGAAGCTGACAAGGTCGGGTCGACCAGATTTTCCCGGACCTGCTGCAACACATCCTAAAAGATATACTTAGTCCACTAATTGGCATACTTATGGCGAGCTTCACTTCACCCCTGTTCCACACACAATAGTCAGTAAGATTGAAAAGGCATTCGCGGCGGAGGAAATTGATTTGTGCTCCTTCCTAGACGTCGAACGGATCTTCGCCAACACTGGCTATCAGTCAATAACCAGGGCGTTAGCATCTAGGGGGGTTGACTACTTCTCTATTACTTCGATTGAGAAAATGCGTATGCACAGAGATCTTCACTGGACGCTACCACTGTCCACATATGAGCGGTCAAAGTGTATCCACAGGGCAGGGTCCTGTCTCCTTTTCTTTGGTCCATAGTGATAGATGAACTACTGGTGAAACTATCGGAGCTATGCATCGATACCATAGGGTGACCTGGCTATAATAGTCTCCGGAAAGTTCGGCTTAACTATCACCGAATTGATGCAAACGGCACTCAACACGGTCCTAAGATGGTGCACAGATGTGGGTCTCAATATCAACCCACAGAAGGCGATTATAGTTCCCTTCCCGAAACGGTGCAACATCGATGTCGGACAGCTGTACATCGGTTGGACACCCGTCAAGCTCTCCAGTGAGGTCAAATATCTAGTTGTAAATATTGATAAGAGACTTAACTGGAACTAGCACTTAGACAAAACGCTGACCAAAGGTACTCATGCCATGTGGGCATGTCGTCGGCTCTGCGGTGAAATGTGGGATTCCGACCCCAAAGCCATCAAATGGCTGCGACAGAACGAATTCTAAGACCACGGAATTTTTCATCGGCGCGAAATGTAGGACTCTTATTAAAGACCCTAGGGAATGGGATGATGGCAATCCTTGTAATGATCGCATGAGCCTGCAGCGGTTCACAGGCGGATCAATAACTAATCAAGCAGTTGGTGCAGGGATCCCAGGACCCGGGGTTTTTCAATCTGAGATCCCCGCCATTGAGTCCTGCTCCAGACATATCCTTGACAAGGGGATAGAGAAGCCACATTAAATATCTTTTCAGGTAGCCAAGCAGCCATTGTGAGTTAAGCTGGGCCTCTGCAAAAGAGTTGATAGAGGAATGGTCAAAGAAGGAGAGGGGAATCTACCGGTCAACGAGACCTGGGTTACGACAAGCTAAAGAGCTGGTCAGCCCACATATAGGTAGAAAGACCAATAATTGTTCAAGGGCGGAACTACGGGTCATGGTGTACAACTCACGGAACACCACACAGTCAAGAATAACCTCCACAAAATGCGCATATCCCCTGACACAGAGTGTAGACTCTGCAGAGTGAATGACGAGACAACAAAGCACATTTATGTGATTGCCCAGCCATTATTTGGAGTAGGAGGAAGTATCTATGCAGAGAATTTGTTACTCCAGCACAGATCAGAAATTCCTCGACTAGGGATCTGCTCTCCTTCATAAGGGAGGCTCCCCATATGGGAGGATCCCCATAGGGATCCCCATGGCACAAAAGACCGCCCTTCGGTCGCTGTTCCACTAAAATCTCTGGTCTGAGACTCCTTTGCAAATAATAATAATAATTCGTTTTGATATTGTTGTTGCTTCTGTAGCTGTTGCTAACCTATAGATTTAGCTGCTTTTGAGCTATTGTTGACTGTTTTTGACTTGTTTTGACAGTTTGTTTGTTTGTTTGTTTTTGTTTTGTTTTTACCCTGAACCCATTGCAAAAGAGGGAAAAATGGTATAATGTTTTTGTGCAAATGTATGTAATATGCAGAAGGAGGCATCTCTGACCTCATAAGGAATATGTGTTCCTCATCAGGATCAACAGCCGAGTCGATCTAGCCATGTCCGTCCGTCTGTATGAACGCGTCGATCTCGGAAACCATAGGAACTAGACACTTTAACTTTAACGGATATAGACTCTCCCATGGCATGCGCAAATAAAGTTTATTTCAAAAGATAGATAGCGCACACCGTTTTCCTAAAATCGATAAAAATCTACAACAACCTGAAATTTGTTAAGCTCATTTCGTAGATTATGAGACCTACAGACACAAAATTGGGTTCAAATTAATAATTATATATACAGCACTTGAAGAATCTATTAGGATTCATCTAATTCGGTTAAGAAACAAAGAAGTTATTAAAGATAACGTGTGGTAAGATTTGACCAATTTGACAAGCCAATTGGCAGCAAGTGCGGCAATGAGAACTAGGGATTAAAGTTTGGTTTTTTAAGTTCGTGCATATCATACGCAGATCAAGGCTATTTTAAATTATCGATATCCTGCCCGAGTCTATCAGTATTTATCGCCTTTTATGATCTGGTTTTTTTAAAGCATATCTCAGAAACTATTAGAGCTAGCGCCACCAATTTTAATATGTTCTCGCAAAGCATACACAGACCATGAATAGCTGGATTAATGTATAGCTCCCACATCTTCCACTTGCGAAGCAAATCATAGATCGATAAAACGCCTAAAATAGGACGTTAATCCGAGAAAACTCTGTGAACTCTTACGATTGGTATGGGAAAATTTTTAACGGGTACTGTTTTTGTCTTAGATGGCCTTATTGTGCCTCTTTCTACAACGTACCCTAAAAAGTCTACTTTCCGCATAAGGAACTGGCACTTGCTCCATTTAATTTTTGGGCCAAATTCTGCAGCTCTGTTGAGTACACGTCGTAACTTTAGGATGCTTTCATCTATATCCTTGGATGGAATAATAAGATCATCCATATACGTTATCACTATCCCATCCTGTACCATATCTAACAGAATTGCATAAATATATCGTGAACGTACAGCTGGGGAATTCGATATTCCAAAGGGAACATAAAGAAACTCGAATTGGCCTGCACGCGTCACGAATGACGTGAACTTCCTGGAGCTGAGCTCCACTGGAACGTGAAAGAATCCATTCGCAAGATCAAGTGTTGTGAATAAGCTATGGCCCTGCAATCATTCAACTACTTCGTCCATTAAGGGCATTAGGAAGTTATCCCTCACAATTTTCGCATTTAAACGCCGATAGTCGCAGCACAACCTTTTACTGTCATCTTTTTTCGAAACGAGTACTATGGGAGAAGCGTACTCCGATGTCCTCGGCTGAATAATTTTCTCTTCTAGCCACTTTTGTATCTGCGAGTTAACAATTAACTTGTCTGCATATGATATGCGCCTTGGGCGTTCGAAAACTGGGTACTCGTCGTTTAACAAAATCTTAATTTCCATCGGACTTTTCTTTTTTGTTTCTGGTAAATAGCTGTTGATCAATGCTGTTACAGCTTCAGCGAACGATTTTCCTAAATGTGATAAATCGATCTCGGATTCCTGAGCTGCAGCAGTAAAGCATAACTGTCTATACTCTCGCAAAAGATCTAGGTTCGATTCACAATACTCACCAGTTTCTTCCTTTGTTTTCGACGCTACGTCAATTACTAACTTATTTGCATCCTTCTTCACTCTCCTTTGAAATCTCACTGAATTCTCAGATACAATCAAGTCAACTTCTTTTAATACGCTATTTCCGATAACGGATGAGTATTTTATGTCGTATTTGCTAGTAACATGAAAAGTGATTTCCACTTGACTGCCATCTACTTCACCTTTGGTTACAAAGCTTCATAGCGTATGCAGTTCGCTATTGTAAATGCCAACGAGGCAATGCCTTTCGTTGCTCAACCTAACATTCCCTAGATTTTCGACTACATCGTCTCGCATTAAACAAAGATCGCAGCCAGTATCAATCAGTGCGGAAAAATTTACGTTTTCGCAGAACAATTCCTTAAAAATGCCTTTCCCAACACTATCAATGGCATTAGCATTTTTGCCTTCCTACTTTTCCTATACACTTAAACCGGGACAGTTGGTTGCTTTATGTCCTGGTTGGGCACACTTAAAACATTTCATTGGTTGCTTACATTCTTTTGCAAAATGTGTTTGGTCGCCGCATTTAATACATTTCCGTTTCTGGTTTATCTTCATATCTGGTTTTTTGTCTTCAGCACCATTATGAGTTTTTATCGCATTAGGCACTTGAGGGCGACTACTACGAATTTTCTCATAAACTTTAATTTGTTCTTTTAGCTAGTGAACAGCTTGATACAGATTACTTTTGCTACTCCTCGAATCAGGTATGCCTTCAATAAAGTATTCTATCAAACTTTTTCCATCCAGATTAACAGGCTTGCCTATTTCCATAAGGCTATATAGATATTCCCTATAATCTTCACCCTGACGCTTACGCCTATTTTGCAACATACGGTTAACGTCGATTGATGAAACTTCAGTTCCAAACTCAGACAACAATGCTTGTGATGTCTTTTAATGATTTTTGCTGCTCCTTTTAACAACTGTTTAGAGTATATGAATTTCTGAAGATCATTCTACTGCACCGCAACAGCGTTATCTTCAAACTCCTGAATCCATTGTTCAACAAGTGGTTGACTTGACCCATTAATCTGTGAAAGTGAGTCTTCCACATCTCTTAAAGTAATTATGACCAGCATGAAGTGACCCTGCATCGTCATACTCAGTTTCATCATCCAAACTATTATCAATTTGAGTTGAACTCTAATTCCGATTGTAAATTAAATTATTAAATCTTACCACGAGACAGTAATAATTATTATTTACGAATGGTTTTCAATTATAATCTCAAGTTTTTCTTCCGTTGTTCTGCAACCTCGTACACCCTGTGCTCACAGCTCGTCTGCCGCCAAATTCCGCGCTGTCTGTCCTCTGCCACGTAGACTCTGCTCTACACTCGAGACTTTTCAATCGTATTTCACCAGACGCTGAAACTGAGTGTTACACACAGTTTGCAACTTCCCTCTCGCTTGCGCTTTCGTCTAATGACTCGCAATAAACGACTATTCATCTCGCTCTGGCATACACGCTCTACGCGTGCTTTTCTTCTCAAGAACTAGACGATTCCACGAAATTTAATACGCACTAGGAGCTGCGCAATTTCAACACAAGCTTCGTCGACTCTTTGCAGTCAAACTTTAATGAATTATCATGCATCAACTAATTACGTCGATTCGTCAGATTGTTAAATTATTTTGTTCATAATTCCGTGCATTTCACAAGTCTTTCGTTATTCATCCCACTTCTGACACCAAAATTTACACATACATATATATATATATATATATATATATATATACATGATTATATATATATATATATATATATATATATATGGGTCAGAAAAGTAGATTTGGCAAATAATACAGATTGGCTGTTACCTAGTGTAATTAACCGTTTTTTTGTCTGTTTTTTAACGGTTAAAGAGTTAAAGAGTGCAAGTCGGTTACACCGACTATTTGTGTGGTTTATTATGTTGTATTTTATTTTAAAAACTAATCTTAATGCTATGGTATATGTTTTGTTTGTGAATATATTGTGAACGAATATTTCGCCACGAAATTTGGATGTATATGTGCTAGTTAAAGATATGAAAAATATGAATATTTCGGATTTTGGATGCGCAGAAAGCGACATGTGTTTGGGTGTGTGTGTATGTGTGATTTTGTGGGTGTGTTTATGGATGCAATTGGGTTGAAATGTATATAACGACAGCTTGCAGCTGGGATCAGGGTATCCTCTTTTGGGGAACTCTCGCCTAGAGCAATCTTACTTGCTTTATTATGAAGGTGTTAGCAGACTGCGGAATGTTTATTACTTTTGAACAAATTTTTTTCCCTAAAATACATATATTCTAAAAAAATTTGTGTGAGCAAAATCTTAAAATAGTCAACAACAAATATGTCGAAAATCGCCAAATCCACTTTAAAATATTCCAATTGAGGCTTTTAGCCCCGCTTGTCACTTTATCTGTTGCTGTATCATTCCACCATTCCCAGTAGTCACCGTGAAGTGCGGGATTGGCTCGCACATCTGGTATTGCCACACGTGCACTTTCAATAGCTCCCAACCGGAACTGATTTATTTCATGTTCCAGCAGCTGCAATTGGAATGGATACATGTTAGCCAAGTTATAGCGCTCGCATGGATCGTTGACCAAATTGAAGTAACAAGGCGCCTTCAGTGGGTAGCACAGATAAATGGGCAGGGTGTGGTCATGATTGTTGCTGGGACAGTAATGACTTGCTTGGACACGGAGCTGCTGGATTTGTTCGTTGGTCAGAATGTGTGTTCCCAGCACCTGATGCACCTCGGACGATAGCACCTGCTCTGCGTAAAACGCACTTAGCGGATCGTCTTCGCCGGCATCCAGCCCACCCAACCAACTATCAAAGCGTCCTTCAAAACGGCTTCCATTTACGTACTTCAAATTGCCACTCATGTAAGAGGTGTAGCCAAATACATCATCAAGGACATGCAGCAGCCTTCTAGATCGCGGCTCCAAATTGCCACTGATTGTTGGCCACATATTGACGCCATCCAGATGGAGATTAGGGGGCAGAACCACGCCAGCAGCAGCTGATAGTGTGGGAAACCAATCTATTGCATGAATTACCTGATGGGATACGTAACTGCTTTTCTGCAAAAGAGGACTCCAGATAGCGGCAGCGGACCGTATACCGCCTTCCCAAGGAGATTCTTTTTGCTGTTGGAGAAAGAGTTGGGTTGAAAAGTTAAATGTAGATATTAAAAAGACATTGGACTTTGATTTCCTTAAAAGTAAAATAAGTTTTCTTCGACCGCATATCTGTCATATTGGCTTATCGGTAGCTGTTTGCTGTCTGTTTCAATGCAAATAAGTCTTTTAGTGTTAGGGCAGTCTTGCCGAAAATTGTTTTTATACTCTGAGCCCATTGAAATAAATGTAACCGGCAGAAGGAAGCATCTCCGACTCCATAAAGTATATATATTCGTGATCAGGACGACGAGTTTGAACGCAGCGATCTTTGAAACTTGCCCCGTTTAATCGATCGAATATTCGAATTCGATCAAATAATATTTTAAGACTTTTCATAGCATTTATCGAGTACAATAAAAGCAACCGCCTTGGGGCTAGTTTAGTTTATTATATTCTCGAAAGGTAGACTCAGATAAGGAATTTTTCAGATTTTGGATACCTCCGCTTCAAATAAAAACAATTAAGACCTGAAGCCAGTGGCGAGCTGTCGTTACATGCATTTAATTAAACCTAATCCTTAACCTAATCCTCGACACCACAGCCGCACTGAGTAAAATAAAATAAAAATAATAAATACAAATAAAAAAAAAACTAATATTTGCAGGCAAATTTTAGTATGCCGTAGTTGTGAAAATTCGCGCAAAATTTTTAAAAAAATAAGAAATTATATCTTTTAAATGTTGGTTGCAGTTGATCTGCGAAAGCTTTTTGAGAGTGTGCATGCCAAATACCAATTTTTCCCCATTTTGCTGTTTCAGAATATTTCGATGTCCCAGCATTAAGTAGCCTTTGCAGCAATAAGTGTGTAAAGTGAAAAAAAAAATAATAATAATAACATTAGGAAAATATTTCATCTACGTTGACACAGCGGGATTTGAACTCGCGTCTGTTAGCGCGTCAGGCAACACCTCTACTACCGAGCTACAGCAACATCCTAATTGTCTCTGTCAAAATCGCTTGAGAATTCGAAAAAGACCTCACGCATATGAATGTGCGTATAAGTACATATTTATGTATGTATGTGTGCACACGCATGCAGAAAACGCCTGCGCTTGGTGCTTGCCACCACGCTGTTTGTCAATATACAAATAAATTTTCTTCAATAACTTCTGTGTTTCTGAACCGATTTGCATGAAATTTGTTTTAATGCATTCCTATTGAATATAGAATATGAAACAAATTTGGTGGCTCTGACTCTTATAGTTTCTGAGATATGCTCAAGCAGCTGCGCTTGCCCCCACTATGAAGAGTTAATTCTTAAATAACTTCTAAACTAAGAATAGGTTCGTTAAGAAATTTCAAAATCAGGACGTAACAAGAGCATTGAAATGTGTACAAACCAAAGCACAAGTCTGTAGTAGTTGATTTGTTGGTTTTTATTAATATGCGGGGCGAATAGGGGCAGGTATCCAAAATCAGAAATATTCAGAATCTGCGTATCTTTTACGGGAACATACTAAACCAAGTTTGGTGGGTCAAAAACCGATAAACACTGATTATGAGAAAACGGGGCAAGTTATCGATCATTTGAAATAAACTTGATCGTATGGTATATACGAATCTACAAAGACCAAGTTCAATTCTCTAGCCCTTGTAGTCTCTGAAATCGTCGCGTTTATACAGACAGACGGACAGACAGACGGACAGGGCTTAATCGACTCGGCTAGTGATGTTGATCAGGAATACTTTATGGGGTCGGAGATGACTCCTTCTACCTGTAACATAAGCCCATTATACTGTTTGCAGAAACCCAATATACCCTTTTCAGGGTATAAAAAACGACAACTGACTCAGATCACTGAGATATTTGCTGCATTTTTTCAAACGACTTTAGTTCCCAATATTATCGATTGGGTCTGCCTTACCCTTATTATGTAAGTAACTCAAACTGCATTTTTGGACCTTTGATCGCGGAAAGTTTACTACTAAGTGATCTAAGGTCATCAAGCCCGTATTATTACCGGGATCTGATGGAGTTTCAGGCTGTGTTCTTAGGTTCTGAGCTGAAGGTCTCTTGAAGCCTTTGTATTAACTATTTAAACTGTCCGTGGAGTTACGCTTATTATTGGACGTAGATGTACTAACGGTAGTACATTCAAGTGGCCCAATGATACCAAGCAAGGTAAAATGTCACCCACCTCCCGCCCAACCGACCGAGAGGCGCGCCGATAACGTGCGGTGACGAAAATCGCGAACAATTAGAGAGATGAGAGATGACATAACAATAGAGTTTATAGACTAGGTATGGAAGTAGCATTACTTATTATATGGAAAAGATCATTGGAGTTGGAACATAAGATCCGAAATGGGTTATGGTTAGCATAGTTACTATTACAGGTTTGAAGTGAAAGCGGTAAAAAGTTTCTAGTAATTCTGCACGGAACTGAAAAACTAATTTGGCTGATCGATTCGGAATAATTTGCCCAATAAAAAACCCAGGACACCAAAGGCTCGATTGGGATCTAAATGATACCCAAATTATAAACAGATTCAATACATGAAAGCCCTAGCGCTTCTTCATGCATTGAATCGGTCAGCGGATCCAACCACTGCAACAACCTTGAAAATTGCGGAAAGAAACGCAATTATGAACGCCGACGCAATTTTGCGTTTGGTACAACAACAACAAAACTTCTTTAGACGATTTGCTGTCAGCACAGAAGGAACAACAACACAAGCTATGCAGAACTGAAAAAATTGCACATCAAACCGTTTGGTGGCGATTATAAGGAGTGGCCTGAATTCAAGGAATTGTATGAGAGTACAATTCACAATAATCAACAATTAGGAAATATTCAGAAGTTTCATTATTTAAAATCATTTCTTATAAATGAAGCAGTCGCCTTTATACGTAATTCGCCGATCACTGAAGCAGCGTATAAAAGTGCATGGGCATGGAGTTGCCTACTTGCTTTCCTTTACTAATGTATCAGTCCTTCGCAAGGTTACAGATGGAGCGAATGAGAGATCGTTCGAGGATTGAATGCAATTAGGCAGACGGGACGCGACTGCTGGCACATTTATTTGCTTGTAGCCAAAATATATCCAGAGTCACGACGCAAATGGGTGGATACAAGCTGTGCTACCATATTTCCATCAATTGAAGACTTCTTTCAATTTCTCGACGCACAATGCGAGGAATTTGAGCTGTGCCAACGAGAGGCCATGGCTACAGCAATCGACAAACCAAGGTAGTTGACTCGTACTTTAGTGCCAGCTGAAAGAAATAACTGTCCGAAATACGGTTTGACTGAACATTTGTTACATGGCTGCTCGCAGTTTCTTGACTTATCTGTCGAGTAATGCCTAGCCTTTGTCAAAGGTAAATCTATGTGTTTGAATTGTCTCAAGGCCGGTCACCTGTCAACGAAATGTGAATTAAAATATGTTTGTAAACATTGTCGCAGCCGGTAACACTGGCTAAGTTTTATCGGTGCAGACGAGAGAAAACCGAAGCCAACCAATTAGCAACCGAATTGTGGATGATCAAACGCATCAGATTCTACCCACAGTCACAAATAGTCATGTGTCACTATCGCCAGGCGAAACAACCTGCTTAGTTGGAATAGGTGGACGAAAGGGCACACTGCCTACATTGGTATATGTACTCAAGGAACGTACACAGCTTATCGAGTGTTATTAGATACGGTATCAGAGCTATCCTACATATCGGAACGATACATAAACGCACTTAGTATTGCACGATCACCATCCAGAATTTATATATCAGGCATTTAGAATGTTCCCGAGGAAATAAAGGTAGAGGAACATTTTAAAAGGACGCATTGTCGAGCTTCCATTTAAGACAGCAAATACGCAATTTGCCGTCACGCTACAAGGAGCAACATCACGTTTTAGCACTGTAGAGCGACTTCTACAGAACAATTTACATCTACATGCACAGAATTTTCAATTCATGCAAACATACATCAACCTAGGTCACATGCGGGAAATAAAACCGGAAGAAACATCTACATCTGATAGAATATTCTATATGCCACATCATCCAGTCATCAGCCGCAAGCTGCGCGTTGTGTTCGATGGATCGCTTCAAGATCTTAAGGGAAATGCCTTAAACGATGCTCTACACGTGGGCTCAAGTATCCAGCGAAATCTTTTTGCTGTATGTTTACGCTTTTGAATTCATAAGTTTGTTTTTTCGGCAGATATAGTCAAAATGTTTCGTCGAATTTGGGTCGGCGAGAATCATCAACGCTATCAACGGATTGTATGGCAACCACAACCATCTGAGATGCTAAAACATTACCAACTCTGCACGGTCACATACGGTACGGCCTGTGCACCATTTTTAGCTGTTCGCGTGTTGGAACAACTTGTGACTGATTATCAGGAAACATTCCCATGCGCGGCTAGTATTCTGTTAGAGGATTTTTATGATGACGATGTGCTAACTCGGAAGAGGAGCTGCTTCAACTATGAGAAGAGCTGGTTCAACTTATATCACACGCCAAATTGTAGCTTGGAAAATGGTTGTCAAAGTGGGTGTTCAAGTATTCTAGAACAAGATATACAGTCAGAGTTCGAAGTTTTACATAACGCGCAAAAGAAAAACAAGCAAGGTTTTTGGAGTTATATGCGGCGCGCTGTTGTTAAGTAGACTCGTTGCATGCATCAAGAGAGCTCTGCAACACTTGGACACTATAGTCTACGCCTGATGCGATTCCAAAATTGTCTTGGCATGGCTTTCGCACATTCCATCCAAATGAAAAACATTTGTCGGTAACCACTCTGCCGAAATTATAGACACAATTCCGAGAAATTCATGGCATCACGTTGCTTCCAAAGAAAATCCAGAGGATTGCGCATCAAGAGGCATGTTTGCGTCAGATTTGCTGAAATTTGGACTCTGGTGGAACGGCACATCCTGGCTACATGACAAAAACCTTAACATGGTAAGCTTGGGCAATGACAAGATCTCTAATATTATTATTCAGATAGCCGAGTATAAGAAAAAGTAAAGAAGACTACGCTGAGGCGTCGGTGGACGTCTTAGCAACTCAGAATAACCCTAGTTTGTGAAACACCCGATTCTTCTACTAAAGGCGCATCGTATAACAAAATTCATTCTTGAATATAAGCACTGACCACATCTACATCCAGGCGTTTCGGATTTGTTCGTGATTGTTCGCCAACGCTATTGGATTTTCGGTGAACAAAATCTCATTCGAAAACTTACTTATGCTTGTTTAAAGTGTTTCAGGCAGCGGCAGCACACCAACCAGCAACTTATGGCGAGTGAGGTAAGCCTTTTCTTTCGAAAATACGGGCTGTGACTACGCCGGTCGTATAACACTCCAGGTCTGCAAAGGGCGCAATCCGTGCAAGGCAAAGGGCTATATCTCTCTTTATTTGCTTGAGTACCTCTGCTCTTCACCTGGAATTGGCAACGGATCTCAGTACGCACACATTTTTGGCTGCATTTCGGTGCTTCATATCGCGGCGCGGGAAATGAACCCAAATGTACAGCGACAACGGTCGAAACTTTGTTGGCGCAAAACGAGCGCTAAACGACATGGAACAACTTCACATCGCAGCTTCATAACATCTTAGTCTCGCAGACATTAGCGAGTAAGGGAATAAAATCTGGAAAAGTTGGCATCAAGAATATTTGACTTAGCTGCAGCATCGATCTAAATGGACTACCAAGTCTTTGAATCTTGTTTCTGGAAATATTGTGCTGGTCAAGGATTCACATACTCCACCAGCAGCATGGATCTTAGCGCAAGTCATCGAGACATACCCTGGAACTGATGGATTAGTGCGAGCTGTTAAACTTAAGACAGCAACTGGAGAAATAACTCGTCCAATTACAAAGATTGCGGTTTTCCCTAATTCTGAAACATTGTTTCAGGCCGCCCGGGATGTTGAGGAATGGTTTTATCCATGTTCGAATTTGCAATCTAACGACTCACTCGAGAATAATTTGATAAGTTGGCAGTTCTTTCAATTCGCTGCATTTTCTCTATATAAGCGTATCATAGTAACACTTGTGTATCATTTGATGCCATTCTATGCAAAATTGTGAAATTCCCTTTAACAGAGACGAATCCGCTTAACAGCGCGTCTCTTCACGTATCTTAACTTTAGTTCTACTTTACTAACAGAGTTGTTTGAACATGCCCATGGCAGTCCATTAAATAAAGAAACATTCATGTATGACGAAATATTTAGATAACCGCATCTATTATTCATCACTAGTCGAAGGTTGCAATCTAATCTTGACAGTTTTCAAACCTGGTGTCAATTAAATCTATTAAATTAATTGCAGTAAGTGTAAATTAATGTGGGTTTATAGGCGAAAATCCATTTTGAATAATTATTTCATTAATGGTAAGCCACATGGAAGTTTTCACTGCTTTCTCCTTTCAAGTAACTTTTATGTTCCATTTATAATAATCTTGTACATATTTTAAGTAATGCTACTATTATAAGTAAGTATAGACTTAGTCTAAAAACTCTATTTCTATATCATATGTTTCGGTTGGACGGGAGGTGGGTGGCATTTCGCCTGGATCCGCGCGTTAACTAGTCCTTGATTTGTGTCCAAATAATAAAGTCAAACAATACATCAAAACCAATCAAATCGATGTTCTTCTTATGGAAGAGATCCACTTCAATGAGCGTTTCTACTTTAATATCTCAGGGCATGAGCTTATCAAATTAAATCATCCAAGAGGAAAGTCCGCCATTCTGATCAGGTCCGGCATTTGTCACGCTGAGCTCAAGCCAATTCAACCACCCTGTGTTAAAGCAGTAGTCTTCATGTTCCACAGCCCATTAGAAATTTAAAGCTAGTAGCTCTGTACTTCCCCCCCGCGGCACAACACAACACAGGTGATGTTTATGCAAGTTGTAGATAGTGTAGTAGATAATCCAAAGCTTTGTTCTTATTGAGATAAACACACTTGTCCTCGTTTACTGCAAGCTTACCAGCATTCTTGGTAAAGGTGCTAAATGTGGTCCGCTATCGGCTGAACGTGGAGCCAAATACTCACCACTCCACTTGAGGCATAATAAAGTAATGGGGAAGGTGAGGGAGAAGAGGCGACTTCGACATGGCAGCTAAGTAAAAACAAACGTGACAAAGCTCGACTAAACAATGCTACCAAGGAATTGAAAAAGAGAGAGAAAAAAGCTGCGCAACGACTCTCTGGAAGTCTATTTCGTCGCTGCTTAGCTAGGAGATCCAGCGACAACATCTTATGCGCAACTAGGCAGATAAAAAGCCCTATAACTATATGCTCTCCACTGCAGAACACCAGTGACGCTCTAACGAAGATAATGCCCTTGCGTTTTCCACACACCTCTAGTACACCTGCACCCTCGAGTTCAGCAAGTCGTCAAGCAACGTGGAAGTCTCTAACTTTTTGGATGATGCTTGCCAAATGTGGAAACTGATGCAGACGTGGTCCAGAAGAATATCAATGCAATAGCGAGCAGAAAATCTCCAGGAACCGACAGGGTCAAAGCGCTTGCCATGAAAGCAGTGCCACCAAACTTGGTTATACTGATGTCCAAGGTTAACAACGGGACTCTCAGGCTCAGTCACTTCCCCTCCCAATGCAAGTGCGCTGAATTTATCATGAATTCCAAGCCGGGCTCAGGCTTGCTGAGTAAGTATAAAATAATATAAATATGAAAAAAAATTTTGCGTAGACTTTTGCCCATATTGGAAACGCACCAACTCATACCGGACCACCAGTTTGAGCTCAAGAAGAGATAATTCTCCTCAGTTTTTTTATGTCCGAAAAGCGATTGAGAATGTTTGGCACCCAGGCTTACTGCAAAAGCTTAAGGAAAAACAAGTAAGATGGCTCTAGTCGGGAGTGCCCGAATAGGAGATACCCTGAACCCAGCGGCGAGCTGTCGTTACATGGATTCATTAAACCTCTCTGCATTCATACTCTCGACACCACAGCCGCACTTAGAGAAAATAAAATGAAAAAATAAATGATAAAAATTAATGGTCGAGCTTCGCGCTCGCTTTTCATATTTCTAGGCACATTTTAGTGTATAATAGGAAACTACAAGTATATCTTTCAAATGCTGGTTGCAGTTGATCTGCGAAAGATTTTTGAGAGTGTGCATGCCAAATACCAATTTTTCCCCATTTTGTTGCTGCAGAATATATCAAATCGCTGATGTCCCAGCATTAGGTTACACTTAGACCGATAAGTGTGTTAAGTTCACAAATAAAATAAAATATAAATTTAAATAAACAGTAAAAAAACTCATTTGACCCAAGCCAGATTCGAACACGCGTCTGATTTCGCGCCAGGCAACATATCTACCACCGAGCCACAGTTGCATTTCAATTGTCCCTGTCTAAATCTGAGATTAGACATATACGAACAACCAATCGCTTGAGAATTCGAAAAAGAATGTGCACATACATATGTTTTATTGTATGTATGTATGTATGTATGGGTGCACACGCATGCAGAAAACATCTGCGCTTGGCGGTTGCCACAACGTGTTTTGCCAATATACAAATAGCTTTTCTGTAATACCTTCTGTGTTTCTTAACCGATTTGGATGAAATGCATTCTTAATGCATTCTTATTGTTCTATAGTACATTGATATAGAAGCGTGAACCAAATTTGGTAGCTCTGGCTCTTATAGTTTCTGAGATATGCTCAAGCAGCTGCGCTTGGCCCCCAATTTGGAAAGTTAATTCCTAAATATCTTCTAAACTAAGAATAGGATCGTTATGAAATTTTCATGACGTAGCCAGAGCATTCAAATCGGTTTACAAACCAAAGCACAAGTCTAAAGATTTTTTTTGGTTTTTTTGATATGGGGGCCGAATGGGGAGAGGTATCTAAATATTCATAATCTGCGTATCCTTTACGAGCACATATTAAAACAAATTTGGTGGCTCTAGCTCTGAAAGTTTTTGAGATATGCTCAAAAAACCAGTCAAAGCACGATAAAAACTGTTTATAAGAAAATAGGATAAGTTATCGATAATTTGAAATAAACTTGCTCTGCGTATGGTATATACGAATCTAAAAAGTCTAAGCTCAGCTCTCTAGCCCTTGTAGTCTCTGAAATCGACGCGTTCATACAGACAGACGGACAGGGCTTAATCGACTCGGCTAGTGATGGGAGATGCCTCCTTCTGCCTGTTACATACATTTGCACAAAAACTATTATACCCTTTTTAGATATTTTCAATGGGTTCAGGGTATAACAAAATTAATTTTACCTGCATTTAATGCTGCACCACCAAACTACCAGTTGATCAAGTTGTGACAAAACTCAACTTAAGTTATATGATAAGTACACAATCGCAAACAGCAGCATACACAGTTCAACAATACGACAAAGTCTACCAAGTCCGCGCCATCTACCGAGCAGTGGCCACTGACCACTTAATTTTCCACGTGACAAAATTGAACAGTTATCAAACACATTTCTAATGAAAACTAAATAAAAGGTTTCACTAGGTAGCACCTGCAAAGTTGCACTTGTGGCAACCACGATCGCCATTAATTGGTAGTTGGTGTTACGATATATCGTATCGTTACTTGATATCGATATAGAAAAAAGCTAGCATCGAAGACGACGCGCTATATACCATTATTATAATTAAGATATACAATAAATGTATAAGTAAACTAAACTCTTCGTGTTTACAAAAATGGTGACCCCGACGTGAGTCAACACAACGATTTGCCCGCAGCACTTGCATCGACATACATACATAAATCTGTATATATGTATTTGTTGGTGTCTGTGCAAATTTTGTGATTCAATTGCAATGCTAACGTTGCAATAAAATGTACGTTCACAAAACGCAAATGCCATCAGTTGACCACTGTTGTCAGCATGGCCAAAAGACGATCTGGATTATTTGAGTGAGGTAGCTGACAAGCTGCTTGATTCAACTAAAATGGACAACTAACACAGCTACCAGCTGGCACATCAGTAGATGCCATATCTCGTTCAGGTGAAGTAGAGAAAGCTTTGAAAAAATTAATTGATTCTGTTCATAGCCTTCAGACTCAAGTCAACAATTTCAAAGGCTCATCTCACTCACGAAATTCAAACCAGGAGGCCAGTGACAACGATGTAGAGGATGGACTTTGCTATTTCCACAAACGGTTTGGCAACGATGCACGCAAGTGTCGTAATGGTTGCTCCAAAACCCCAAAATAAAACGGATGTCGTCAATCTCGTTGGTAGACGAATGCCCGTAAATTTCATGGCTCTATGTGCTCAAAAAACCGTGTCAAAAAATCGATAAACACTGATTATAAGAAAACGAGGCACGTTATCGATCATTTGAGCTAAACTTGATCTGCGTATGGTATATACGAATCTAAAAAGTCAAAGTTCAGCTCTCTAGCCCTTGTAGTCTCTGAAATCTACGCGTTCATACAGACAGATGGACAGACGGAAAGATAGACGAACAGGGCTTAATCGACTCAGCTCGTCATCCTGATCAAGACTATTTATACTTTATGGGGTCGGAGATGCCTCCTCCTGTCTGTTACATACTTTTGCACAAAACCATTATACTTATTACCCATTTTCAATGGGTTGAGGGTATAAAAAGCGAGGAGATGACCGTCGACGAGTGTGAAATGGCCGGAGGAAGACAACAAAGACTACCGGGATACGGAGCACGCCCCGGAGCCCGAAGAGCGCCGCCGACGATGCGATCCCCGTCAAGGCAACGCGTTCTACGACAATCAGCGGGGAGTACCTCCGCCGTCGGCGGTCGACCATATAATATTTTTGAATCAGAAAAGGTTCGTGGAGATGTACGAGATGTTCGCCACCATCCGCTTGGTCGAGTCAACCACGATGTGGGTGAAATTGCCTGGAGCTCGCAACGATGACCCGTACATGGTGTTGCCCACGTCTCAAGAATATCAGGCAATGGAATCGGAGGAGTTGTCGGGACCCAACGATGACGACGAAGCGCCGCCAGGACGATGAGGATTGCAGCGTGTCAGACGGAGGAAAACTCCAGGCCAGCGACTTCGGACCCTGGGGAGGCCATGGACACATCGACTTCGACGGATACAGACTACCCGGCGGTCTTCGAGGCATGTTCTGATGAGGAGCCCGAGGGTCCGCTGTTCCGACGGGTGTTTGCCCCGGAGCTCAGTTCCTCGCATCATCATGAGTTGCGCCACAATAATTATAAAAAATTTTAATCATTTTTAGTATGTAGTATATAAGGCATTAATTAGTTATATGAGTGAATGGAATATTATTAGTACGTAAGAGATTATTAAATTGATTTTATTTAAAAGAATAATAAAAAAGTCGCAAGAAGCGCACGATAAAGAAAAGGGCGATAGATTATTATTAGAGAAGTAAACGGTTGCGCAACGGTTGGAGACCGGGAGTAGAGGAGCTGCGGACGATCGTCGAGCCCGGCTTCACACCACGAGAGCAAAAGCTTTGTGGTTAAAAAATGGCTCGCGAGAGCCGAGAGTTTGAAAATGAGAGTAAGTCGCACTAATAACCATCGGTTGAGTGAAGCGTGCAGACGGAAGAACACGCAACTAGCAGCGAAGTAGACAAGAGCGCGTCGAAAAGAATATACAAAGCATAACGGAAAGTAGGAATTAGAGATTTAGAGACTTTGTGCGACAGCGAAGTGAAGTTGTGTGACTATAAGTCTAAGCAGGGCAGTGCCCGACCGTTTTCTTTATGTTACATCGTAGTTTGTCCCATAATACCGCTAATTTTCTTTTGCCCTAACCCTCGTAATTGTTAACTAGTGCGAGCGGAAAATTGAAAAAAATAATATTATTATTATTATTATGTGAGTATATATTACCTTTACTTATTATCGTTGAGCCAGTTGGATGTACTGCCGTTGGTACATCTACATATGGATTAGGAGAATATATAGTCGTTTAGTTTAGGTTTATAGCTTTTGCAGTTTTCGAGATCGCTGCGTTCATACAGACGGACGGACAGACGGACGGACGGACAGACGGTGCTGATCAAGAATATACATACTTCATGGGGTCGGAAATGCCTCCTTCTGCCTGTTACATACATTTGCACAAAACCATTATACCTTTTATACCCATTATCAATGGGTTCAGGGTAACATCCGAGTCGATCTAGCCATGTCTGTGTGTCTGTCCGTCCGTATATATACACGCGTCGATCTCGGAAACTATAAGAGCTAGAGACTTCAACTTTTCGGATATAGACTCGTTCATGACACGCGCAGGTCAAGTTTATTTCAAATGATCGATAACCCACACCGTTTTTATAAAATCGACAAAAATCTACAACAACCCCTAATTTTGTAAACTTCTTTCGTAGATTTTGAGACCTAGAGACACAACATTTTGTTCGAATGAATATTTATATATACTATAGCACTTGAAGATTAAGACTTTTAAGATTAATCAAAATCGGTTAAGAAATTCAGAAGTTATTAAAGAACACGTGTGGTATAATTTGACAAATTTTACAATGCAATGGGCAGCAAGTGCTGCAATAAGATCTAGGGATTAAAGTTTGGGTTGTTAAGTTCGTGTATAACATACGCAGATCAAGGCTATTTTAAATTATCGATAACCCGCCCCGTTTTCTTATTATCGATATTTATCGGTTTATTTTTATAGGGTTTTTTGACCATATCTCAGAAACAATAGGAGCCAACCCCTCCAAATTTGATTTAGTTTGTTCTCGTAAACGATAGGCAGATTATGAATATTTCGGATATTGGATAAGTCCCCCCATCTTCCCCCATTAACAGAAAAAACATTTGTAATTGCAAGTACAGCCATAATTCAATTAGGCTGCTCGTCAACATATAAATGTAATATAGTACAACAAGATTGCATTAAAGAAATTTTATCAAAATCGGTTAAGAAACACAGAAGTTAATAAGATAAGTCAGAACGTTGCAGTCGGGTGTAACCGACAGCGGATTACTCTTTCACTGTGTAATAACATCTAAAACTTGTACCCTGGAACTATGTGTATTAATAATAATAATAAAATAAATGTAAAAACCAGTAAGATGGCTCTAGTCCGAGTGCCCGACTAGGAGATACCCTAAACCCAGCAGCGAGCTGTTACATACATTTAAACCTCTTTCCGCTTATGCACATATTCACAAAGGCACACACACACATACACAAAAACGAACGCAGCAAACTGAGCACTTTACACATCGGCTGCGCTTGGTCCCACTATGGAAAATGAATTCTTCAATAACTTCTAAACTGAGAGTAGTTGATCGTTATGAAATGGCCAGTGCTTAATAAGAGCATCCAAATCTATGTACAACCCAAAGCGCAAGTCTGTTGAACTGATTTGCGTTTTTTTATATGGGGGCGAACGGGGTTAGGTATTCAAAATTCGAAATATTTGTAATCTGCGTATCCTTAACGAGCACATATTAAACCAAATTTGGTGGCTCTAGCTCTTATAGTTTCTGAGATATGCTCAAGCAGCTGCGCTTGGCCCCAATTTGGAAAGTAAACTCCTAAATAACTTCTAAACTAGGAATAGGATCGTTATAAAATTTTCAGGACGTAGCAAGAGCATTGTGTACAAACCAAAGCACAAGTCTGCAGTACTTGATTTGCGATTGTGTTGATTTTAAGAAAACGAGGCAAGTTAGCGATCATTTGAAATAAACTTAATCTGCGTATGGTATATACGAAGCTAAAAAGGTCTCTAGCCCTTGTAGTCTCTGAAATCGACCCATTCATACAGACGGACGGACAGACAGACGGACAGGGAGACGGACATAGCTAGATCGGCTCGGCTAGTGATGCTGATCAAGAATATATACTTTATGGGGCGGAGATGCCTCCTTCTGCCTGTTACATACATTTGCACAAAACCATAATACCCTTATTACCCATTTTAAATGGGTTCAGGGTATAATTAGGTTGCCTACTTTCGGACACTTTCATAAATCTAATTTTGCTTGTTGAGCGACAAGCGCCACTACAATAAAAAAATACAAATAAAAAAAAAATTAATGTTTATTGATGGAATTATGGAGCTTTGTGGGCTTGTTCCCTACCATGAACCAAGAAACTTTTGTTCTACGAATTTTGGAAAAATCCGTTATGTTTGGCGGGAAAGCTATAAAATCCGCTAAGATTGACACCCCCACAGTTTTCAAACCATAGAAGATAGTATGTTTTATTTTTGTGTAAAAGGTATTTTCAATACTTTTTAGGAGTACCTTGGCGTTTTTGTTCTTAGGTATTATGTTGTAGGCATTGAGTTTCCGCAACTTTTGGTATATGCCACATATCTGTATAATTCGTTTGTGCTAGATATTCCTTGTTTAGTGTACATATCCTACAATTTTAAGTTAGACGTTCAGACGGTTCCGTTGGATAATAGCCAGTGATGCCAGTCATTTTTTTTTGTATTTGTTTTTTGATAATGCTGGCAATAATTAGTTTAAATGAACTGAGCTGTTTTTTTGTGCATAACTATATTTACGGATTGCGTCAACTGATTTTGATTCAGTTTGAAGAAATTTTAATTAGTTGATAGAATTGA
Source organism: Drosophila colorata (assembly GCA_035041545.1). Lineage (NCBI taxonomy): Eukaryota > Metazoa > Arthropoda > Insecta > Diptera > Drosophilidae > Drosophila > Drosophila colorata. The sequence goes on from JAWNLD010000677.1 coordinate 198,860, forward strand.
TTTTGATTTAGTCAAACATCTATTCGTTTGAAATTTGGCGCGAACAGCTGAATTTGATTTCAGGCTGTGCCGCAAAACGTAAACTTTCCAATGTTTTTTTTTACTAATAAAAATTTTAATTTTATATGAAAAATGTCAAAATAAAGTTAAAAATTGCCTTTGCTGTATATTTTATATTTATTATATATAGTGCTACCAGATAACTGGTCTGGCCACTCTGCCGCTTTGTTTTGATTTTGTATGGAACAACTGATTGTGTTTGTTTACCAAAAGATGAAATCAAATGAAAATTTAATCCAAATCAGTTGACGGAATTATAAATTATAAATTCTTAGTGAAATATACATTTTATTGTATTGCATTGAGAAAACCGTCTTCTCAAATAAAATGCTTAACGATATAAATGTGAATGTCGATACCTTTCTTCATTCTCGAATGCTGGTTCCAAGTTCCATCCCCAAAATATTTGAACGATAGTTTTCGGAAATATGTAGGGAAGAAGCGAATGTCAGGCAGCGATTATCTAAGAATCGGGGTCGGGACTGGGGTTCACGGTGCTCTGGTTTTGTTATTAGCCAAGTAATATGGGATCGACTCTTGATCATGGTAATGGGGTATATTTATAAATATCAAAACTTAACACCATTTGACAAAGTAAAACTGTCAAAAGTAATCAAAAAAATGTAAATCAGAAAAATCACTGCACAAATTAATGCAAAGTATAAAAAAAGAGCTAGGGACCTAGTTTCGTCAACCATTGAGGTGGCTACGGCAGAAGGAGCGAAGGAAATTGTAGTGGCGTCTGAATATTTCCCTGGCGACACCGACGAAGCACCGCCGATGGAGGCTCAGCGGCTCGTCGACTTCTGCCGAAGGACGAACAAACAGCTAGTCATTGGCTGTGACGCCCATCACGCTATCTGGGGTAGTAGTGACGTCAACAAAAGGGCTGAGTGCCTTCTTGACTACATTTTGTGTAGTCAATTGTATGTATTAACTAGAGGGTGCAAACCCACTGTAATAAACGCAATCAGGGAAGAGGTACTAGACCTCACTCTGGTTAGCAGTTCTTTGTCCGATTTCATTAAAAATTGGCAGGTTACCGACACGGTTACAGCATATCAGATTTGATCTGCCAGGTCAAGCGGAACTCCTTTCCAACTCTTTTAACCCAACGAAAACAAATTGGGACTTGTACAATGCCTTAGTGCCTTCAAAAGTTGATTAACGTGATGCCAGCTTTAACTCCACGAGGGAGATAGAATTGGCGTCAAGACAACTTCAAGATGTGCTTTTAACATCCTACCATGATAGTGCGGCCCTAAGACCCCATCAGGCAAAACGTGAGGTTCCGTGGTGGAGTGAAGGCAAATCAAAGGAAGGAGGTCAGACGGCTCTTTAACAGGGCCTACTTAAATAGAGACTCGTGGGTCCCATACAGATGCACGCTCACTGAGTATAATAAGAATATTAGACGCGCCAAACGGGATACCTGGCGCACCTACTGCGATAGTGCGTAGTCACTTCCAGAAGCAACGAGACTGCAAAAGGTACTGGCCATCTAATGGTGTGGGACTCCTAAGAAGAACAGATGGTTCTTACACACAGGATCCACGGAAAACGCTAGAGCTACTGCTGCAGGTACATTTCCCTGGTTCTGTTATAAGCCCGGTAAGTCCCAGTAATGATGAGGATACTGAACCACCAGCTAGACGTGGTTACAGTCTGTCGGGTATTATCTTCGACGTTGACAAGGTAGGGTGGGCCATTAAATCATTTGCTCCCTTCAAAGCCCCGGGGGGCGACCAGATTTTTCCGGCCCAGCCGCAACACAGTCTAGAAGATAATACTTAATCCACAATTGGTCTACTTAGGGCGAGCTTCACTTGGGGGAACATTCCGCTATCTTGGAGGGAGGTAAACTTTTTTTTTTATTCTCCAACAAGGGAACCATCCCTTGGATCAGCCTAAGTCGTATAGACCAATTAGCCTTACATGCTTTCTACTTAAGACCGCAGAACGCCGGTTGGACTTGCATATCCGGGGCAGATTGCAAGAGACCAATCCCCTAAACCGTACACAATTCACCTACATCAAAAGCAGATCGACAGAGGTCGCTCTACATCAGATAGTCAGTAAGATTGAACAGGCATTCGAGGCGAAGAAATTTTGCTTTATGCTCATTCCTAAACGTCGAAGGGGCCTTCGACAACACTGGTTATCAGTCAATAACCAGGGCGTTAGCATCTAGGGCGGTTGACCCCTTCTCTATTACCTGGATAGGGAGAATACTTATGCACAGAGACATTAGATCTTCACTGGACGCTACCACTTTCCGCATCAGAGCGGTCAAAGGGTGTCCACAGGGCGGGTTCCTGTCTCCCCTTTTTTGGTCCATAGTGATATATGAACTACTGGTGAAACTATCGGAGCTATGCATCGATACCATAGGGTATGCGGATGACCTGGCTATAATAGTCTCCGGAAAGTTCGGATTAAGAACCACCGAATTGATGCAAACGGCACTCAACACGGTCCTAAGATGGTGTACAGAAGAGGATCTCAATTTTAACCCACAGAAGGCGATTATCGTTCCCTTAATGAAACGGTACAACATAGATGTCAGTCAGCTCTACATCGGTGGGACACCCGTCGAGCTCTCCAGTGAGGTCAAATATCTCGGTGTTAATCTGGATAAGAGACTTAACTGGAACTCGTACGTAAGGTACTCATGCCATGTGGGCATGTCGTCGGCTCTTCGGTGAAACGTGTGGCTTAGACTCCAAAGCCATCAGATGACTGTATAGTATGATGGTTATGCCTGTTGTCACTTACGCGGCCCTCGTCTAGTGGTCAAAGGTACAGCAGGCTACCGCCATACAAAAATGCAGCAAACTTCAGCGGCTCGTATGCCTATCCCTCACGGGTGTCATGCGTACATGTCCTACTGCAGCACTGGAGACAGTCTTCGGACTGAATAAAGAATGTAGCTTCTTTGAGCCTTCTGAGGATTAAACTCACAAATGAGCTGCTAGCAGCAGACATAGGTCATGCTAGTCTAGTAAAAACTATTCCTGGCTTGGGGATCTGCGACAGAATGGATCTTAAGACCACGGAACTTTTCTTCGGGGCGAAATTTAGGACTCTTATTCCAGACCGTAGGGAATGGGATGATGGCAATCCTTGCAATGATCGGATGAGCCTTCAGTGGTTCACAGACGAATCAAAAACTAATCAAGGGGTTGGTGCGGGGATCACAGGACCCAACACCAAAATCTCGATTGTAATGGGTATCTTGCATATTGTTTTTAATCTGAGATCCACGGCATTGAGTCCTGCTCTAGACATATCCTTGGCAAGGGGATAAGAGGAGCCACCATAAATATCTTTTTAGATAGCCAAGCAGCCATTCAAGCTCTTTCCTCATGGAGGATTACCTCGAGACTGGTTGCGGATTGCTGGAATTGTCTCCAGCACCTCTCACATCGAAACCGTGTCCCACCTTGTTGGGTCCCGGGACGAGCTAGTTAGGGCTGGTTCCGCAACCCCTATTCTTGGAGCTGAACCCTTTTGTGGGTTAAGCTGCGACTCTGCCAAAGAGTTGATAGAGGAATGTACAAAGAAGGAGAGGGGAATCTACTGGTCAACAAGACCTGGGTTACGAGCTGGTCAGCCCACATATAGGTAGAAAGACCAAAAATCTTTCAAGGGCGGAACTATAGCTCTTGGTGTCCCATCTCACGGGGCACCACACAGTCAAGTTTCACATCCACAAAATGCGCCTGTCCCCTGACACAGAGTGTAGGCTCTGCAGAGAGGATGACGAGACAACAAAGCACATTTTATGTGATTGCCCAGCCATTATTTGTAATAGGAGGAAGTATCTATGCAGAGAATTTGTTACTCCAGCACAGATCAGAAATTCCTCGACAAGAGATCTGCTCTCCTTCATAAGGGAGGCAGAGCGTCTCTTGTCCCCATAGGGAGCCCCTTTGCACAAAAGACCGCAATTTGGTCGCTGTGCCACTGAAATCTCTGTTGTGAGACTCCCTTACAAACAATAATAATAATACAAAAAGATAGGCACACTTGGGTTAATAACTTGGGACGCTGATTTGTACGCGACGACCCAACGGAATCAAAACAAGAACAAAAAAAAAAAAAAGAAACCGCAACCAACACCAACAGCAATATTTATTTTAGCGAGTGAAACAGTTATTAGTAGCGTTGAGAGCACGAGAAAAAACAAAAATATGCAGAGAGAAAAATACAACTCAACCAATATGCTATTTTTGTATTTAAACTCATTTTAAAAGAATGCATTTAAATATCGGCTTTTAAAGCTCAACTATTTGTTTTACACAACCGATGTATCACACGTTCACAACACTAATTTTGGCCAAAAATTGACGAATTAAAGCTTGACTTAAACGATAAAAAGTAAACTATTTCGACGCACAAGAAAAAAAAAAACACGTCCGTGACAAAAGCGACGCGAAAAGTCAATACCTTTAAATTTGATTGCTAAGTAGTTTGCCAAACGACATGTATAACTTTGTTGTAGCAATGGAATGTAGAGATCAATTGAAGGTCATAATTTTGGAAGAGGAACATAGGAGAGAAGCTAAAAGACAAGCTAACGCTATTGGAACAGAACAAATATTATCAGCATATGGAACAGAAAAGTTTTGTAAAAGGTATGCAGGTGTGCATAAAGAAGAAACTGATAATGAACGCAAACAAAGCATAAAATGTTTTGCATGCATGAAACGTGGTCACATCAAATCACAATGTAAGAGCGAAAAACACGAGATAAGCACAGCGATGAGCAACCAGGTAAATCAAAGCATGTACCTTTAGGTCAGAAATTTATATTCGTAGGTTACTCACACCAAACTAAAGGTTACAGACTGTACGATATTTACAAAAGAAACATTATTGTATCCAGACATGTAATTATAAATGTAATTTTCTTCAAAAAATTATTTATAATTGGTCATAAAAACTGCGATAAATCTAATGTTGTGGATGCGGCGCAACAATGTCTTTTCTGAATAGAGGATCATTCTGCGATGACAAATAATGAAAACGTAGCAAATGACGATGGATTGAATGATGTCGTTATGGATGAAAATGCACTAGATAAGTATAATAGCGATGACGAGATCATCGAGCCTGAAAGGCGGATACGAGATCGTCCAAAAATCCTTAGAACGGATGAGCACGGAAGACCAAAACAAGTGTATTGACTACCACAGACTGTGAACCAACTGGAGGTTTATAAGACAAGTCAGAACATTGCAGTCGGGTGTAATCGACAGCGGATTACTCTTTCACTGTGTAATAACATCTCAAACATGTACCCGAGAATGTGTATTAATAATAATAATAAAATAAAACTGAAAACCAGTAAGATGGCTCTAGTCCGAGTGCCCGACTAGGAGATACCCTGAACCCTGTGGCGAGCTGAGCTCTCGACACCACAGCCGCACTTAGTAAAATAAAATATAAACAAGTAAGATGGCTCTAGTCGGGTGTCCCCGACTAGGAGATACCCTAAGCCCAGCGGCGAGCTGTTACATACATTTAAACCTCTTTCCGCTTATGCACATATTCACAAAGGCACACACACACATACACAATGGAATGGCCCCAATGGCCCCACTATGGAAAATGAATTCTTCAATAACTTCTAAGCTAAGAGTAGTTGATCGTTATGAAATGGTTAGTACTTAATAATAGCATCCAAATCTATGTACAAGCCAAAGCGCAAGTCTGTTGAACTGATTTGGAAAGTAAACTCCTAAATAACTTCTAAACTAGGAATAGGATCGTTATGAAATTTCCAGGACGTAACAAGAGCACTGTGTACAAGCCAAAGCACAAGTCTGCAGTACTTGATTTGCGATTTTGTTGATTTTAAGAAAACGGGGCAAGTTATCGATCATTTGAAATGAACTTGATACGAATCTAAAAAGGTCTCTAGCCCTTGTAGTCTCTGAAATCGACGCGTTCATACAAACGGACAGGGAGACGGGCATGGCTAGATCGACTCGGCTAGTCATGCTGATCAAGAATATATACTTTATGGGGCGGAGATGCCTCCTTCTGCCTGTTACATACATTTGCACAAAACCATAATACCCTTATTACCCATTTTAAATGGGTTCAGGGTATAATTAGGTTGCCTACTTTCGGACACTTTCATAAAGCTAATTTTGCTTGTTGAGCGACAAGCGCCACTACACTTTCATAGTCATGAATCATCATATCTCTTTAACATCCGTACAGTGCTTACAGGTCTACTCAAAACCTGATTTTTATTCAATCAGGTCGTTTATGCAGCCATTTAAGCCAGCACCATTTTCGTGCGAAGCACGATGAAGTGTGCAAAAGCGGCTATCACTGCGGACGGTAGTCTGCGCTAGTAGCGAAGCACGACGTGTGCAAAAGCGGCTAGCAATATATACGTTTTTGCTACGATAATCCGATCAGATCGAGTGATACACCGATCAAAAGATATCGCTAAAACTTGAATAAAAACATAGGTCAACATATGATACCTCATCTGGTTCATGAAATTTACATTTTTGGAGCTGATGGGGCTTTTCAGAAATTCGTTCCGGCATCTAAAAATTTGTGTTTCGAATACGCGTCGAATGATTACTAACTTATTTAAATTATATAACTTGTTCAATAGTTATTACGAAAATAAAAAAAAATTAATGTTTATTGATGGGATTATGGAGCTTTGTGGGCTTGTTCCCTACCATGAACCAAGAAACTTTTGTTCTACGAATTTTGGAAAAATCCGTTATGTTTTGCGGGAAAGCTATAAAATCCGCTAAGATTGACACCCCCACAGTTTTCAAACCATAGAAGATAGTATGTTTTATTTTTGTGTAAAAGGTATTTTCAATACTTTTTAGGCGTACCTTGGCGTTTTTGTTCTTAGGTACGCAGTTAAAAAGTTACAGGTGAAAAAAGTTCTCAATTGCACATTTTGATAATTTAAAACAAAACGGCGCCTACGATTTTCATAATTTGTATTATGTTGTAGGCATTGAGTTTCCGCAACTTTTGGTATATGCCACATATCTGTATAATTCGTTTGTGCTAGATATTCCTTGTTTAGTGTACATATCCTACAATTTTAAGTTAGACGTTCAGACGGTTCCGTTGGATAATAGCCAGTGATGCCAGTCATTTTTTTTTTGTATTTGTTTTTTGATAATGCTGGCAATAATTAGTTTAAATGAACTGAGCTTTTTTTTTGTGCATAACTATATTTACGGATTGCGTCAACTGATTTTGATTCAGTTTGAAGAAATTTTAATTAGTTGATAGAATTGATTTTGATTTAGTCAAACATCTATTCGTTTGATATTTGGCGCGAACAGCTGAATTTGATTTCAGGTTGTGCCGCAAAACGTAAACTTTCCAATGTTTTTTTTTACTAATAAAAATTTTAATTTTATATGAAAAATGTCAAAATAAAGTTAGAAATTGCCTTTGCTGTATATTTTATATTTATTATATATAGTGCTACCAGATAACTGGTCTGGCCACTCTGCCGCTTTGTTTTGATTTTGTATGGAACAACTGATTGTGTTTGTTTACCAAAAGATGAAATCAAATGAAAATTTAATCCAAATCAGTTGACGGAATTATAAATTATAAATTCTTAGTGAAATATACATTTTATTGTATTGCATTGAGAAAACCGTCTTCTCAAATAAAATGCTTAACGATATAAATGTGAATGTCGATACCTTTCTTCATTCTCGAATGCTGGTTCCAAGTTCCATCCCCAAAATATTTGAACGATAGTTTTCGGAGATATGTAGGGAAGAAACGAATGTCAGGCAGCGATTATCTAAGAATCGGGGTCGGGACTCGGGACTGGGGTTCACGGTGCTCTGGTTTTGTTATTAGCCAAGTAATATGGGATCGACTCTTGATCATGGTAATGGGGTATATTTATAAATATCAAAACTTAACACCATTTGACAAAGTAAAACTGTCAAAAGTAATCAAAAAAATGTAAATCAGAAAAATCACTGCACAAATTAATGCAAAGTGTAAAAAAAGAGCTAGGGACCTAGTTTCGTCAACCATTGAGGTGGCTACGGCAGAAGGAGCGAAGGAAATTGTAGTGGCGTCTGAATATTTCCCTGGCGACACCGACGAAGCACCGCCGATGGAGGTTCAGCGGGTCGTCGACTTCAGCCGAAGGACGAACAAACAGCTAGTCATTGGCTGTGACGCCCATCACGCTATCTGGGGTAGTAGTGACGTCAACAAAAGGGCTGAGTGCCTTCTTGACTACCTTTTGTGTAGTCAATTGTATGTATTAACTAGAGTGTGCAAACCCACTGTAATAAACGCAATCAGGGAAGAGGTACTAGACCTCACTCTGGTTAGCAGTTCTTCGTCCGATTTCATTAAAAATTGGCAGGTTACAGACAAGGTTACAGCACATCAGATTTGATCTGCCAGGTCAAGCGGAACTCCTTTCCAACTTTTTTAACCCAACGAAAACAAATTGGGACTTGTACAATGCCTTAGTGCCTTCAAAAGTTAATCAACTTGATGCCAGCTTTAACTCCACGAGGGAGATAGAATTGGCGTCAAGACAACTTCAAGATGTGCTTTTAACATCCTACCATGATAGTGCGGCCCTAAGACCCCATCAGGCAAAACGTGAGGTTCCGTGGTGGAGTGAAGGCAAATCAAAGGAAGGAGGTCAGACGGCTCTTTAACAGGGCCTACTCAAATAGAGACTCGTGGGTCCCATACAGATGCACGCTCACTGAGTATAATAGGAATATTAGACGCGCCAAACGGGATACCTGGCGCACCTACTGCGATAGTGCGTAGTCACTTCCAGAAGCAACGAGACTGCAAAAGGTACTGGCCATCTAATGGTGTGGGACTCCTAAGAAGAACAGATGGTTCTTACACACAGGATCCACGGAAAACGCTAGAGCTACTGCTGCAGGTACATTTCCCTGGTTCTGTTATAAGCCCGGTAAGTCCCTGTAATGATGAGGATACTGAACCACCAGCTAGACGTGGTTACAGTCTGTCGGGTATTATCTTCGACGTTGACAAGGTAGGGTGGGCCATTAAATCATTTGCTCCCTTCAAAGCCCCGGGGGGCGACCAGATTTTTCCGGCCCAGCCGCAACACAGTCTAGAAGATAATACTTAATCCACAATTGGTCTACTTAGGGCGAGCTTCACTTGGGGGAACATTCCGCTATCTTGGAGGGAGGTAAACTTTTTTTTTTATTCTCCAACAAGGGAACCATCCCTTGGATCAGCCTAAGTCGTATAGACCAATTAGCCTTACATGCTTTCTACTTAAGACCGCAGAACGCCTGTTGGACTTGCATATCCGGAACAGATTGCAAGATACCAATCCCCTAAACCGTACACAATTCACCTACATCAAAAGCAGATCGACAGAGGTCGCTCTACATCAGATAGTCAGTAAGATTGAACAGGCATTCGAGGCGAAGAAATTTTGTTTTGTGCTCATTCCTAAACGTCAAAGGGGCCTTCGACAACACTGGTTATCAGTCAATAACCAGGGCGTTAGCATCTAGGGGGGTTGACTCCTTCTCTATTACCTGGATAGGGAGAATACTTATGCACAGAGACATTAGATCTTCACTGGACGCTACCACTTTCCGCATCAGAGCGGTCAAAGGGTGTCCACAGTGCGGGGTCCTGTCTCCCCTTTTTTGGTCCATAGTGATAGATGAACTACTGGTGAAACTATCGGAGCTATGCATCGATACCATAGGGTATGCGGATGACCTGGCTATAATAGTCTCCGGAAAGTTCGGATTAAGTATCACCGAATTGATGCAAACGGCACTCAACACAGTCCTAAGATGATGTACAGAAGAGGGTCTCAATTTTAACCCACAGAAGGCGATTATCGTTCCCTTAATGAAACGGTACAACATAGATGTCAGTCAGCTCTACATCGGTGGGACACCCGTCGAGCTCTCCAGTGAGGTCAAATATCTCGGTGTTAATCTGGATAAGAGACTTAACTGGAACTCGTACTTAGAGAAAACGTTGACCAAAGGTACTCATGCCCTGTGGGCATGTCGTCGGCTCTTCGGTGAAACGTGTAGCTTAGACTCCAAAGCCATCAGATGGCTGTATAGTATGATGGTTATGCCTGTTGTCACTTACGCGGCCCTCGTCTGGTGGTCAAAGGTACAGCAGGCTACCGCTATACAAAAATGCAGCAAACTTCAGCGGCTCGTATGCCTATCCCTCACGGGTGTCATGCGTACATGTCCTACTGCAGCACTGGAGACAGTCTTCGGACTGAATAAAGAGGTAGCTTCTTTGAGCCTTCTGAGGATTAAACTCACAAATGAGATGCTAGCAGCAGACATAGGTCATGCTAGTCTAGTAAAAACTATTCCTGGCTTGGGAATCTGCGACAGAATGGATCTTAAGACCACGGAACTTTTCTTCGGGGCGAAATTTAGGACTCTTATTCCAGACCGTAGGGAATGGGATGATGGCAATCCTTGCAATGATCGCATGAGCCTTCAGTGGTTCACAGACGAATCAAAAACTAATCAAGGGGTTGGTGCGGGGATCACAGGACCCAACACCAAAATCTCGATTGTAATGGGTATCTTGCATATTGTTTTTTAATCTGAGATCCACGGCATTGAGTCCTGCTCTAGACATATCCTTGACAAGGGGATAAGAGGAGCCACCATAAATATCTTTTTAGATAGCCAAGCAGCCATTCAAGCTCTTTCCTCATGGAGGATTACCTCGAGACTGGTAGCGGATTGCTGGAATTGTCATTGTCACATCGAAACCGTGTCCCACCTTGTTGGGTCCCGGGACGAGCTAGTTAGGGCTGGTTCCGCAACCCCTATTCTTGGAGCTGAACCCTTTTGTGGGTTAAGCTGCGACTCTGCCAAAGAGTTGATAGAGGAATGTACAAAGAAGGAGAGGGGAATCTACTGGTCAACAAGACCTGGGTTATGAGCTGGTCAGCCCACATATAGGTAGAAAGACCAAAAATCTTTCAAGGGCGGAACTATAGCTCTTGGTGTCCCATCTCACGGGGCACCACACAGTCAAGTTTCACATCCACAAAATGCGGCTGTCCCCTGACACAGAGTGTAGGCTCTGCAGAGAGGATGACGAGACAACAAAGCACATTTTATGTGATTGCCCAGCCATTATTTGTAATAGGAGGAAGTATCTATGCAGAGAATTTGTTACTCCAGCACAGATCAGAAATTCCTCGACAAGAGATCTGCTCTCCTTCATAAGGGAGGCAGAGCGTCTCTTGTCCCCATAGGGAGCCCCTTGGCACAAAAGACCGCAATTTGGTCGCTGTGCCACTGAAATCTCTGTTGTGAGACTCCCTTACAAACAATAATAATAATACAAAAAGATAGGCACACTTGGGTTAATAACTTGGGACGCTGATTTGTACGCGACGACCCAACGGAATCAAAACAAGAAAAAAAAAAAAAAAAAAAAGAAACCGCAACCAACACCAACAGCAATATTTATTTTAGCGAGTGAAACAGTTATTAGTAGCGTTGAGAGCACGAGAAAAAAACAAAAAATATGCAGAGAGAAAAATACAAAAACAAAATATAAGCATATAAATATAAGCAATGTAAGTGCACAACTCAACCAATATGCTAGCGCAACAGTTTCTTTTTGTATTTAAACTCAATTTAAAAGAATGCATTACAATATCGGCTTTTAAAGTTCAACTATTTGTTTTACACAACCGATGTATCACACGTTCACAACACTAATTTTGGCCAAAAATTGACGAATTAAAGCTTGACTTAAACGATAAAAAGTAAACTATTTCGACGCACAAGAAAAAAAAAAACACGTCCGTGACAAAAGCGACGCGAAAAGTCAATACCTTTAAATTTTATTGCTAAGTAGTTTGCCAAACGACATGTATAACTTTGTTGTAGCAATGGAATGTAGAGATCAATTGAAGGTCATAATTTTGGAAGAGGAACATAGGAGAGAAGCTAAAAGACAAGCTAACGCTATTGGAACAGAACAAATATTATCAGCATATGGAACAGAAAAGTTTTGTAAAAGGTATGCAGGTGTGCATAAAGAAGAAACTGATAATGAACGCAAACAAAGCATAAAATGTTTTGCATGCATGAAACGTGGTCACATCAAATCACAATGTAAGAGCGAAAAACACGAGATAAGCACAGCGATGAGCAACCAGGTAAATCAAAGCATGTACCTTTAGGTCAGAAATTTATATTCGTAGGTTACTCACACCAAACTAAAGGTTACAGACTGTACGATATTTACAAAAGAAACATTATTGTATCCAGACATGTAATTATAAATGTAATTTTCTTCAAAAAATTATTTATAATTGGTCATAATAACTGCGATAAATCTAATGTTGTGGATGCGGCGCAACAATGTCTTTTCTGAATAGAGGATCATTCTGCGATGACAAATAATGAAAACGTAGCAAATGACGATGGATTGAATGATGTCGTTATGGATGAAAATGCACTAGACAAGGATAATAGCGATGACGAGATCATCGAGCCTGAAAGGCGGATACGAGATCGTTCAAAAATCCTCAGAACGGATGAGCACGGAAGACCAAGAACAAGTGTATTGAATACCACAGACTGTGAACCAACTGGAGGTTTATAAGACAAGTCAGAACATTGCAGTCGGGTGTAACCCACAGCGGATTACTCTTTCACTGTGTAATAACATCTCAAACATGTACCCGAGAATGTGTATTAATAATAATAATAAAATAAAACTGAAAACCAGTAAGATGGCTCTAGTCCGAGTGCCCGACTAGGAGATACCCTGAACCCTGTGGCGAGCTGAGCTCTCGACACCACAGCCGCACTTAGTAAAATAAAATATAAACAAGTAAGATGGCTCTAGTCGGGTGTCCCCGACTAGGAGATACCCTAAGCCCAGCGGCGAGCTGTTACATACATTTAAACCTCTTTCCGCTTATGCACATATTCACAAAGGCACACACACACATACACAATGGAATGGCCCCAATGGCCCCACTATGGAAAATGAATTCTTCAATAACTTCTAAGCTAAGAGTAGTTGATCGTTATGAAATGGTTAGTACTAGTAATAGCATCCAAATCTATGTACAAGCCAAAGCGCAAGTCTGTTGAACTGATTTGGAAAGTAAACTCCTAAATAACTTCTAAACTAGGAATAGGATCGTTATGAAATTTCCAGGACGTAACAAGAGCACTGTGTACAAGCCAAAGCACAAGTCTGCAGTACTTGATTTGCGATTTTGTTGATTTTAAGAAAACGGGGCAAGTTATCGATCATTTGAAATGAACTTGATACGAATCTAAAAAGGTCCTAGCCCTTGTAGTCTCTGAAATCGACGCGTTCATACAAACGGACAGGGAGACGGGCATGGCTAGATCGACTCGGCTAGTCATGCTGATCAAGAATATATACACTTTATGGGGCGGACATGCCTCCTTCTGCCTGTTACATACATTTGCACAAAACCATAATACCCTTATTACCCATTTTAAATGGGTTCAGGGTATAATTAGGTTGCCTACTTTCGAACACTTTCATAAAGCTAATTTTGCTTGTTGAGCGACAAGCGCCACTATACTTTCATAGTCATGAATCATCATATCTCTTTAACATCCGTACAGTGCTTACAGGTCTACTCAAAACCTGATTTTTATTCAATCAGGTCGTTTATGCAGCCATTTAAGCCAGCACCATTTTCGTGCGAAGCACGATGAAGTGTGCAAAAGCGGCTATCACTGCGGACGGTAGTCTGCGCTAGTAGCGAAGCACGACGTGTGCAAAAGCGGCTAGCAATATATACGTTTTTGCTACGATAATCCGATCAGATCGAGTGATACACCGATCAAAAGATATCGCTAAAACTTGAATAAAAACATAGGTCAACATATGATACCTCATCTGGTTCATGAAATTTACATTTTTGGAGCTGATGGGGCTTTTCAGAAATTCGTTCCGGCATCTAAAAATTTGTGTTTCGAATACGCGTCGAATGATTACTAACTTATTTAAATTATATAACTTGTTCAATAGTTATTACGAAAATAAAAAAAAATTAATGTTTATTGATGGGATTATGGAGCTTTGTGGGCTTGTTCCCTACCATGAACCAAGAAACTTTTGTTCTACGAATTTTGGAAAAATCCGTTATGTTTTGCGGGAAAGCTATAAAATCCGCTAAGATTGACACCCCCACAGTTTTCAAACCATAGAAGATAGTATGTTTTATTTTTGTGTAAAAGGTATTTTCAATACTTTTTAGGCGTACCTTGGCGTTTTTGTTCTTAGGTACGCAGTTAAAAAGTTACAGGTGAAAAAAGTTCTCAATTGCACATTTTGATAATTTAAAACAAAACGGCGCCTACGATTTTCATAATTTGTATTATGTTGTAGGCATTGAGTTTCCGCAACTTTTGGTATATGCCACATATCTGTATAATTCGTTTGTGCTAGATATTCCTTGTTTAGTGTACATATCCTACAATTTTAAGTTAGACGTTCAGACGGTTCCGTTGGATAATAGCCAGTGATGCCAGTCATTTTTTTTTGTATTTGTTTTTTGATAATGCTGGCAATAATTAGTTTAAATGAACTGAGCTTTTTTTTGTGCATAACTATATTTACGGATTGCGTCAACTGATTTTGATTCAGTTTGAAGAAATTTTAATTAGTTGATAGAATTGATTTTGATTTAGTCAAACATCTATTCGTTTGATATTTGGCGCGAACAGCTGAATTTGATTTCAGGTTGTGCCGCAAAACGTAAACTTTCCAATGTTTTTTTTTACTAATAAAAATTTTAATTTTATATGAAAAATGTCAAAATAAAGTTAAAAATTGCCTTTGCTGTATATTTTATATTTATTATATATAGTGCTACCAGATAACTGGTCTGGCCACTCTGCCGCTTTGTTTTGATTTTGTATGGAACAACTGATTGTGTTTGTTTACCAAAAGATGAAATCAAATGAAAATTTAATCCAAATCAGTTGACGGTTATCAGTTATAAATTATAAATTCTTAGTGAAATATACATTTTATTGTATTGCATTGAGAAAACCGTCTTCTCAAATAAAATGCTTAACGATATAAATGTGAATGTCGATACCTTTCTTCATTCTCGAATGCTGGTTCCAAGTTCCATCCCCAAAATATTTGAACGATAGTTTTCGGAGATATGTAGGGAAGAAACGAATGTCAGGCAGCGATTATCTAAGAATCGGGGTCGGGACTCGGGACTGGGGTTCACGGTGCTCTGGTTTTGTTATTAGCCAAGTAATATGGGATCGACTCTTGATCATGGTAATGGGGTATATTTATAAATATCAAAACTTAACACCATTTGACAAAGTAAAACTGTCAAAAGTAATCAAAAAAATGTAAATCAGAAAAATCACTGCACAAATTAATGCAAAGTGTAAAAAAAGAGCTAGGGACCTAGTTTCGTCAACCATTGAGGTGGCTACGGCAGAAGGAGCGAAGGAAATTGTAGTGGCGTCTGAATATTTCCCTGGCGACACCGACGAAGCACCGCCGATGGAGGTTCAGCGGCTCGTCGACTTCAGCCGAAGGACGAACAAACAGCTAGTCATTGGCTGTGACGCCCATCACGCTATCTGGGGTAGTAGTGACGTCAACAAAAGGGCTGAGTGCCTTCTTGACTACCTTTTGTGTAGTCAATTGTATGTATTAACTAGAGTGTGCAAACCCACTGTAATAAACGCAATCAGGGAAGAGGTACTAGACCTCACTCTGGTTAGCAGTTCTTCGTCCGATTTCATTAAAAATTGGCAGGTTACAGACAAGGTTACAGCACATCAGATTTGATCTGCCAGGTCAAGCGGAACTCCTTTCCAACTCTTTTAACCCAACGAAAACAAATTGGGACTTGTACAATGCCTTAGTGCCTTCAAAAGTTGATCAACTTGATGCCAGCTTTAACTCCACGAGGGAGATAGAATTGGCGTCAAGACAACTTCAAGATGTGCTTTTAACATCCTACCATGATAGTGCGTCCCTAAGACCCCATCAGGCAAAACGTGAGGTTCCGTGGTGGAGTGAAGGCAAATCAAAGGAAGGAGGTCAGACGGCTCTTTAACAGGGCCTACTCAAATAGAGACTCGTGGGTCCCATACAGATGCACGCTCACTGAGTATAATAGGAATATTAGACGCGCCAAACGGGATACCTGGCGCACCTACTGCGATAGTGCGTAGTCACTTCCAGAAGCAACGAGACTGCAAAAGGTACTGGCCATCTAATGGTGTGGGACTCCTAAGAAGAACAGATGGTTCTTACACACAGGATCCACGGAAAACGCTAGAGCTACTGCTGCAGGTACATTTCCCTGGTTCTGTTATAAGCCCGGTAAGTCCCTGTAATGATGAGGATACTGAACCACCAGCTAGACGTGGTTACAGTCTGTCGGGTATTATCTTCGACGTTGACAAGGTAGGGTGGGCCATTAAATCATTTGCTCCCTTCAAAGCCCCGGGGGGCGACCAGATTTTTCCGGCCCAGCCGCAACACAGTCTAGAAGATAATACTTAATCCACAATTGGTCTACTTAGGGCGAGCTTCACTTGGGGGAACATTCCGCTATCTTGGAGGGAGGTAAACTTTTTTTTTTATTCTCCAACAAGGGAACCATCCCTTGGATCAGCCTAAGTCGTATAGACCAATTAGCCTTACATGCTTTCTACTTAAGACCGCAGAACGCCTGTTGGACTTGCATATCCGGAACAGATTGCAAGATACCAATCCCCTAATCCACCGTACACAATTCACCTACATCAAAAGCAGATCGACAGAGGTCGCTCTACATCAGATAGTCAGTAAGATTGAACAGGCATTCGAGGCGAAGAAATTTTGTTTTGTGCTCATTCCTAAACGTCAAAGGGGCCTTCGACAACACTGGTTATCAGTCAATAACCAGGGCGTTAGCATCTAGGGGGGTTGACCCCTTCTCTATTACCTGGATAGGGAGAATACTTATTGCACAGAGACATTAGATCTTCACTGGACGCTACCACTTTCCGCATCAGAGCGGTCAAAGGGTGTCCACAGTGCGGGGTCCTGTCTCCCCTTTTTTGGTCCATAGTGATAGATGAACTACTGGTGAAACTATCGGAGCTATGCATCGATACCATAGGGTATGCGGATGACCTGGCTATAATAGTCTCCGGAAAGTTCGGATTAAGTATCACCGAATTGATGCAAACGGCACTCAACACAGTCCTAAGATGATGTACAGAAGAGGGTCTCAATTTTAACCCACAGAAGGCGATTATCGTTCCCTTAATGAAACGGTACAACATAGATGTCAGTCAGCTCTACATCGGTGGGACACCCGTCGAGCTCTCCAGTGAGGTCAAATATCTCGGTGTTAATCTGGATAAGAGACTTAACTGGAACTCGTACTTAGAGAAAACGTTGACCAAAGGTACTCATGCCCTGTGGGCATGTCGTCGGCTCTTCGGTGAAACGTGTAGCTTAGACTCCAAAGCCATCAGATGGCTGTATAGTATGATGGTTATGCCTGTTGTCACTTACGCGGCCCTCGTCTGGTGGTCAAAGGTACAGCAGGCTACCGCTATACAAAAATGCAGCAAACTTCAGCGGCTCGTATGCCTATCCCTCACGGGTGTCATGCGTACATGTCCTACTGCAGCACTGGAGACAGTCTTCGGACTGAATAAAGAATGTAGCTTCTTTGAGCCTTCTGAGGATTAAACTCACAAATGAGTTGCTAGCAGCAGACATAGGTCATGCTAGTCTAGTAAAAACTATTCCTGGCTTGGGAATCTGCGACAGAATGGATCTTAAGACCACGGAACTTTTCTTCGGGGTGAAATTTAGGACTCTTATTCCAGACCGTAGGGAATGGGATGATGGCAATCCTTGCAATGATCGCATGAGCCTTCAGTGGTTCACAGACGAATCAAAAACTAATCAAGGGGTTGGTGCGGGGATCACAGGACCCAACACCAAAATCTCGATTGTAATGGGTATCTTGCATATTGTTTTTTAATCTGAGATCCACGGCATTGAGTCCTGCTCTAGACATATCCTTGACAAGGGGATAAGAGGAGCCACCATAAATATCTTTTTAGATAGCCAAGCAGCCATTCAAGCTCTTTCCTCATGGAGGATTACCTCGAGACTGGTAGCGGATTGCTGGAATTGTCATTGTCACATCGAAACCGTGTCCCACCTTGTTGGGTCCCGGGACGAGCTAGTTAGGGCTGGTTCCGCAACCCCTATTCTTGGAGCTGAACCCTTTTGTGGGTTAAGCTGCGACTCTGCCAAAGAGTTGATAGAGGAATGTACAAAGAAGGAGAGGGGAATCTACTGGTCAACAAGACCTGGGTTACGAGCTGGTCAGCCCACATATAGGTAGAAAGACCAAAAATCTTTCAAGGGCGGAACTATAGCTCTTGGTGTCCCATCTCACGGGGCACCACACAGTCAAGTTTCACATCCACAAAATGCGGCTGTCCCCTGACACAGAGTGTAGGCTCTGCAGAGAGGATGACGAGACAACAAAGCACATTTTATGTGATTGCCCAGCCATTATTTGTAATAGGAGGAAGTATCTATGCACAGAATTTGTTACTCCAGCACAGATCAGAAATTCCTCGACAAGAGATCTGCTCTCCTTCATAAGGGAGGCAGAGCGTCTCTTGTTCCCATAGGGAGCCCCTTGGCACAAAAGACCGCAATTTGGTCGCTGTGCCACTGAAATCTCTGTTGTGAGACTCCCTTACAAACAATAATAATAATACAAAAAGATAGGCACACTTGGGTTAATAACTTGGGACGCTGATTTGTATGCGACGACCCAACGGAATCAAAACAAGAAAAAAAAAAAAAAAAAAAAGAAACCGCAACCAACACCAACAGCAATATTTATTTTAGCGAGTGAAACAGTTATTAGTAGCGTTGAGAGCACGAGAAAAAAACAAAAAATATGCAGAGAGAAAAATACAAAAACAAAATATAAGCATATAAATATAAGCAATGTAAGTGCACAACTCAACCAATATGCTAGCGCAACAGTTTCTTTTTGTATTTAAACTCAATTTAAAAGAATGCATTACAATATCGGCTTTTAAAGTTCAACTATTTGTTTTACACAACCGATGTATCACACGTTCACAACACTAATTTTGGCCAAAAATTGACGAATTAAAGCTTGACTTAAACGATAAAAAGTAAACTATTTCGACGCACAAGAAAAAAAAAAACACGTCCGTGACAAAAGCGACGCGAAAAGTCAATACCTTTAAATTTGATTGCTAAGTAGTTTGCCAAACGACATGTATAACTTTGTTGTAGCAATGGAATGTAGAGATCAATTGAAGGTCATAATTTTGGAGCATAGGAGAGAAGCTAAAAGACAAGCTAACGCTATTGGAACAGAACAAATATTATCAGCATATGGAACAGAAAAGTTTTGTAAAAGGTATGCAGGTGTGCATAAAGAAGAAACTGATAATGAACGCAAACAAAGCATAAAATGTTTTGCATGCATGAAACGTGGTCACATCAAATCACAATGTAAGAGCGAAAAACACGAGATAAGCACAGCGATGAGCAACCAGGTAAATCAAAGCATGTACCTTTAGGTCAGAAATTTATATTCGTAGGTTACTCACACCAAACTAAAGGTTACAGACTGTACGATATTTACAAAAGAAACATTATTGTATCCAGACATGTAATTATAAATGTAATTTTCTTCAAAAAATTATTTATAATTGGTCATAAAAACTGCGATAAATCTAATGTTGTGGATGCGGCGCAACAATGTCTTTTCTGAATAGAGGATCATTCTGCGATGACAAATAATGAAAACGTAGCAAATGACGATGGATTGAATGATGTCGTTATGGATGAAAATGCACTAGATAAGTATAATAGCGATGACGAGATCATCGAGCCTGAAAGGCGGATACGAGATCGTCCAAAAATCCTTAGAACGGATGAGCACGGAAGACCAAAACAAGTGTATTGACTACCACAGACTGTGAACCAACTGGAGGTTTATAAGACAAGTCAGAACATTGCAGTCGGGTGTAACCGACAGCGGATTACTCTTTCACTGTGTAATAACATCTCAAACATGTACCCGAGAATGTGTATTAATAATAATAATAAAATAAAACTGAAAACCAGTAAGATGGCTCTAGTCCGAGTGCCCGACTAGGAGATACCCTGAACCCTGTGGCGAGCTGAGCTCTCGACACCACAGCCGCACTTAGTAAAATAAAATATAAACAAGTAAGATGGCTCTAGTCGGGTGTCCCCGACTAGGAGATACCCTAAGCCCAGCGGCGAGCTGTTACATACATTTAAACCTCTTTCCGCTTATGCACATATTCACAAAGGCACACACACACATACACAATGGAATGGCCCCAATGGCCCCACTATGGAAAATGAATTCTTCAATAACTTCTAAGCTAAGAGTAGTTGATCGTTATGAAATGGTTAGTACTTAATAATAGCATCCAAATCTATGTACAAGCCAAAGCGCAAGTCTGTTGAACTGATTTGGAAAGTAAACTCCTAAATAACTTCTAAACTAGGAATAGGATCGTTATGAAATTTCCAGGACGTAACAAGAGCACTGTGTACAAGCCAAAGCACAAGTCTGCAGTACTTGATTTGCGATTTTGTTGATTTTAAGAAAACGGGGCAAGTTATCGATCATTTGAAATGAACTTGATACGAATCTAAAAAGGTCTCTAGCCCTTGTAGTCTCTGAAATCGACGCGTTCATACAAACGGACAGGGAGACGGGCATGGCTAGATCGACTCGGCTAGTCATGCTGATCAAGAATATATACACTTTATGGGGCGGACATGCCTCCTTCTGCCTGTTACATACATTTGCACAAAATCATAATACCCTTATTACCCATTTTAAATGGGTTCAGGGTATAATTAGGTTGCCTACTTTCGAACACTTTCATAAAGCTAATTTTGCTTGTTGAGCGACAAGCGCCACTACACTTTCATAGTCATGAATCATCATATCTCTTTAACATCCGTACAGTGCTTACAGGTCTACTCAAAACCTGATTTTTATTCAATCAGGTCGTTTATGCAGCCATTTAAGCCAGCACCATTTTCGTGCGAAGCACGATGAAGTGTGCAAAAGCGGCTATCACTGCGGACGGTAGTCTGCGCTAGTAGCGAAGCACGACGTGTGCAAAAGCGGCTAGCAATATATACGTTTTTGCTACGATAATCCGATCAGATCGAGTGATACACCGATCAAAAGATATCGCTAAAACTTGAATAAAAACATAGGTCAACATATGATACCTCATCTGGTTCATGAAATTTACATTTTTGGAGCTGATGGGGCTTTTCAGAAATTCGTTCCGGCATCTAAAAATTTGTGTTTCGAATACGCGTCGAATGATTACTAACTTATTTAAATTATATAACTTGTTCAATAGTTATTACGAAAATAAAAAAAAATTAATGTTTATTGATGGGATTATGGAGCTTTGTGGGCTTGTTCCCTACCATGAACCAAGAAACTTTTGCTCTACGAATTTTGGAAAAATCCGTTATGTTTTGCGGGAAAGCTATAAAATCCGCTAAGATTGACACCCCCACAGTTTTCAAACCATAGAAGATAGTATGTTTTATTTTTGTGTAAAAGGTATTTTCAATACTTTTTAGGCGTACCTTGGCGTTTTTGTTCTTAGGTACGCAGTTAAAAAGTTACAGGTGAAAAAAGTTCTCAATTGCACATTTTGATAATTTAAAACAAAACGGCGCCTACGATTTTCATAATTTGTATTATGTTGTAGGCATTGAGTTCCCGCAACTTTTGGTATATGCCACATATCTGTATAATTCGTTTGTGCTAGATATTCCTTGTTTAGTGTACATATCCTACAATTTTAAGTTAGACGTTCAGACGGTTCCGTTGGATAATAGCCAGTGATGCCAGTCATTTTTTTTTGTATTTGTTTTTTGATAATGCTGGCAATAATTAGTTTAAATGAACTGAGCTTTTTTTTAGTGCATAACTATATTTACGGATTGCGTCAACTGATTTTGATTCAGTTTGAAGAAATTTTAATTAGTTGATAGAATTGATTTTGATTTAGTCAAACATCTATTCGTTTGATATTTGGCGCGAACAGCTGAATTTGATTTCAGGTTGTGCCGCAAAACGTAAACTTTCCAATGTTTTTTTTTACTAATAAAAATTTTAATTTTATATGAAAAATGTCAAAATAAAGTTAAAAATTGCCTTTGCTGTATATTTTATATTTATTATATATAGTGCTACCAGATAACTGGTCTGGCCACTCTGCCGCTTTGTTTTGATTTTGTATGGAACAACTGATTGTGTTTGTTTACCAAAAGATGAAATCAAATGAAAATTTAATCCAAATCAGTTGACGGAATTATAAATTATAAATTCTTAGTGAAATATACATTTTATTGTATTGCATTGAGAAAACCGTCTTCTCAAATAAAATGCTTAACGATATAAATGTGAATGTCGATACCTTTCTTCATTCTCGAATGCTGGTTCCAAGTTCCATCCCCAAAATATTTGAACGATAGTTTTCGGAGATATGTAGGGAAGAAACGAATGTCAGGCAGCGATTATCTAAGAATCGGGGTCGGGACTCGGGACTGGGGTTCACGGTGCTCTGGTTTTGTTATTAGCCAAGTAATATGGGATCGACTCTTGATCATGGTAATGGGGTATATTTATAAATATCAAAACTTAACACCATTTGACAAAGTAAAACTGTCAAAAGTAATCAAAAAAATGTAAATCAGAAAAATCACTGCACAAATTAATGCAAAGTGTAAAAAAAGAGCTAGGGACCTAGTTTCGTCAACCATTGAGGTGGCTACGGCAGAAGGAGCGAAGGAAATTGTAGTGGCGTCTGAATATTTCCCTGGCGACACCGACGAAGCACCGCCGATGGAGGTTCAGCGGCTCGTCAACTTCAGCCGAAGGACGAACAAACAGCTAGTCATTGGCTGTGACGCCCATCACGCTATCTGGGGTAGTAGTGACGTCAACAAAAGGGCTGAGTGCCTTCTTGACTACCTTTTGTGTAGTCAATTGTATGTATTAACTAGAGTGTGCAAACCCACTGTAATAAACGCAATCAGGGAAGAGGTACTAGACCTCACTCTGGTTAGCCAAACGGGATACCTGGCGCACCTACTGCGATAGTGCGTAGTCACTTCCAGAAGCAACGAGACTGCAAAAGGTACTGGCCATCCAATGGTGTGGGACTCCTAAGAAGAACAGATGGTTCTTACACACAGGATCCACGGAAAACGCTAGAGCTACTGCTGCAGGTACATTTCCCTGGTTCTGTTATAAGCCCGGTAAGTCCCTGTAATGATGAGGATACTGAACCACCAGCTAGACGTGGTTACAGTCTGTCGGGTATTATCTTCGACGTTGACAAGGTAGGGTGGGCCATTAAATCATTTGCTCCCTTCAAAGCCCCGGGGGGCGACCAGATTTTTCCGGCCCAGCCGCAACACAGTCTAGAAGATAATACTTAATCCACAATTGGTCTACTTAGGGCGAGCTTCACTTGGGGGAACATTCCGCTATCTTGGAGGGAGGTAAACTTTTTTTTTTATTCTCCAACAAGGGAACCATCCCTTGGATCAGCCTAAGTCGTATAGACCAATTAGCCTTACATGCTTTCTACTTAAGACCGCAGTGCGCCTGTTGGACTTGCATATCCGGAACAGATTGCAAGATACCAATCCCCTAAACCGTACACAATTCACCTACATCAAAAGCAGATCGACAGAGGTCGCTCTACATCAGATAGTCAGTAAGATTGAACAGGCATTCGAGGCGAAGAAATTTTGTTTTGTGCTCATTCCTAAACGTCAAAGGGGCCTTCGACAACACTGGTTATCAGTCAATAACCAGGGCGTTAGCATCTAGGGGGGTTGACCCCTTCTCTATTACCTGGATAGGGAGAATACTTATGCACAGAGACATTAGATCTTCACTGGACGCTACCACTTTCCGCATCAGAGCGGTCAAAGGGTGTCCACAGTGCGGGGTCCTGTCTCCCCTTTTTTGGTCCATAGTGATAGATGAACTACTGGTGAAACTATCGGAGCTATGCATCGATACCATAGGGTATGCGGATGACCTGGCTATAATAGTCTCCGGAAAGTTCGGATTAAGTATCACCGAATTGATGCAAACGGCACTCAACACAGTCCTTAGATGATGTACAGAAGAGGGTCTCAATTTTAACCCACAGAAGGCGATTATCGTTCCCTTAATGAAACGGTACAACATAGATGTCAGTCAGCTCTACATCGGTGGGACACCCGTCGAGCTCTCCAGTGAGGTCAAATATCTCGGTGTTAATCTGGATAAGAGACTTAACTGGAACTCGTACTTAGAGAAAACGTTGACCAAAGGTACTCATGCCCTGTGGGCATGTCGTCGGCTCTTCGGTGAAACGTGTAGCTTAGACTCCAAAGCCATCAGATGGCTGTATAGTATGATGGTTATGCCTGTTGTCACTTACGCGGCCCTCGTCTGGTGGTCAAAGGTACAGCAGGCTACCGCTATACAAAAATGCAGCAAACTTCAGCGGCTCGTATGCCTATCCCTCACGGGTGTCATGCGTACATGTCCTACTGCAGCACTGGAGACAGTCTTCGGACTGAATAAAGAATGTAGCTTCTTTGAGCCTTCTGAGGATTAAACTCACAAATGAGTTGCTAGCAGCAGACATAGGTCATGCTAGTCTAGTAAAAACTATTCCTGGCTTGGGAATCTGCGACAGAATGGATCTTAAGACCACGGAACTTTTCTTCGGGGCGAAATTTAGGACTCTTATTCCAGACCGTAGGGAATGGGATGATGGCAATCCTTGCAATGATCGCATGAGCCTTCAGTGGTTCACAGACGAATCAAAAACTAATCAAGGGGTTGGTGCGGGGATCACAGGACCCAACACCAAAATCTCGATTGTAATGGGTATCTTGCATATTGTTTTTTAATCTGAGATCCACGGCATTGAGTCCTGCTCTAGACATATCCTTGACAAGGGGATAAGAGGAGCCACCATAAATATCTTTTTAGATAGCCAAGCAGCCATTCAAGCTCTTTCCTCATGGAGGATTACCTCGAGACTGGTAGCGGATTGCTGGAATTGTCATTGTCACATCGAAACCGTGTCCCACCTTGTTGGGTCCCGGGACGAGCTAGTTAGGGCTGGTTCCGCAACCCCTATTCTTGGAGCTGAACCCTTTTGTGGGTTAAGCTGCGACTCTGCCAAAGAGTTGATAGAGGAATGTACAAAGAAGGAGAGGGGAATCTACTGGTCAACAAGACCTGGGTTACGAGCTGGTCAGCCCACATATAGGTAGAAAGACCAAAAATCTTTCAAGGGCGGAACTATAGCTCTTGGTGTCCCATCTCACGGGGCACCACACAGTCAAGTTTCACATCCACAAAATGCGCCTGTCCCCTGACACAGAGTGTAGGCTCTGCAGAGAGGATGACGAGACAACAAAGCACATTTTATGTGATTGCCCAGCCATTATTTGTAATAGGAGGAAGTATCTATGCAGAGAATTTGTTACTCCAGCACAGATCAGAAATTCCTCGACAAGAGATCTGCTCTCCTTCATAAGGGAGGCAGAGCGTCTCTTGTCCCCATAGGGAGCCCCTTGGCACAAAAGACCGCAATTTGGTCGCTGTGCCACTGAAATCTCTGTTGTGAGACTCCCTTACAAACAATAATAATAATACAAAAAGATAGGCACACTTGGGTTAATAACTTGGGACGCTGATTTGTACGCGACGACCCAACGGAATCAAAACAAGAAAAAAAAAAAAAAAAAAGAAACCGCAACCAACACCAACAGCAATATTTATTTTAGCGAGTGAAACAGTTATTAGTAGCGTTGAGAGCACGAGAAAAAAACAAAAAATATGCAGAGAGAAAAATACAAAAACAAAATATAAGCATATAAATATAAGCAATGTAAGTGCACAACTCAACCAATATGCTAGCGCAACAGTTTCTTTTTGTATTTAAACTCAATTTAAAAGAATGCATTACAATATCGGCTTTTAAAGTTCAACTATTTGTTTTACACAACCGATGTATCACACGTTCACAACACTAATTTTGGCCAAAAATTGACGAATTAAAGCTTGACTTAAACGATAAAAAGTAAACTATTTCGACGCACAAGAAAAAAAAAACACGTCCGTGACAAAAGCGACGCGAAAAGTCAATACCTTTAAATTTGATTGCTAAGTAGTTTGCCAAACGACATGTATAACTTTGTTGTAGCAATGGAATGTAGAGATCAATTGAAGGTCATAATTTTGGAAGAGGAATATAGGAGAGAAGCTAAAAGACAAGCTAACGCTATTGGAACAGAACAAATATTATCAGCATATGGAACAGAAAAGTTTTGTAAAAGGTATGCAGGTGTGCATAAAGAAGAAACTGATAATGAACGCAAACAAAGCATAAAATGTTTTGCATGCATGAAACGTGGTCACATCAAATCACAATGTAAGAGCGAAAAACACGAGATAAGCACAGCGATGAGCAACCAGGTAAATCAAAGCATGTACCTTTAGGTCAGAAATTTATATTCGTAGGTTACTCACACCAAACTAAAGGTTACAGACTGTACGATATTTACAAAAGAAACATTATTGTATCCAGACATGTAATTATAAATGTAATTTTCTTCAAAAAATTATTTATAATTGGTCATAAAAACTGCGATAAATCTAATGTTGTGGATGCGGCGCAACAATGTCTTTTCTGAATAGAGGATCATTCTGCGATGACAAATAATGAAAACGTAGCAAATGACGATGGATTGAATGATGTCGTTATGGATGAAAATGCACTAGATAAGTATAATAGCGATGACGAGATCATCGAGCCTGAAAGGCGGATACGAGATCGTCCAAAAATCCTTAGAACGGATGAGCACGGAAGACCAAAACAAGTGTATTGACTACCACAGACTGTGAACCAACTGGAGGTTTATAAGACAAGTCAGAACATTGCAGTCGGGTGTAACCGACAGCGGATTACTCTTTCACTGTGTAATAACATCTCAAACATGTACCCGAGAATGTGTATTAATAATAATAATAAAATAAAACTGAAAACCAGTAAGATGGCTCTAGTCCGAGTGCCCGACTAGGAGATACCCTGAACCCTGTGGCGAGCTGAGCTCTCGACACCACAGCCGCACTTAGTAAAATAAAATATAAACAAGTAAGATGGCTCTAGTCGGGTGTCCCCGACTAGGAGATACCCTAAGCCCAGCGGCGAGCTGTTACATACATTTAAACCTCTTTCCGCTTATGCACATATTCACAAAGGCACACACACACATACACAATGGAATGGCCCCAATGGCCCCACTATGGAAAATGAATTCTTCAATAACTTCTAAGCTAAGAGTAGTTGATCGTTATGAAATGGTTAGTACTTAATAATAGCATCCAAATCTATGTACAAGCCAAAGCGCAAGTCTGTTGAACTGATTTGGAAAGTAAACTCCTAAATAACTTCTAAACTAGGAATAGGATCGTTATGAAATTTCCAGGACGTAACAAGAGCACTGTGTACAAGCCAAAGCACAAGTCTGCAGTACTTGATTTGCGATTTTGTTGATTTTAAGAAAACGGGGCAAGTTATCGATCATTTGAAATGAACTTGATACGAATCTAAAAAGGTCTCTAGCCCTTGTAGTCTCTGAAATCGACGCGTTCATACAAACGGACAGGGAGACGGGCATGGCTAGATCGACTCGGCTAGTCATGCTGATCAAGAATATATACACTTTATGGGGCGGAGATGCCTCCTTCTGCCTGTTACATACATTTGCACAAAACCATAATACCCTTATTACCCATTTTAAATGGGTTCAGGGTATAATTAGGTTGCCTACTTTCGGACACTTTCATAAAGCTAATTTTGCTTGTTGAGCGACAAGCGCCACTACACTTTCATAGTCATGAATCATCATATCTCTTTAACATCCGTACAGTGCTTACAGGTCTACTCAAAACCTGATTTTTATTCAATCAGGTCGTTTATGCAGCCATTTAAGCCAGCACCATTTTCGTGCGAAGCACGATGAAGTGTGCAAAAGCGGCTATCACTGCGGACGGTAGTCTGCGCTAGTAGCGAAGCACGACGTGTGCAAAAGCGGCTAGCAATATATACGTTTTTGCTACGATAATCCGATCAGATCGAGTGATACACCGATCAAAAGATATCGCTAAAACTTGAATAAAAACATAGGTCAACATATGATACCTCATCTGGTTCATGAAATTTACATTTTTGGAGCTGATGGGGCTTTTCAGAAATTCGTTCCGGCATCTAAAAATTTGTGTTTCGAATACGCGTCGAATGATTACTAACTTATTTAAATTATATAACTTGTTCAATAGTTATTACGAAAATAAAAAAAAATTAATGTTTATTGATGGGATTATGGAGCTTTGTGGGCTTGTTCCCTACCATGAACCAAGAAACTTTTGTTCTACGAATTTTGGAAAAATCCGTTATGTTTTGCGGGAAAGCTATAAAATCCGCTAAGATTGACACCCCCACAGTTTTCAAACCATAGAAGATAGATAGATAGAAGATAGTATGTTTTATTTTTGTGTAAAAGGTATTTTCAATACTTTTTAGGCGTACCTTGGCGTTTTTGTTCTTAGGTACGCAGTTAAAAAGTTACAGGTGAAAAAAGTTCTCAATTGCACATTTTGATAATTTAAAACAAAACGGCGCCTACGATTTTCATAATTTGTATTATGTTGTAGGCATTGAGTTTCCGCAACTTTTGGTATATGCCACATATCTGTATAATTCGTTTGTGCTAGATATTCCTTGTTTAGTGTACATATCCTACAATTTTAAGTTAGACGTTCAGACGGTTCCGTTGGATAATAGCCAGTGATGCCAGTCATTTTTTTTTGTATTTGTTTTTTGATAATGCTGGCAATAATTAGTTTAAATGAACTGAGCTTTTTTTTGTGCATAACTATATTTACGGATTGCGTCAACTGATTTTGATTCAGTTTGAAGAAATTTTAATTAGTTGATAGAATTGATTTTGATTTAGTCAAACATCTATTCGTTTGATATTTGGCGCGAACAGCTGAATTTGATTTCAGGTTGTGCCGCAAAACGTAAACTTTCCAATGTTTTTTTTTACTAATAAAAATTTTAATTTTATATGAAAAATGTCAAAATAAAGTTAAAAATTGCCTTTGCTGTATATTTTATATTTATTATATATAGTGCTACCAGATAACTGGTCTGGCCACTCTGCCGCTTTGTTTTGATTTTGTATGGAACAACTGATTGTGTTTGTTTACCAAAAGATGAAATCAAATGAAAATTTAATCCAAATCAGTTGACGGAATTATAAATTATAAATTCTTAGTGAAATATACATTTTATTGTATTGCATTGAGAAAACCGTCTTCTCAAATAAAATGCTTAACGATATAAATGTGAATGTCGATACCTTTCTTCATTCTCGAATGCTGGTTCCAAGTTCCATCCCCAAAATATTTGAACGATAGTTTTCGGAGATATGTAGGGAAGAAACGAATGTCAGGCAGCGATTATCTAAGAATCGGGGTCGGGACTCGGGACTGGGGTTCACGGTGCTCTGGTTTTGTTATTAGCCAAGTAATATGGGATCGACTCTTGATCATGGTAATGGGGTATATTTATAAATATCAAAACTTAACACCATTTGACAAAGTAAAACTGTCAAAAGTAATCAAAAAAATGTAAATCAGAAAAATCACTGCACAAATTAATGCAAAGTGTAAAAAAAGAGCTAGGGACCTAGTTTCGTCAACCATTGAGGTGGCTACGGCAGAAGGAGCGAAGGAAATTGTAGTGGCGTCTGAATATTTCCCTGGCGACACCGACGAAGCACCGCCGATGGAGGTTCAGCGGCTCGTCGACTTCAGCCGAAGGACGAACAAACAGCTAGTCATTGGCTGTGACGCCCATCACGCTATCTGGGGTAGTAGTGACGTCAACAAAAGGGCTGAGTGCCTTCTTGACTACCTTTTGTGTAGTCAATTGTATGTATTAACTAGAGTGTGCAAACCCACTGTAATAAACGCAATCAGGGAAGAGGTACTAGACCTCACTCTGGTTAGCAGTTCTTCGTCCGATTTCATTAAAAATTGGCAGGTTACAGACAAGGTTACAGCACATCAGATTTGATCTGCCAGGTCAAGCGGAACTCCTTTCCAACTCTTTTAACCCAACGAAAACAAATTGGGACTTGTACAATGCCTTAGTGCCTTCAAAAGTTGATCAACTTGATGCCAGCTTTAACTCCACGAGGGAGATAGAATTGGCGTCAAGACAACTTCAAGATGTGCTTTTAACATCCTACCATGATAGTGCGGCCCTAAGACCCCATCAGGCAAAACGTGAGGTTCCGTGGTGGAGTGAAGGCAAATCAAAGGAAGGAGGTCAGACGGCTCTTTAACAGGGCCTACTCAAATAGAGACTCGTGGGTCCCATACAGATGCACGCTCACTGAGTATAATAGGAATATTAGACGCGCCAAACGGGATACCTGGCGCACCTACTGCGATAGTGCGTAGTCACTTCCAGAAGCAACGAGACTGCAAAAGGTACTGGCCATCCAATGGTGTGGGACTCCTAAGAAGAACAGATGGTTCTTACACACAGGATCCACGGAAAACGCTAGAGCTACTGCTGCAGGTACATTTCCCTGGTTCTGTTATAAGCCCGGTAAGTCCCTGTAATGATGAGGATACTGAACCACCAGCTAGACGTGGTTACAGTCTGTCGGGTATTATCTTCGACGTTGACAAGGTAGGGTGGGCCATTAAATCATTTGCTCCCTTCAAAGCCCCGGGGGGCGACCAGATTTTTCCGGCCCAGCCGCAACACAGTCTAGAAGATAATACTTAATCCACAATTGGTCTACTTAGGGCGAGCTTCACTTGGGGGAACATTCCGCTATCTTGGAGGGAGGTAAACTTTTTTTTTTATTCTCCAACAAGGGAACCATCCCTTGGATCAGCCTAAGTCGTATAGACCAATTAGCCTTACATGCTTTCTACTTAAGACCGCAGAACGCCTGTTGGACTTGCATATCCGGAACAGATTGCAAGATACCAATCCCCAATCCACCGTACACAATTCACCTACATCAAAAGCAGATCGACAGAGGTCGCTCTACATCAGATAGTCAGTAAGATTGAACAGGCATTCGAGGCGAAGAAATTTTGTTTTGTGCTCATTCCTAAACGTCAAAGGGGCCTTCGACAACACTGGTTATCAGTCAATAACCAGGGCGTTAGCATCTAGGGGGGTTGACCCCTTCTCTATTACCTGGATAGGGAGAATACTTATGCACAGAGACATTAGATCTTCACTGGACGCTACCACTTTCCGCATCAGAGCGGTCAAAGGGTGTCCACAGTGCGGGGTCCTGTCTCCCCTTTTTTGGTCCATAGTGATAGATGAACTACTGGTGAAACTATCGGAGCTATGCATCGATACCATAGGGTATGCGGATGACCTGGCTATAATAGTCTCCGGAAAGTTCGGATTAAGTATCACCGAATTGATGCAAACGGCACTCAACACAGTCCTAAGATGATGTACAGAAGAGGGTCTCAATTTTAACCCACAGAAGGCGATTATCGTTCCCTTAATGAAACGGTACAACATAGATGTCAGTCAGCTCTACATCGGTGGGACACCCGTCGAGCTCTCCAGTGAGGTCAAATATCTCGGTGTTAATCTGGATAAGAGACTTAACTGGAACTCGTACTTAGAGAAAACGTTGACCAAAGGTACTCATGCCCTGTGGGCATGTCGTCGGCTCTTCGGTGAAACGTGTAGCTTAGACTCCAAAGCCATCAGATGGCTGTATAGTATGATGGTTATGCCTGTTGTCACTTACGCGGCCCTCGTCTGGTGGTCAAAGGTACAGCAGGCTACCGCTATACAAAAATGCAGCAAACTTCAGCGGCTCGTATGCCTATCCCTCACGGGTGTCATGCGTACATGTCCTACTGCAGCACTGGAGACAGTCTTCGGACTGAATAAAGAATGTAGCTTCTTTGAGCCTTCTGAGGATTAAACTCACAAATGAGTTGCTAGCAGCAGACATAGGTCATGCTAGTCTAGTAAAAACTATTCCTGGCTTGGGAATCTGCGACAGAATGGATCTTAAGACCACGGAACTTTTCTTCGGGGTGAAATTTAGGACTCTTATTCCAGACCGTAGGGAATGGGATGATGGCAATCCTTGCAATGATCGCATGAGCCTTCAGTGGTTCACAGACGAATCAAAAACTAATCAAGGGGTTGGTGCGGGGATCACAGGACCCAACACCAAAATCTCGATTGTAATGGGTATCTTGCATATTGTTTTTTAATCTGAGATCCACGGCATTGAGTCCTGCTCTAGACATATCCTTGACAAGGGGATAAGAGGAGCCACCATAAATATCTTTTTAGATAGCCAAGCAGCCATTCAAGCTCTTTCCTCATGGAGGATTACCTCGAGACTGGTAGCGGATTGCTGGAATTGTCATTGTCACATCGAAACCGTGTCCCACCTTGTTGGGTCCCGGGACGAGCTAGTTAGGGCTGGTTCCGCAACCCCTATTCTTGGAGCTGAACCCTTTTGTGGGTTAAGCTGCGACTCTGCCAAAGAGTTGATAGAGGAATGTACAAAGAAGGAGAGGGGAATCTACTGGTCAACAAGACCTGGGTTACGAGCTGGTCAGCCCACATATAGGTAGAAAGACCAAAAATCTTTCAAGGGCGGAACTATAGCTCTTGGTGTCCCATCTCACGGGGCACCACACAGTCAAGTTTCACATCCACAAAATGCGCCTGTCCCCTGACACAGAGTGTAGGCTCTGCAGAGAGGATGACGAGACAACAAAGCACATTTTATGTGATTGCCCAGCCATTATTTGTAATAGGAGGAAGTATCTATGCAGAGAATTTGTTACTCCAGCACAGATCAGAAATTCCTCGACAAGAGATCTGCTCTCCTTCATAAGGGAGGCAGAGCGTCTCTTGTCCCCATAGGGAGCCCCTTGGCACAAAAGACCGCAATTTGGTCGATGTGCCACTGAAATCTCTGTTGTGAGACTCCCTTACAAACAATAATAATAATACAAAAAGATAGGCACACTTGGGTTAATAACTTGGGACGCTGATTTGTACGCGACGACCCAACGGAATCAAAACAAGAAAAAAAAAAAAAAAAGAAACCGCAACCAACACCAACAGCAATATTTATTTTAGCGAGTGAAACAGTTATTAGTAGCGTTGAGAGCACGAGAAAAAAACAAAAAATATGCAGAGAGAAAAATACAAAAACAAAATATAAGCATATATATATAAGCAATGTAAGTGCACAACTCAACCAATATGCTAGCGCAACAGTTTCTTTTTGTATTTAAACTCAATTTAAAAGAATGCATTACAATATCGGCTTTTAAAGTTCAACTATTTGTTTTACACAACCGATGTATCACACGTTCACAACACTAATTTTGGCCAAAAATTGACGAATTAAAGCTTGACTTAAACGATAAAAAGTAAACTATTTCGACGCACAAGAAAAAAAAAACACGTCCGTGACAAAAGCGACGCGAAAAGTCAATACCTTTAAATTTGATTGCTAAGTAGTTTGCCAAACGACATGTATAACTTTGTTGTAGCAATGGAATGTAGAGATCAATTGAAGGTCATAATTTTGGAGCATAGGAGAGAAGCTAAAAGACAAGCTAACGCTATTGGAACAGAACAAATATTATCAGCATATGGAACAGAAAAGTTTTGTAAAAGGTATGCAGGTGTGCATAAAGAAGAAACTGATAATGAACGCAAACAAAGCATAAAATGTTTTGCATGCATGAAACGTGGTCACATCAAATCACAATGTAAGAGCGAAAAACACGAGATAAGCACAGCGATGAGCAACCAGGTAAATCAAAGCATGTACCTTTAGGTCAGAAATTTATATTCGTAGGTTACTCACACCAAACTAAAGGTTACAGACTGTACGATATTTACAAAAGAAACATTATTGTATCCAGACATGTAATTATAAATGTAATTTTCTTCAAAAAATTATTTATAATTGGTCATAAAAACTGCGATAAATCTAATGTTGTGGATGCGGCGCAACAATGTCTTTTCTGAATAGAGGATCATTCTGCGATGACAAATAATGAAAACGTAGCAAATGACGATGGATTGAATGATGTCGTTATGGATGAAAATGCACTAGATAAGTATAATAGCGATGACGAGATCATCGAGCCTGAAAGGCGGATACGAGATCGTCCAAAAATCCTTAGAACGGATGAGCACGGAAGACCAAAACAAGTGTATTGACTACCACAGACTGTGAACCAACTGGAGGTTTATAAGACAAGTCAGAACATTGCAGTCGGGTGTAACCGACAGCGGATTACTCTTTCACTGTGTAATAACATCTCAAACATGTACCCGAGAATGTGTATTAATAATAATAATAAAATAAAACTGAAAACCAGTAAGATGGCTCTAGTCCGAGTGCCCGACTAGGAGATACCCTGAACCCTGTGGCGAGCTGAGCTCTCGACACCACAGCCGCACTTAGTAAAATAAAATATAAACAAGTAAGATGGCTCTAGTCGGGTGTCCCCGACTAGGAGATACCCTAAGCCCAGCGGCGAGCTGTTACATACATTTAAACCTCTTTCCGCTTATGCACATATTCACAAAGGCACACACACACATACACAATGGAATGGCCCCAATGGCCCCACTATGGAAAATGAATTCTTCAATAACTTCTAAGCTAAGAGTAGTTGATCGTTATGAAATGGTTAGTACTTAATAATAGCATCCAAATCTATGTACAAGCCAAAGCGCAAGTCTGTTGAACTGATTTGGAAAGTAAACTCCTAAATAACTTCTAAACTAGGAATAGGATCGTTATGAAATTTCCAGGACGTAACAAGAGCACTGTGTACAAGCCAAAGCACAAGTCTGCAGTACTTGATTTGCGATTTTGTTGATTTTAAGAAAACGGGGCAAGTTATCGATCATTTGAAATGAACTTGATACGAATCTAAAAAGGTCTCTAGCCCTTGTAGTCTCTGAAATCGACGCGTTCATACAAACGGACAGGGAGACGGGCATGGCTAGATCGACTCGGCTAGTCATGCTGATCAAGAATATATACACTTTATGGGGCGGACATGCCTCCTTCTGCCTGTTACATACATTTGCACAAAATCATAATACCCTTATTACCCATTTTAAATGGGTTCAGGGTATAATTAGGTTGCCTACTTTCGAACACTTTCATAAAGCTAATTTTGCTTGTTGAGCGACAAGCGCCACTACACTTTCATAGTCATGAATCATCATATCTCTTTAACATCCGTACAGTGCTTACAGGTCTACTCAAAACCTGATTTTTATTCAATCAGGTCGTTTATGCAGCCATTTAAGCCAGCACCATTTTCGTGCGAAGCACGATGAAGTGTGCAAAAGCGGCTATCACTGCGGACGGTAGTCTGCGCTAGTAGCGAAGCACGACGTGTGCAAAAGCGGCTAGCAATATATACGTTTTTGCTACGATAATCCGATCAGATCGAGTGATACACCGATCAAAAGATATCGCTAAAACTTGAATAAAAACATAGGTCAACATATGATACCTCATCTGGTTCATGAAATTTACATTTTTGGAGCTGATGGGGCTTTTCAGAAATTCGTTCCGGCATCTAAAAATTTGTGTTTCGAATACGCGTCGAATGATTACTAACTTATTTAAATTATATAACTTGTTCAATAGTTATTACGAAAATAAAAAAAAATTAATGTTTATTGATGGGATTATGGAGCTTTGTGGGCTTGTTCCCTACCATGAACCAAGAAACTTTTGTTCTACGAATTTTGGAAAAATCCGTTATGTTTTGCGGGAAAGCTATAAAATCCGCTAAGATTGACACCCCCACAGTTTTCAAACCATAGAAGATAGTATGTTTTATTTTTGTGTAAAAGGTATTTTCAATACTTTTTAGGCGTACCTTGGCGTTTTTGTTCTTAGGTACGCAGTTAAAAAGTTACAGGTGAAAAAAGTTCTCAATTGCACATTTTGATAATTTAAAACAAAACGGCGCCTACGATTTTCATAATTTGTATTATGTTGTAGGCATTGAGTTTCCGCAACTTTTGGTATATGCCACATATCTGTATAATTCGTTTGTGCTAGATATTCCTTGTTTAGTGTACATATCCTACAATTTTAAGTTAGACGTTCAGACGGTTCCGTTGGATAATAGCCAGTGATGCCAGTCATTTTTTTTTGTATTTGTTTTTTGATAATGCTGGCAATAATTAGTTTAAATGAACTGAGCTTTTTTTTTGTGCATAGCTATATTTACGGATTGCGTCAACTGATTTTGATTCAGTTTGAAGAAATTTTAATTAGTTGATAGAATTGATTTTGATTTAGTCAAACATCTATTCGTTTGATATTTGGCGCGAACAGCTGAATTTGATTTCAGGTTGTGCCGCAAAACGTAAACTTTCCAATGTTTTTTTTTACTAATAAAAATTTTAATTTTATATGAAAAATGTCAAAATAAAGTTAAAAATTGCCTTTGCTGTATATTTTATATTTATTATATATAGTGCTACCAGATAACTGGTCTGGCCACTCTGCCGCTTTGTTTTGATTTTGTATGGAACAACTGATTGTGTTTGTTTACCAAAAGATGAAATCAAATGAAAATTTAATCCAAATCAGTTGACGGAATTATAAATTATAAATTCTTAGTGAAATATACATTTTATTGTATTGCATTGAGAAAACCGTCTTCTCAAATAAAATGCTTAACGATATAAATGTGAATGTCGATACCTTTCTTCATTCTCGAATGCTGGTTCCAAGTTCCATCCCCAAAATATTTGAACGATAGTTTTCGGAGATATGTAGGGAAGAAACGAATGTCAGGCAGCGATTATCTAAGAATCGGGGTCGGGACTCGGGACTGGGGTTCACGGTGCTCTGGTTTTGTTATTAG
This sequence comes from Drosophila colorata, assembly GCA_035041545.1. NCBI lineage: Eukaryota > Metazoa > Arthropoda > Insecta > Diptera > Drosophilidae > Drosophila > Drosophila colorata. Next base: position 236,118 of record JAWNLD010000677.1, read on the forward strand.
CCAAGTAATATGGGATCGACTCTTGATCATGGTAATGGGGTATATTTATAAATATCAAAACTTAACACCATTTGACAAAGTAAAACTGTCAAAAGTAATCAAAAAAATGTAAATCAGAAAAATCACTGCACAAATTAATGCAAAGTGTAAAAAAAGAGCTAGGGACCTAGTTTCGTCAACCATTGAGGTGGCTACGGCAGAAGGAGCGAAGGAAATTGTAGTGGCGTCTGAATATTTCCCTGGCGACACCGACGAAGCACCGCCGATGGAGGTTCAGCGGCTCGTCGACTTCAGCCGAAGGACGAACAAACAGCTAGTCATTGGCTGTGACGCCCATCACGCTATCTGGGGTAGTAGTGACGTCAACAAAAGGGCTGAGTGCCTTCTTGACTACCTTTTGTGTAGTCAATTGTATGTATTAACTAGAGTGTGCAAACCCACTGTAATAAACGCAATCAGGGAAGAGGTACTAGACCTCACTCTGGTTAGCAGTTCTTCGTCCGATTTCATTAAAAATTGGCAGGTTACAGACAAGGTTACAGCACATCAGATTTGATCTGCCAGGTCAAGCGGAACTCCTTTCCAACTCTTTTAACCCAACGAAAACAAATTGGGACTTGTACAATGCCTTAGTGCCTTCAAAAGTTGATCAACTTGATGCCAGCTTTAACTCCACGAGGGAGATAGAATTGGCGTCAAGACAACTTCAAGATGTGCTTTTAACATCCTACCATGATAGTGCGGCCCTAAGACCCCATCAGGCAAAACGTGAGGTTCCGTGGTGGAGTGAAGGCAAATCAAAGGAAGGAGGTCAGACGGCTCTTTAACAGGGCCTACTCAAATAGAGACTCGTGGGTCCCATACAGATGCACGCTCACTGAGTATAATATGAATATTAGACGCGCCAAACGGGATACCTGGCGCACCTACTGCGATAGTGCGTAGTCACTTCCAGAAGCAACGAGACTGCAAAAGGTACTGGCCATCTAATGGTGTGGGACTCCTAAGAAGAACAGATGGTTCTTACACACAGGATCCACGGAAAACGCTAGAGCTACTGCTGCAGGTACATTTCCCTGGTTCTGTTATAAGCCCGGTAAGTCCCTGTAATGATGAGGATACTGAACCACCAGCTAGACGTGGTTACAGTCTGTCGGGTATTATCTTCGACGTTGACAAGGTAGGGTGGGCCATTAAATCATTTGCTCCCTTCAAAGCCCCGGGGGGCGACCAGATTTTTCCGGCCCAGCCGCAACACAGTCTAGAAGATAATACTTAATCCACAATTGGTCTACTTAGGGCGAGCTTCACTTGGGGGAACATTCCGCTATCTTGGAGGGAGGTAAACTTTTTTTTTTATTCTCCAACAAGGGAACCATCCCTTGGATCAGCCTAAGTCGGATAGACCAATGTACATGCTTTCTACTTAAGACCGCAGAACGCCTGTTGGACTTGCATATCCGGAACAGATTGCAAGATACCAATCCCCTAAACCGTACACAATTCACCTACATCAAAAGCAGATCGACAGAGGTCGCTCTACATCAGATAGTCAGTAAGATTGAACAGGCATTCGAGGCGAAGAAATTTTGTTTTGTGCTCATTCCTAAACGTCAAAGGGGCCTTCGGCAACACTGGTTATCAGTCAATAACCAGGGCGTTAGCATCTAGGGGGGTTGACCCCTTCTCTATTACCTGGATAGGGAGAATACTTATGCACAGAGACATTAGATCTTCACTGGACGCTACCACTTTCCGCATCAGAGCGGTCAAAGGGTGTCCACAGTGCGGGGTCCTGTCTCCCCTTTTTTGGTCCATAGTGATAGATGAACTACTGGTGAAACTATCGGAGCTATGCATCGATACCATAGGGTATGCGGATGACCTGGCTATAATAGTCTCCGGAAAGTTCGGATTAAGTATCACCGAATTGATGCAAACGGCACTCAACACAGTCCTAAGATGATGTACAGAAGAGGGTCTCAATTTTAACCCACAGAAGGCGATTATCGTTCCCTTAATGAAACGGTACAACATAGATGTCAGTCAGCTCTACATCGGTGGGACACCCGTCGAGCTCTCCAGTGAGGTCAAATATCTCGGTGTTAATCTGGATAAGAGACTTAACTGGAACTCGTACTTAGAGAAAACGTTGACCAAAGGTACTCATGCCCTGTGGGCATGTCGTCGGCTCTTCGGTGAAACGTGTAGCTTAGACTCCAAAGCCATCAGATGGCTGTATAGTATGATGGTTATGCCTGTTGTCACTTACGCGGCCTTCGTCTGGTGGTCAAAGGTACAGCAGGCTACCGCTATACAAAAATGCAGCAAACTTCAGCGGCTCGTATGCCTATCCCTCACGGGTGTCATGCGTACATGTCCTACTGCAGCACTGGAGACAGTCTTCAGACTGAATAAAGAATGTAGCTTCTTTGAGCCTTCTGAGGATTAAACTCACAAATGAGTTGCTAGCAGCAGACATAGGTCATGCTAGTCTAGTAAAAACTATTCCTGGCTTGGGAATCTGCGACAGAATGGATCTTAAGACCACGGAACTTTTCTTCGGGGCGAAATTTAGGACTCTTATTCCAGACCGTAGGGAATGGGATGATGGCAATCCTTGCAATGATCGCATGAGCCTTCAGTGGTTCACAGACGAATCAAAAACTAATCAAGGGGTTGGTGCGGGGATCACAGGACCCAACACCAAAATCTCGATTGTAATGGGTATCTTGCATATTGTTTTTTAATCTGAGATCCACGGCATTGAGTCCTGCTCTAGACATATCCTTGAAAAGGGGATAAGAGGAGCCACCATAATTATCTTTTTAGATAGCCAAGCAGCCATTCAAGCTCTTTCCTCATGGAGGATTACCTCGAGACTGGTAGAGGATTGCTGGAATTGTCATTGTCACATCGAAACCGTGTCCCACCTTGTTGGGTCCCGGGACGAGCTAGTTAGGGCTGGTTCCGCAACCCCTATTCTTGGAGCTGAACCCTTTTGTGGGTTAAGCTGCGACTCTGCTAAAGAGTTGATAGAGGAATGTACAAAGAAGGAGAGGGGAATCTACTGGTCAACAAGACCTGGGTTACGAGCTGGTCAGCCCACATATTGGTAGAAAGACCAAAAATCTTTCAAGGGCGGAACTATAGCTCTTGGTGTCCCATCTCACGGGGCACCACACAGTCAAGTTTCACATCCACAAAATGCGCCTGTCCCCTGACACAGAGTGTAGGCTCTGCAGAGAGGATGACGAGACAACAAAGCACATTTTATGTGATTGCCCAGCCATTATTTGTAATAGGAGGAAGTATCTATGCAGAGAATTTGTTACTCCAGCACAGATCAGAAATTCCTCGACAAGAGATCTGCTCTCCTTCATAAGGGAGGCAGAGCGTCTCTTGTCCCCATAGGGAGCCCCTTGGCACAAAAGACCGCAATTTGGTCGCTGTGCCACTGAAATCTCTGTTGTGAGACTCCCTTACAAACAATAATAATAATACAAAAAGATAGGCACACTTGGGTTAATAACTTGGGACGCTGATTTGTACGCGACGACCCAACGGAATCAAAACAAGAAAAAAAAAAAAAAAAGAAACCGCAACCAACACCAACAGCAGTATTTATTTTAGCGAGTGAAACAGTTATTAGTAGCGTTGAGAGCACGAGAAAAAAACAAAAAATATGCAGAGAGAAAAATACAAAAACAAAATATAAGCATATAAATATAAGCAATGTAAGTGCACAACTCAACCAATATGCTAGCGCAACAGTTTCTTTTTGTATTTAAACTCAATTTAAAAGAATGCATTACAATATCGGCTTTTAAAGTTCAACTATTTGTTTTACACAACCGATGTATCACACGTTCACAACACTAATTTTGGCCAAAAATTGACGAATTAAAGCTTGACTTAAACAATAGAAACTATTTCGACGCACAAGAAAAAAAAAACACGTCCGTGACAAAAGCGACGCTAAAAGTCAATACCTTTAAATTTGATTGCTAAGTAGTTTGCCAAACGACATGTATAACTTTGTTGTAGCAATGGAATGTAGAGATCAATTGAAGGTCATAATTTTGGAGCATAGGAGAGAAGCTAAAAGACAAGCTAACGCTATTGGAACAGAACAAATATTATCAGCATATGGAACAGAAAAGTTTTGTAAAAGGTATGCAGGTGTGCATAAAGAAGAAACTGATAATGAACGCAAACAAAGCATAAAATGTTTTGCATGCATGAAACGTGGTCACATCAAATCACAATGTAAGAGCGAAAAACACGAGATAAGCACAGCGATGAGCAACCAGGTAAATCAAAGCATGTACCTTTAGGTCAGAAATTTATATTCGTAGGTTACTCACACCAAACTAAAGGTTACAGACTGTACGATATTTACAAAAGAAACATTATTGTATCCAGACATGTAATTATAAATGTAATTTTCTTCAAAAAATTATTTATAATTGGTCATAAAAACTGCGATAAATCTAATGTTGTGGATGCGGCGCAACAATGTCTTTTCTGAATAGAGGATCATTCTGCGATGACAAATAATGAAAACGTAGCAAATGACGATGGATTGAATGATGTCGTTATGGATGAAAATGCACTAGATAAGTATAATAGCGATGACGAGATCATCGAGCCTGAAAGGCGGATACGAGATCGTCCAAAAATCCTTAGAACGGATGAGCACGGAAGACCAAAACAAGTGTATTGACTACCACAGACTGTGAACCAACTGGAGGTTTATAAGACAAGTCAGAACATTGCAGTCGGGTGTAACCGACAGCGGATTACGCTTTCACTGTGTAATAACATCTCAAACATGTACCCGAGAATGTGTATTAATAATAATAATAAAATAAAACTGAAAACCAGTAAGATGGCTCTAGTCCGAGTGCCCGACTAGGAGATACCCTGAACCCTGTGGCGAGCTGAGCTCTCGACACCACAGCCGCACTTAGTAAAATAAAATATAAACAAGTAAGATGGCTCTAGTCGGGTGTCCCCGACTAGGAGATACACTAAGCCCAGCGGCGAGCTGTTACATACATTTAAACCTCTTTCCGCTTATGCACATATTCACAAAGGCACACACACACATACACAATGGAATGGCCCCAATGGCCCCACTATGGAAAATGAATTCTTCAATAACTTCTAAGCTAAGAGTAGTTGATCGTTATGAAATGGTTAGTACTTAATAATAGCATCCAAATCTATGTACAAGCCAAAGCGCAAGTCTGTTGAACTGATTTGGAAAGTAAACTCCTAAATAACTTCTAAACTAGGAATAGGATCGTTATGAAATTTCCAGGACGTAACAAGAGCACTGTGTACAAGCCAAAGCACAAGTCTGCAGTACTTGATTTGCGATTTTGTTGATTTTAAGAAAATGGGGCAAGTTATCGATCATTTGAAATGAACTTGATACGAATCTAAAAAGGTCTCTAGCCCTTGTAGTCTCTGAAATCGACGCGTTCATACAAACGGACAGGGAGACGGGCATGGCTAGATCGACTCGGCTAGTCATGCTGATCAAGAATATATACACTTTATGGGGCGGACATGCCTCCTTCTGCCTGTTACATACATTTGCACAAAACCATAATACCCTTATTACCCATTTTAAATGGGTTCAGGGTATAATTAGGTTGCCTACTTTCGAACACTTTCATAAAGCTAATTTTGCTTGTTGAGCGACAAGCGCCACTACACTTTCATAGTCATGAATCATCATATCTCTTTAACATCCGTACAGTGCTTACAGGTCTACTCAAAACCTGATTTTTATTGAATCAGGTCGTTTATGCAGCCATTTAAGCCAGCACCATTTTCGTGCGAAGCACGATGAAGTGTGCAAAAGCGGCTATCACTGCGGACGGTAGTCTGCGCTAGTAGCGAAGCACGACGTGTGCAAAAGCGGCTAGCAATATATACGTTTTTGCTACGATAATCCGATCAGATCGAGTGATACACCGATCAAAAGATATCGCTAAAACTTGAATAAAAACATAGGTCAACATATGATACCTCATCTGGTTCATGAAATTTACATTTTTGGAGCTGATGGGGCTTTTCAGAAATTCGTTCCGGCATCTAAAAATTTGTGTTTCGAATATGCGTCGAATGATTACTAACTTATTTAAATTATATAACTTGTTCAATAGTTATTACGAAAATAAAAAAAAATTAATGTTTATTGATGGGATTATGGAGCTTTGTGGGCTTGTTCCCTACCATGAACCAAGAAACTTTTGTTCTACGAATTTTGGAAAAATCCGTTATGTTTTGCGGGAAAGCTATAAAATCCGCTAAGATTGACACCCCCACAGTTTTCAAACCATAGAAGATAGTATGTTTTATTTTTGTGTAAAAGGTATTTTCAATACTTTTTAGGCGTACCTTGGCGTTTTTGTTCTTAGGTACGCAGTTAAAAAGTTACAGGTGAAAAAATTTCTCAATTGGACATTTTGATAATTTAAAACAAAACGGCGCCTACGATTTTCATAATTTGTATTATGTTGTAGGCATTGAGTTTCCGCAACTTTTGGTATATGCCACATATCTGTATAATTCGTTTGTGCTAGATATTCCTTGTTTAGTGTACATATCCTACAATTTTAAGTTATACGTTCAGACGGTTCCGTTGGATAATAGCCAGTGATGCCAGTCATTTTTTTTGTATTTGTTTTTTGATAATGCTGGCAATAATTAGTTTAAATGAACTGAGCTTTTTTTTTGTGCATAACTATATTTACGGATTGCGTCAACTGATTTTGATTCAGTTTGAAGAAATTTTAATTAGTTGATAGAATTGATTTTGATTTAGTCAAACATCTATTCGTTTGATATTTGGCGCGAACAGCTGAATTTGATTTCAGGTTGTGCCGCAAAACGTAAACTTTCCAATGTTTTTTTTTACTAATAAAAATTTTAATTTTATATGAAAAATGTCAAAATAAAGTTAAAAATTGCCTTTGCTGTATATTTTATATTTATTATATATAGTGCTACCAGATAACTGGTCTGGCCACTCTGCCGCTTTGTTTTGATTTTGTATGGAACAACTGATTGTGTTTGTTTACCAAAAGATGAAATCAAATGAAAATTTAATCCAAATCAGTTGACGGAATTATAAATTATAAATTCTTAGTGAAATATACATTTTATTGTATTGCATTGAGAAAACCGTCTTCTCAAATAAAATGCTTAACGATATAAATGTGAATGTCGATACCTTTCTTCATTCTCGAATGCTGGTTCCAAGTTCCATCCCCAAAATATTTGAACGATAGTTTTCGGAGATATGTAGGGAAGAAACGAATGTCAGGCAGCGATTATCTAAGAATCGGGGTCGGGACTCGGGACTGGGGTTCACGGTGCTCTGGTTTTGTTATTAGTCAAGTAATATGGGATCGACTCTTGATCATGGTAATGGGGTATATTTATAAATATCAAAACTTAACACCATTTGACAAAGTAAAACTGTCAAAAGTAATCAAAAAAATGTAAATCAGAAAAATCACTGCACAAATTAATGCAAAGTGTAAAAAAAGAGCTAGGGACCTAGTTTCGTCAACCATTGAGGTGGCTACGGCAGAAGGAGCGAAGGAAATTGTAGTGGCGTCTGAATATTTCCCTGGCGACACCGACGAAGCACCGCCGATGGAGGTTCAGCGGCTCGTCGACTTCAGCCGAAGGACGAACAAACAGGTAGTCATTGGCTGTGACGCCCATCACGCTATCTGGGGTAGTAGTGACGTCAACAAAAGGGCTGAGTGCCTTCTTGACTACCTTTTGTGTAGTCAATTGTATGTATTAACTAGAGTGTGCAAACCCACTGTAATAAACGCAATCAGGGAAGAGGTACTAGACCTCACTCTGGTTAGCAGTTCTTCGTCCGATTTCATTAAAAATTGGCAGGTTACAGACAAGGTTACAGCACATCAGATTTGATCTGCCAGGTCAAGCGGAACTCCTTTCCAACTCTTTTAACCCAACGAAAACAAATTGGGACTTGTACAATGCCTTAGTGCCTTCAAAAGTTGATCAACTTGATGCCAGCTTTTACTCCACGAGGGAGATAGAATTGGCGTCAAGACAACTTCAAGATGTGCTTTTAACATCCTACCATGATAGTGCGGCCCTAAGACCCCATCAGGCAAAACGTGAGGTTCCGTGGTGGAGTGAAGGCAAATCAAAGGAAGGAGGTCAGACGGCTCTTTAACAGGGCCTACTCAAATAGAGACTCGTGGGTCCCATACAGATGCACGCTCACTGAGTATAATAGGAATATTAGACGCGCCAAACGGGATACCTGGCGCACCTACTGCGATAGTGCGTAGTCACTTCCAGAAGCAACGAGACTGCAAAAGGTACTGGCCATCTAATGGTGTGGGACTCCTAAGAAGAACAGATGGTTCTTACACACAGGATCCACGGAAAACGCTAGAGCTACTGCTGCAGGTACATTTCCCTGGTTCTGTTATAAGCCCGGTAAGTCCCTGTAATGATGAGGATACTGAACCACCAGCTAGACGTGGTTACAGTCTGTCGGGTATTATCTTCGACGTTGACAAGGTAGGGTGGGCCATTAAATCATTTGCTCCCTTCAAAGCCCCGGGGGGCGACCAGATTTTTCCGGCCCAGCCGCAACACAGTCTAGAAGATAATACTTAATCCACAATTGGTCTACTTAGGGCGAGCTTCACTTGGGGGAACATTCCGCTATCTTGGAGGGAGGTAAACTTTTTTTTTTATTCTCCAACAAGGGAACCATCCCTTGGATCAGCCTAAGTCGTATAGACCAATTAGCCTTACATGCTTTCTACTTAAGACCGCAGAACGCCTGTTGGACTTGCATATCCGGAACAGATTGCAAGATACCAATCCCCTAAACCGTACACAATTCACCTACATCAAAAGCAGATCGACAGAGGTCGCTCTACATCAGATAGTCAGTAAGATTGAACAGGCATTCGAGGCGAAGAAATTTTGTTTTGTGCTCATTCCTAAACGTCAAAGGGGCCTTCGACAACACTGGTTATCAGTCAATAACCAGGGCGTTAGCATCTAGGGGGGTTGACCCCTTCTCTATTACCTGGATAGGGAGAATACTTATGCACAGAGACATTAGATCTTCACTGGACGCTACCACTTTCCGCATCAGAGCGGTCAAAGGGTGTCCACAGTGCGGGGTCCTGTCTCCCCTTTTTTGGTCCATAGTGATAGATGAACTACTGGTGAAACTATCGGAGCTATGCATCGATACCATAGGGTATGCGGATGACCTGGCTATAATAGTCTCCGGAAAGTTCGGATTAAGTATCACCGAATTGATGCAAACGGCACTCAACACAGTCCTAAGATGATGTACAGAAGAGGGTCTCAATTTTAACCCACAGAAGGCGATTATCGTTCCCTTAATGAAACGGTACAACATAGATGTCAGTCAGCTCTACATCGGTGGGACACCCGTCGAGCTCTCCAGTGAGGTCAAATATCTCGGTGTTAATCTGGATAAGAGACTTAACTGGAACTCGTACTTAGAGAAAACGTTGACCAAAGGTACTCATGCCCTGTGGGCATGTCGTCGGCTCTTCGGTGAAACGTGTAGCTTAGACTCCAAAGCCATCAGATGGCTGTATAGTATGATGGTTATGCCTGTTGTCACTTACGCGGCCCTCGTCTGGTGGTCAAAGGTACAGCAGGCTACCGCTATACAAAAATGCAGCAAACTTCAGCGGCTCGTATGCCTATCCCTCACGGGTGTCATGCGTACATGTCCTACTGCAGCACTGGAGACAGTCTTCAGACTGAATAAAGAATGTAGCTTCTTTGAGCCTTCTGAGGATTAAACTCACAAATGAGTTGCTAGCAGCAGACATAGGTCATGCTAGTCTAGTAAAAACTATTCCTGGCTTGGGAATCTGCGACAGAATGGATCTTAAGACCACGGAACTTTTCTTCGGGGCGAAATTTAGGACTCTTATTCCAGACCGTAGGGAATGGGATGATGGCAATCCTTGCAATGATCGCATGAGCCTTCAGTGGTTCACAGACGAATCAAAAACTAATCAAGGGGTTGGTGCGGGGATCACAGGACCCAACACCAAAATCTCGATTGTAATGGGTATCTTGCATATTGTTTTTTAATCTGAGATCCACGGCATTGAGTCCTGCTCTAGACATATCCTTGACAAGGGGATAAGAGGAGCCACCATAAATATCTTTTTAGATAGCCAAGCAGCCATTCAAGCTCTTTCCTCATGGAGGATTACCTCGAGACTGGTAGCGGATTGCTGGAATTGTCATTGTCACATCGAAACCGTGTCCCACCTTGTTGGGTCCCGGGACGAGCTAGTTAGGGCTGGTTCCGCAACCCCTATTCTTGGAGCTGAACCCTTTTGTGGGTTAAGCTGCGACTCTGCCAAAGAGTTGATAGAGGAATGTACAAAGAAGGAGAGGGGAATCTACTGGTCAACAAGACCTGGGTTACGAGCTGGTCAGCCCACATATAGGTAGAAAGACCAAAAATCTTTCAAGGGCGGAACTATAGCTCTTGGTGTCCCATCTCACGGGGCACCACACAGTCAAGTTTCACATCCACAAAATGCGCCTGTCCCCTGACACAGAGTGTAGGCTCTGCAGAGAGGATGACGAGACAACAAAGCACATTTTATGTGATTGCCCAGCCATTATTTGTAATAGGAGGAAGTATCTATGCAGAGAATTTGTTACTCCAGCACAGATCAGAAATTCCTCGACAAGAGATCTGCTCTCCTTCATAAGGGAGGCAGAGCGTCTCTTGTCCCCATAGGGAGCCCCTTGGCACAAAAGACCGCAATTTGGTCGCTGTGCCACTGAAATCTCTGTTGTGAGACTCCCTTACAAACAATAATAATAATACAAAAAGATAGGCACACTTGGGTTAATAACTTGGGACGCTGATTTGTACGCGACGACCCAACGGAATCAAAACAAGAAAAAAAAAAAAAAAAAGAAACCGCAACCAACACCAACAGCAATATTTATTTTAGCGAGTGAAACAGTTATTAGTAGCGTTGAGAGCACGAGAAAAAAACAAAAAATATGCAGAGAGAAAAATACAAAAACAAAATATAAGCATATATATATAAGCAATGTAAGTGCACAACTCAACCAATATGCTAGCGCAACAGTTTCTTTTTGTATTTAAACTCAATTTAAAAGAATGCATTACAATATCGGCTTTTAAAGTTCAACTATTTGTTTTACACAACCGATGTATCACACGTTCACAACACTAATTTTGGCCAAAAATGACGAATTAAAGCTTGACTTAAACAAGTAAACTATTTCGACGCACAAGAAAAAAAAAACACGTCCGTGACAAAAGCGACGCGAAAAGTCAATACCTTTAAATTTTATTGCTAAGTAGTTTGCCAAACGACATGTATAACTTTGTTGTAGCAATGGAATGTAGAGATCAATTGAAGGTCATAATTTTGGAAGAGGAACATAGGAGAGAAGCTAAAAGACAAGCTAACGCTATTGGAACAGAACAAATATTCTCAGCATATGGAACAGAAAAGTTTTGTAAAAGGTATGCAGGTGTGCATAAAGAAGAAACTGATAATGAACGCAAACAAAGCATAAAATGTTTTGCATGCATGAAACGTGGTCACATCAAATCACAATGTAAGAGCGAAAAACACGAGATAAGCACAGCGATGAGCAACCAGGTAAATCAAAGCATGTACCTTTAGGTCAGAAATTTATATTCGTAGGTTACTCACACCAAACTAAAGGTTACAGACTGTACGATATTAACAAAAGAAACATTATCGTATTCAGACATGTAATTATAAATGTAATTTTCTTCAAAAAATTATTTATAATTGGTCATAATAACTGCGATAAATCTAATGTTGTGGATGCGGCGCAACAATGTCTTTTCTGAATAGAGGATCATTCTGCGATGACAAATAATGAAAACGTAGCAAATGACGATGGATTGAATGATGTCGTTATGGATGAAAATGCACTAGACAAGGATAATAGCGATGACGAGATCATCGAGCCTGAAAGGCGGATACGAGATCGTTCAAAAATCCTCAGAACGGATGAGCACGGAAGACCAAGAAAAGTGTATTGAATACCACAGACTGTGAACCAACTGGAGGTTTATAACTCAGATCCACAAACAGAAAATTGGAAATATAAAACATGTCAAATCGACAAAAAAAAAAAAGTGGATGCAAAAATTTGCGTTGTCTTGGAATCCCACCTAGAACTTGCACGCATTTTTCACGAACAGAGAGAGTAAGATCGCGGAGAGCGAAAGCTAAACTCTGAGCATCAAGAGCGAAATAGTACTAGGCTGTTCAGTCTCACTGCTTAGCATTGAGATCTAGCAGAACCCCGAGAGTATAGTGCATCTCGCTCGCACTGCATGGTGTTGCTTAGAAATCTTGTATGTTTGTATGCAAGTGCACATGCAAGTACATGAGCAATGCAATGCCAACGAAATGTATGTATGAATGGATTGGCACAAGCTGAGGATACCTAAGCGGTAGTGTTTTCAATAAGGTTTTTCGGGACGAGCTGCACGCACACTCGCTCATATTTGTACATGTATCAGCATTTATGCATATACATACATATATACACATGTGAATAAGTGTGCGTATATTCTCATCACGAAATGTTTTTGCAAACACACCTGCTTTTAAAACCCTCACTAACAATCATTACAAAAAATCCCAAGTCTTCACGCCAAAGTGGCAAACCCTTTACTAATTTCATAAAACTGTTCAACCGAAAGGGAAGACAAGCGACGCAGAATTGAAAATATGAATTTTCGGCACGTTACTGTATGTGCTTCAAGACTTACGCATGTACATACATCCGTAGTCTGAGAGCACTTAGAGCAAACACAGGCAATGCACTGTAGGCTGAAGAAGCAACTTGTACAAAAATTCACAATCTCGCTCGATCCTCACAAAGCAAACGGCTCCCTTACTTTCTTACTCTCTGAGATTGTGGGCGAAATGAGGACCCAAAGCCGAATTCGTGTCGAATGAGTGTCACACTTTTTTGTTATAGATACTACAAATATATGTTATTTGGTTAGCGTTGTAAGTCAAAGCGCAGGGCAATACCTATAAAGTTTCACCAAAATAATTTAAAAATTTGTTGAATTGTTTGGGTAGACACAGACAGGCGGATTTGGCTGTTGGGAAGTCTTGCCAGTTGATACAGATAAATAATATATACTTTACAAGGGTACATATATTATTTGGTTTATTTCATAGTTTTATTACGATATTTTAAAAGTTGAGGGACTTAATTTCGGTATAAACACACGTATGTATGTGGCTGCTGACAAGACTTGCAAGATGATACATATAAATAATATATATAATCTTTGCAAAAATACACAAACATTTTGGCTTAAAAATTTTTTTCATTTAGTATCTTAATATTATTGAATTATCTGTAAGAACTTACACCGCGATAAGGATGGTTAGAGCCCGCATTAGAGTGAATACCTAGAGTTGGTGCTCCATTGTCCGAGTAAAGTAGTACAATGGTGTTGTTTAGTAGACCCCGGTCTGAGAGAGCACGTATTGTCTGCCCTACACTCTTGTCCAGACTGGACACCATACCTTGGATAGAATGCATATTTATTTTTATTTTTCTTTTAGGTCATTGTTATATGACAACAAATAGTGCATTACCCGCGTAAGTACGTCGTTTAGGATTCTTGATATGTGCAAATTTAGCCACTTCCTCGTCGGGAGCTTGCATAGGATGATTCTCATTGCCAGTATGCACGGCCAGATGGCTGAGCACCATGAAGAGTGGGCGACTAAGATCATGTTGTTCTATAATACGTCGTGCTTCTGCTGTAAGAGCCTCCGTTGCATAAGTTCCGCTATCCAAGTGCCAGCGTTCCAAATTGCGTCGAAAGTCAACGCCTGCCGTATAATTTTTGTCCTGCATATGATGGGTATGATCATAGTAATCAATATAACCATTATAGTAGCCATAGTGATGATCAAAGCCGCGCAATGTGGGCGTCTGATCTTGGCGCCAGAAACCCAAATGCCATTTGCCAATCAGCTGCGTCGAGTAGCCCGCGTCACGAAAGTACTGGGGCATAAGACGTTCACTTAACGGCAAGCCCCAGGGTTCATCGGGTATTTGCACAAAATGTTGCATGCCTGTGAAAACAAATAAGATAGCTCTAGTCCGGAGTGCCCGACCATGAGATTCCCTAAAACAAGCTGCGAACTGTCTCTACATACATTTCAACCCCTTTGCACTTACATACATAACACTTAAGTCAGCTGCTGCGCTAGGAACCTATTATAGAAAATGAATGCTTGAATAGTTTTTAAACTAAGAGCTTAATTGTTATGAGATTTTCAGGATTTAAAAAGAAACATTTATGTACAAACCAAAGCACGTCTGTATAACTTGAATTGCGTTTTTTTTTTATTTATAGGGCGAATAGGGGGAGGTATGCAAAATCCGAAATATTCCTGATCTGCGTTTATTTTACCATAATATGCTAAATTAAATATGGTGGTTATACCCCTTATACTGCCCGATTTATGCTAGGAACACATAGTCTAAACATAAATTTTTATCGATAAGATAAAACAGGGCAAGACATCGAAAAAAATAAAAATCTGTTATGCGTATGTTATATGATATCTAATGAAGAAAAGTAGCTTTTGTAGTTTCCGATATCGTTCCGTTCATACAGACGGACAGACGAATATGGCTAAATCGTCCCAGCTCGTTGTCGGAATTAATAATATATATACTTTTAGGGGCTGGAGATGCTTCCTTCTGCCTGTTACATACACTTGCACATCTCAGGTTATAAAAATTAAAAGCAGGAAATTTAGTGAAAGTTGATTTGTAAGATAATATGCATACCCGTGTGTATGGGATACTTTCCGGTAAGAAGCGCCGCTCTCGATGGTGTGCATAAATTGGGCACGTAATGCCGATTAAATATAACTCCATTATATGCAAGTGCATCAATGTTTGGTGTTAGAATTTGATTAGAGCCATGAAAACTCACATCGTTAAGCCCCTGAGTATTAATTTAAGACATATTTTATTTTTTTGATGATTATTTGCGCTCACCATATCATCTATAAGTATTATGATTATATTTGGATTCATTGGTATCGCTGTTCCTGCCGCCTGCCTGAACAGCAGCATAACACTCAGAGCAGTAGTAACTTGCATTGGTCCTTTTGTTATATTCTGTGTGTAAAATAAAAAAGAGTTTATTGGTTTTAAGAAATTTTCTACTAATCTACCTCCCATATTTGGGGACTATAGCTCTAAAACTGTGGGATATATAGTGGGGGTAGACTGGATATCAAGGTCTCAACAATCTACATCCCAATTTTGGTGCCTAAAATTGTGGGAAGTATGCACGTCACCCAGAAAAGGTTTGTTCCAGCATAGGTCTCTGAATCGGACATTTAGTAGGATCATTCGCATTTAGTAGGATCTCTCAGCGATCCAGTCTGACGGATGCAGGCACCCATGTAGCACGTCTACATTCAGACCATCAAGATGACAAAGGTGCACCCCGCTGACGCCAAGGTCAAAAGGGGTCGCTCAGATGAAAAGTCAACAGCGGAGCAAATGGCAACGCGAAAGACGGTGATTCTATCGTCCGAAAAATTAAAAAATAAACGGAAATTCCTATTGCTCTAAAAGTTTTTTAGCGTCTGTAATCGCAAAAATCGATATACATGAAGCACAAATCGGTAATACGTGTAGGCTTCACACAATTGCAAAACTAGAACAATCAAATTTTGTATATAGATTGCTGGGGACGTGCAGAAATTGAGACTTTGATATCGCGACCACGCCCAATAGAATGTCCCCAAACCACCCTGCCTCAACGAATCGCGAAAGCCTATATCTTCCACAATTTTAGAGCTAGACTCACCCCCTTTACAGATCGGTAACAAAATCTTCCAGCCACGCCCACTCACGCCGTTGCAAATCGCGAAAATCTATAACTGCCGCAGTTGTTAGTTAGATTCCCCAAATTTGAAAGGTAGATTACTGATCATTTAGTAATTCCCGAAAAAATGTTCCGCCACCGCACACTAGGGACGTTACATTTCGATACAATCGAAGTATCTCATCTCATATATCATTTTTTGGTTACGCCCACTTGGGGCGTGACAAATCAATCAAATCCATATAGCTTGGGGCGGGTAATCCGCGAAAATCCAGATCTCCCACAATTTTAGAACTACAGCTACCAAATTTAGTAAGCAGTTTTCTGAGAACCTCCTCTAAATATAGAGCCCAAAAAAATTCGGCCACAGCCGCTTCCTCCCCCACAAATTACTAATTCTACATTTTTTTCAAAATACTAATAATAAATAAGACCGTGAACGAGTAATGCACAGTGGGTTACGCCGGAGTATAACTCTCTTACTTGTTTGAACATAGATTTAAATTTTCTCATTAAGTGCTGAAAATCTGATAACGGTCATACACTTAGCTTAGAAGTTATTCCAGAATTGAGTGATTTTGTGTATGTATGTATAAATGAAAGGGGGTTGTACAGGGTATCTTCTAGTCGGGCGCTCCCGACTAGATCACTCTTATTTGTTATACTCATTGACCATCATACCCATTGAAAATGGGTTAAAAGTAATATATGTTACAGGCAGAAGGAGGCATCTCCGACAACGTGACGCATATACTTATGTATATGCGTGGTCAAAATCACTATCCATGTCGGTTTAGACATGTCGTTCTGTACATCCGTCGGAATGAACGCTTCGATCTCGGGCACCACAAGTGATAGAAAGCTGAACTTGGACCCTTTAAGTTTGTGTATACCATACGCTGATCAAGTGCATTTAAAATTATCTATAATCCTTCCCATTTACAAATTACACTAGGTAACAAAATTTAATTTTGTATTTGTATTGTTTACCAAACTTACTTTTTCTGATAAATCTGGGCCCCAGATGCAACAAAAAAAAAAACACTTTACAATTGGTAATACTCTTTATAAAAAAAATTAATCATTAATTGTTAAACTATATATTTATACTCGTTCACGAAGTGCAACTAGTATATTATCTAGTATATAGTATATATCCAAAACTCGATATGTGCACAACATCAATGATGCCAGTGCAACATTGCTGGCGCCATCTATTGCACACTTTGGTACATATTATTTGGTCTCATAAGAATAGTGCTGGATAACGGTTCAATTTTGTCACATGGGAAATAAAGTGGTCAGTGACCACTGGTCGGTAGATGGCGCTTAATTGCCAGACTTTTTTGTATTCTTAGAATTTGTGTCTGGCTGGTATTTGCGATTGTGCACTTGTCATGTAACTTGAGTTGAGTTTTGTAACAACTTATAGTATATTATGCAGCTAAAATTATTATTTCTAATTAATTATTCCATTATATCTGTAAACACTCTTGGACATATGACAGATGATTATAGGAATAAAATTGAACTCTTTTCTTTTTTATCAAACAAATTAATACCTACGAAATTTCAGAATAAAATTAATTTCTTAGTATATATTGAATTTTGTCACACCAAAAACAAGTTATCGATGGTGCTCGGGTTCAATTCCCGCTCCTGATACGAAGGCTGGTCTCAATTCTTCGGCGGAAAATTTGTATTTTGTTTTTTATACTCGTTTATTATTTTTTTGTGCACCCATAATGCTAGGTTACATGTTATTACGGTATCATTTGCTTTAAGAAAACTATGATTTTTTGTGCGGAATTTTTTACGATTAGTTGGGGACTCTATTTTGATACTCTGAACCCATTGAAAATGCGTAAAAAGGGTATAATGGTTTTGTGCAAATGTGTGTAACAGGCAGAAGGAGGCATCTCCGACTCCATAAAGTATATATATTCTTTAACAGCATCAATAGCCGAGTCGATCTGGCCATGTCCGTCTATCTGTTCGTCTGTCCGTCCGTCCGTCCGTCCGTATGTATGTATGAACGCGACGATTTCAGAGACTACAAGGGCTAGAGAGTGGAACTTGGACTTCTTAGATTCGTATATACCATACGCAGATCAAGTTTATTTCAAATGATTGATAACTTGCCCTGTTTTCTTATAATCAGTGCTTATCGGTTTTTTGACCCGGATTTTTTAGCATAGCTCAGAAACTATTAGAGGTAGAGCCTAGCTAGATATTAGGTTTAATATGTGCTCGTAAGGGATACGCAGATCATGAATATTTCGGATTTTGGATACCTCCCACCATATAAAAAAAAACCAACAAAATCAAGTACTACAGACTTGTGCTTTGGTTTGTACACAGATTTCAATGCTCTTGTTACGTCCTGGAAATTTTATAACGATCCTATTCCTAGTTTAGAAGTTATTTAGGAATTAACTTACCAAATTGGGGGCCAAGCGCAGCTGCTTGAGCACATCTCAGAAACTATAACAGCAAGAGCCACCAAATGTGGTTTAGACTGCTATATAGATGGTCTATATTATAATAAGAATGCGTTAACACATAATATTTCATCCATATCGGTGAAGAAACACAGAAGTTATTAAAGAAAATGTATTTGTATATTGGCAAACCACGTGGTCGCTTGCCACCAGACGTTTTCTGCATGCGTGCCACACATACATACATACATATGTATATATGCACATTCTTTTTCGAATTCTCAAACGATTGGTTGTACGTGTGTGTCCAATCTCAGATTTTAACGGAGGCGATTGAAATGCAACTGTGGCTCAGTGGTAAAGATGTTGCTTGGGTGAACGGAGTTTTTTTACTGTTTATTTAAATTTGTATTTCATTTTATTTTTAAACTTAACATACTTATTGGTCCAAGTGTTTTCACCGATCTTTAAACGGGGTGATCAATAATCTACCATTCAAATTTTGGGGACTCTAGTTCTAAATTTGTGGAAGATGTAGGCTTTCGCCAATACACGTGTTACCGATGTGTGCTTTCAGGTATATCAATTTTGCAAAATAATGCAAAAAATACTATAGTAAAAGTCGCAATAATTACGACGGAAATTCAGTGTCAAATTGATCATATGTCACAGTGTACTTTTCGTTAATAGCGAAATATATAAATTTTAGTCTGGTGACCATGACCAAAATTTGCAGCACAGAAAAAAAAACATAAAAGAATGAGGAACGATCAATGATTTTACGCATTCTTAGTACCTTCTTTTATTCGTTTTCAGTCGTAAATAAATGAAAGCCCAGGCTTAACCAAGCTGCGGAGATTACATTTGAGATGATAATTGTGTGACTACAGTTAAAGAATTAGTTTGAACCAAATGTGTGATAAGTCCACTAGATTTTCGTTATACGCTTAATAAAAATACATTTTATGACATCGTGCATAAATCAGGTAAGAACTTAATCTTTTATTTCTTTACACGCTTTTTGTATTCGTCTCTTAAATATTATTGTTTGAATAAGTGTTATGTGTTTGCATTTGTGAGACATTTGTAAGGGCTTAAATTGTATATACGTATCGAAAAGTGTATGTATGTAAATGTAATTTGAATAAAAAATAAAGATACGACTTTTATACTCATTCACGAAGTGAAAAGAGTATTATGGGTTTGTGCAATGTCCGTCTGTCTGGATGACACCCGACTGCAACGCTCTTATTTGTTTATCAATAGATTGCTAAGGCCTACAGCGATTGCGATGACGACTATGGGGAGGATTCCTGCGTTGGTAAATAAGAAAACAAATAAGGAGAGATAGCTAAAATAAATGTTAGAATTGTACTTGCTAATCCATGCATTCAAAATAAATGCAAAAATGACTGCCTAAAGTTAACAGAAATGTGACGACAACACATAAATGAAATGTATTGGGGTAGGTCGGAAATAAAGCAAAAAAAAAATCATGGCCTCTCGATAGCATAAAACAAACAAATATAAAAAGACGAAGAGTTATTCAAAATAATAATATTATGCGAAGAAACAGTTCCTTCAGTTAAATTCAGGGTTAAGGTTTTCCAAATATTAATTTTGAAAACATTAAATATTTCCCAAATGGTAATAAGACGTATGTTGCAAACAGGAATCAAAACTAGTAAAAATAAAATAATAATCCCACCAGCAAAACAAACGACAAAATATAAATATACTAAAAAGTTATATTGAAAAATTGCCTGCAGCTCCATCTCATTACTGACGTAGTAAAACTAATAAAGTATATATACCACAAGATTTTGGAAATGTGGCAAATTTGTTTAAGTGTTATAAACTCTATTTTATAGATCAGAAGTTGACTAGCTTTACTGTACATTTGGGTATATTTCGTAAAATATTTAAAAATGATTTCTGCATTAGTTTCCATTTGCAGCAAATAGGGAAATGTACCACATGTGAAAACATAAAATATTTACAAAAGAAAATAAAATTCATTTTAGCATAAAACATGAACATAAGGCCATATTTCTACGAGAGAAAGCTGAAAGAAAAACAGGTCAAAAGTTTTTGTGTGTTAGTTTTGACATGCAAATGTAAGCTCTTTATAAGTACTTAAAATACTTAAGTAACAAGTAAGATGGCTCTAGTCGAGTGTCCCCGACTAGGAGATACCCTGAACCCAGGGTACCTGTCGTTATATACATTTAAAGCTCTTTGCACTCATACACACATTCACAAAGTCACACATACACACACACAAACGCACGCAGAAAGCTGCGCACTTTACACATCGGCTGTGCTTGGCCCCACTATGGAAAGTGAATTCTTGAATAACTTCTAAATGATCGTTATGAAATTTTAATAAGAGCATCCAAATCTATGTACAAACCAAATATATATATTCTTTAACAGCATCAATAGCCGAGTCGATCTGGCCATGTCCGTCTATCTGTTCGTCTGTCCGTCCGTCCGTCCGTCCGTATGTATGTATGAACGCGACGATTTCAGAGACTACAAGGGCTAGAGAGTGGAACTTGGACTTCTTAGATTCGTATATACCATACGCAGATCAAGTTTATTTCAAATGATTGATAACTTGCCCTGTTTTCTTATAATCAGTGCTTATCGGTTTTTTGACCCGGTTTTTTTAGCATAGCTCAGAAACTATTAGAGGTAGAGCCTAGCTAGATATTAGGTTTAATATGTGCTCGTAAGGGATACGCAGATCATGAATATTTCGGATTTTGGATACCTCCCACCATATAAAAAAAAACCAACAAAATCAAGTACTACAGACTTGTGCTTTGGTTTGTACACAGATTTCAATGCTCTTGTTACGTCCTGGAAATTTTATAACGATCCTATTCCTAGTTTAGAAGTTATTTAGGAATTAACTTTCCAAATTGGGGGCCAAGCGCAGCTGCTTGAGCACATCTCAGAAACTATAACAGCAAGAGCCACCAAATGTGGTTTAGACTGCTATATAGATGGTCTATATTATAATAAGAATGCGTTAACACATAATATTTCATCCATATCGGTGAAGAAACACAGAAGTTATTAAAGAAAATGTATGTGTATATTGGCAAACCACGTGGTCGCTTGCCACCAGACGTTTTCTGCATGCGTGCCACACATACATACATACATATGTATATATGCACATTCTTTTTCGAATTCTCAAACGATTGGTTGTACGTGTGTGTCCAATCTCAGATTTTAACGGAGGCGATTGAAATGCAACTGTGGCTCAGTGGTAAAGATGTTGCTTGGGTGAACGGAGTTTTTTTACTGTTTATTTAAATTTGTATTTCATTTTATTTTTAAACTTAACATACTTATTGGTCCAAGTGTTTTCACCGATCTTTAAACGGGGTGATCAATAATCTACCATTCAAATTTTGGGGACTCTAGTTCTAAATTTGTGGAAGATGTAGGCTTTCGCCAATACACGTGTTACCGATGTGTGCTTTCAGGTATATCAATTTTGCAAAATAATGCAAAAAATACTATAGTAAAAGTCGCAATAATTACGACGGAAATTCAGTGTCAAATTGATCATATGTCACAGTGTACTTTTCGTTAATAGCGAAATATATAAATTTTAGTCTGGTGACCATGACCAAAATTTGCAGCACAGAAAAAAAAACATAAAAGAATGAGGAACGATCAATGATTTTACGCATTCTTAGTACCTTCTTTTATTCGTTTTCAGTCGTAAATAAATGAAAGCCCAGGCTTAACCAAGCTGCGGAGATTACATTTGAGATGATAATTGTGTGACTACAGTTAAAGAATTAGTTTGAACCAAATGTGTGATAAGTCCACTAGATTTTCGTTATACGCTTCATAAAAATACATTTTATGACATCGTGCATAAATCAGGTAAGAACTTAATCTTTTATTTCTTTACACGCTTTTTGTATTCATCTCTTAAATATTATTGTTTGAATAAGTGTTATGTGTTTGCATTTGTGAGACATTTGTAAGGGCTTAAATTGTATATACGTATCGAAAAGTGTATGTATGTAAATGTAATTTGAATAAAAAATAAAGATACGACTTTTATACTCATTCACGAAGTGAAAAGAGTATTATGGGTTTGTGCAATGTCCGTCTGTCTGGATGACACCCGACTGCAACGCTCTTATTTGTTTATCAATAGATTGCTAAGGCCTACAGCGATTGCGATGACGACTATGGGGAGGATTCCTGCGTTGGTAAATAAGAAAACAAATAAGGAGAGATAGCTAAAATAAATGTTAGAATTGTACTTGCTAATCCATGCATTCAAAATAAATGCAAAAATGACTGCCTAAAGTTAACAGAAATGTGACGACAACACATAAATGAAATGTATTGGGGTAGGTCGGAAATAAAGCAAAAAAAAAATCATGGCCTCTCGATAGCATAAAACAAACAAATATAAAAAGACGAAGAGTTATTCAAAATAATAATATTATGCGAAGAAACAGTTCCTTCAGTTAAATTCAGGGTTAAGGTTTTCCAAATATTAATTTTGAAAACATTAAATATTTCCCAAATGGTAATAAGACGTATGTTGCAAACAGGAATCAAAACTAGTAAAAATAAAATAATAATCCCACCAACAAAACAAACGACAAAATATAAATATACTAAAAAGTTATATTGAAAAATTGCCTGCAGCTCCATCTCATTACTGACGTAGTAAAACTAATAAAGTATATATACCACAAGATTTTGGAAATGTGGCAAATTTGTTTAAGTGTTATAAACTCTATTTTATAGATCAGAAGTTGACTAGCTTTACTGTACATTTGGGTATATTTCGTAAAATATTTAAAAATGATTTCTGCATTAGTTTCCATTTGCAGCAAATAGGGAAATGTACCACATGTGAAAACATAAAATATTTACAAAAGAAAATAAAATTCATTTTAGCATAAAACATGAACATAAGGCCATATTTCTACGAGAGAAAGCTGAAAGAAAAACAGGTCAAAAGTTTTTGTGTGTTAGTTTTGACATGCAAATGTAAGCTCTTTATAAGTACTTAAAATACTTAAGTAACAAGTAAGATGGCTCTAGTCGAGTGTCCCCGACTAGGAGATACCCTGAACCCAGGGTACCTGTCGTTATATACATTTAAAGCTCTTTGCACTCATACACACATTCACAAAGTCACACATACACACACACAAACGCACGCAGAAAGCTGCGCACTTTACACATCGGCTGTGCTTGGCCCCACTATGGAAAGTGAATTCTTGAATAACTTCTAAATGATCGTTATGAAATTTTAATAAGAGCATCCAAATCTATGTACAAACCAAAGCGCAAGTCTGTAGTACTTGATTTGCGTTTTTTTTTAAATGGGGGCGAATGGGCGGAGGTATCCAAAATTCGAAATATCTGTTATCTGCGTATTCTGCGTAACGAGCACATATTAAGCCAAATTTGGTGTTTCTAGCTCTTATAGTTTCTGAGATATGCTCAAAAACCGGATTAAAGAAACCGATAAATTTCAATAGTAAGGAAACGGGGCGGGCTACCGATAATTTTAAATAGCCTTAATCTGCCTATGGTATACACGAACCTATAAAACTAAACTTTAATACCTAGCTCTTATTGCAGCACTTGCTGCCAATTGAACTGTCAAATTGATCAAATTTTATCACACGTTTTCTTTAGTAAGTTCACAAAGTCACACATACACACACACACAAACGCATGCAGCGAGTTGAGCACTTCACACACGGCTGCGCTTGGCCCCACTATGGCAAATGAATTCTTAAATAACTTCTAAGCTAAGAGTATGAACGTTCTGAAATAGTAGGTATCGAAATATTTTTAATCTGCGTATCCTTAACGAGCACATGTTAAACCAAAAAACCGGATCAAAAAACCGATAAATATCAATAATAAGAAAACGGACGTGTTATTATTTTATTTGGCCTTAATCTGCCTTTGGCATACACCAACTTAAAAAACTAAACTTTTATCCCAATCTCTTATTCCATTCTTAATGCAATAGATTCTTCAAGCTCTAAAGTATACATTCGAACCTAATTTTGTGTCTCTAAATCTCATAATCTACGAAATAAGTTTAAAAAATTATAGGTTGTTGCAGATTTTGATCGATTTTAGGAAAACGGTGTAGTTATCGATCATTTTTAATAAACTTGATCTGCGCGTTCCATGGACGAGTCTATAGCCTAAAGTTGAAGTCTCTAGCTCTCAAAGTTTCCGAGATCGACGGACAGTCAGATGGACATGGCTAGATCGACTCGGCTGTCGATCCTGATCAAGAATATATATATAATTTATGGGGTCGGAGATGCTTCCTTCTACTGTTAGATACATTTGCACAAAACCATTATTCCTTTCTCACCATTTTCAATGGATTCAGATATAACAATTAAGATAGCTCAGTCGAGTGTCCCTGACTAGGAGATACCCCGAACCCAGCGGCGAGCTGTCGTTATATACATTTAAATCTCTTTGCATCCATACACACATTCACAAAGTCACATATACACACACACCAACGCACGCAGCAAGCTTCGCACTTTACATCGGTTGCACTTGGCCCCACTATTGAAAATGAATTCTTGAATAACTTCTAAGCTAAGTGTATGATCGTTATGCAATTTTCAGTGCTTAATGAGAACATCCAAATCTATGTATAAACCAAAGCGCAAGTCTTTAGTATTTGATATGGGGGCGAATGGGAAGAGGCATCCAGAATCCAAAATATTCATAATCTGCGTATCCTTTACGAGCACAATATAAACTAAATTTAATGTCTCTATCTCTGATAGTCTGATAAATGCCAATTAAACCAAGTCTTAAAATCGATTTTATCGAAAAATGAAACGGAGCAAGATATCGAAAAAATTGATAAACTTGTACAGCGTATGGATTAGAGAATTTATAGTCGTTTAGTTTGTGTCTCTAGTTTTTGCACAGACGGACGGACGGACAGATGGACATGGCTTATTCGACTCAGTTCGTCGTGCCGATCAAGTATATATATACTTTATGGGTTCGGAGGTACTTTCTTCTGTCTGTTACATACATTTGCACAAACCATTATATCCTTTTCACCCATTGTCAATGGGTTCAGGGTATAAAAACAGGAGGAAACCTCCGTTGACACAGCGAGAACTCGCTTCTGATAGCGCGCCAGGCAACACCTCTACCATTGAGCTGAAGCAGCATTCTAATTGTCACCGTCAAAATCTAATCTAAGAAACACACATGCACGAACAATCGATTAGAATTCGAAAAGAGCTCACGCATATGAAGGTGCATATACGTATGTATGTATGTGTGCACACGCATGCAGAAAACGTCTGCGCTTGGACCTTGCCAGCACGTGGTTTGTCAATGTACAAAGACATTTTCTTTAATAACTTCTTGTTTCTTAACTGATTTTGGTGAAATTTGTTTAAATCCATTCATATTATACTATAGTACATTTACATTATAGTACATTGTGGCTGTACGTGCAATTACAAATGTTTTTTTCTCTTAATGGGGGAAAATGGGGGGAGGTATCCAATCCTAAATATTCATAATCTGCGTATTCTTTACGAGAACACATTAAACCAAATTTATTATCTTCAGCTCTTATAGTTTCTGAGATTTGCTCAAAAAATCGGGGGGAAAACGGGCGGGCTATCGATAATTTAAAAAGCCTTAATCTGCGTTTGGTATACACGAACTTAAAACCCAAACTTTAATCGCTAGATCTTATTGCAGCACTTGCTGCATATTGTATTGTAAAATTTGTCAAATTTTACCACACGTTTTCTTTAATAACTTCTGTGTTTGTTAACAGATTTTAATCTTAATGCAATAAATTCTTCAAGTGCTATAGTATATATAAATATTCGTTCAAACAAAATTTGGTGTCTCTAGGTCACATAATCTACGAAATAGGCTTAAAAAATTAGAGGCTGTTGTCGATTTTTATCGATTTTAGGAAAACGGTGCGGGTTATCGATCATTTTAAATAAACTGAATCTGCGCATGCCATGGACGAGTCTATAGCCAAAAAGTTGAACTCTCTAGCTCTTATAGTTTCCGATATCGACGCGTCCATACAGACGGACGGACAGACAGACGGACATGGCTAGATCGACTCGGAATCCGCAAGTTATATTTAATAACAATTAGCTTTCGAATTCAAAAATCGATAATTTGCCTTAAAAACGATTACTTTAAGAAATTTATGATTTAAGTTATCACAAGTATGGTCACACTCAAAATGAAAATGAACGAAGCGTGCGTATAGATATTCAGTCGAGAGTGAATGGGCAAACGGAGCGCACGTACACATATTAGTTTCGAACATATGTTAATTCTGTATTTTCCCAGGTAATAAAATATATACTTATAAAATAGAATTTCTAAACTACTGGGTTCGGCGTTACTACTTTTCTACAATGGTAGGGGTATTGATTTCGTAAAAGGACTCTGCTCAAAAAGTTTTATTTCGCTTCGCTTTTTCCCTGATAGTAATTTGGCAAGCGGATGAATAGCGGATGAACTATAGAAGAATTGCGAATTGTAATGAAATAGTAATTATGTGTATGGGTGTGTATGTGTAAGCGTGATCGTTTGCGTAAGTACATACAATACAGAAATAGCGCAAAAATTAAGTAAGTGCCAATTGATTGTTGATTGAGAAAAGAGTTATCTGTTTGATGGTGCATACTATATCACAGGCAAAAACAAGTAAGATGGATCTAGTCGGGTGTCCCCGACTAGGAGATACCCTGAGCCCAGTGGCGAGCTGTCGTTACAAACATTTCAAGCTCTTTGCATTCATACACACATTCACAAATTTGTAAATACTCACACACACAAACGCACGCAGCAAGGTGCGCCCTTTGCACATTGACTGTGCTTGTCCCCACTATGGAAAATAAATTTTTGAATAACTTCTAAGTCTGTCATTTGCGCTTTTTTTATATAGGGGGCGAATGGGGAGGTATTATTCATAATCTGCGTATCCATTACGTGCACATATAAAACTTAATTTGATGGCTCTAGCTCTTATTGTCTACGAAATATGCCAAGAAAACAAAGTCATTAAATCGATTTTTATCGATAATAATGAAACGGGGCAAGGTATCGAAGAGAGATGATAAACTTGTACTGCGCATGGATTAGGAGAATATATAGTCGTTTAGCTTAGGTTTCTAGCTTTTGTAGTTTTCGAGATCGTTGCGTTCGTACAGACGGATGGACAGGCGGACGGACGGACAGACGGATATGCCTAAATCGACTCAGCTCATCATCCTGATCAAGAATATATATACTTTATGGGTTCGGAGATGCTTCCTTCTGCCTGTTACATACATTTGGACAAAACCATACCCTTTTTACCCATTTTCAATGGGTTCAGGGTATATAAAATAAATAATAAAACTATTTGCATACTATATACTATAAACAATAAGTTTAAAAATAAAATAAAATTTTAAATAAACAGGAAAAACAAGTGAGAACGTTGCAGTCGGGTGTAACCGACAGCGGATTACTCGTTAACAGTGTAATAACAACTATGTGTATTAATAATAAAGGTATACAAGTATAAAATAAAGTTTGCCTCTGCGCGATCACAACTGTTACCTTAACAGCGTGTTAGTCATCATCGACACCAACCATTTCGCTTTTGACGAAATGCGCGTTCAGTTATCTAATAATCTAACCTATCCAATAAGAATTAACATAGAATTCCAATTTAAACTAAACGAGTATAACAGAAGTCTATGGCTAGCGCCGAAAACTGCATACAGAAACCGCTACGGTTGGTGCATATGATAAACACTACTTATGTTAAAGAGACACAGAATGCAAATGATTAAAAATAATAATTTTATCTGCTTTTCATACTGGACCACTGCACTACTAGTTGATCACTTTGTGACAAAACTCAACTCAAGTTACATGTACGACAAGTGCAAAATCAATTAGCAATCAACCGCATGCAAGCAAGTAGTCAGCCTCTGTAAGCAGTGATCTTCTGTAAGCAGTGACAACCAAACAAAAATAATTACCGAAAACATGCAATAGATGGCGCTAGCAATGTTGCACTGCCATCATTGGGGTTGTGCACATATCGAGCTTTGGACATTGTGGGCGCGGTAGTGGGCGTAGCTAAAAAACATGCGATCTTTAGAGGAGGTCATCAGCAATCTGTCGGTATACATTTTATGCATCTAGCTTTAAAAGTGAGGGAGAAATAAAGATTTAATCGAATTGCTACGCGCATCCCGAAACCCGTAACACTTTATCAGACGAAGGTATACACGAGTATATATCCAACATTTCACACATTCACAAAGTCACACATACACACACACACACAAACGCACGCAGAAAGCCGCGCACTTTACACATCGGCTGCGCTTGGCCCCACTATGGAAAGTGAATTCTTGAATAACTTCTAAACAAGAGCATCCAAATCTATGTACAAACCAAAGCGCAAGTCTGTTGTACTTGATTTGCGTTTTTTTTTATGGGGCGAATGGGCGTAGGTATCCAAAATTCGAAATATCTGTTATCTGCGTATTTTGCGTAACGAGCACATATTAAACCAAATTTGGTTTTTCTAGCTCTTATAGTTTTTTAGATATGCTCAAAAAACCGGATTAAAGAAACCGATAAATATCGATAGTAAGGAAACCGATAATTTTAAATAGCCTTAATCTGCCTATGGTATACACCAACCTATAAAACTAAACTTTAATACCTAGCTCTTATTGCAGCACTTGCTGCCAATTGAATTGTCAAATTGATCAAATTTTACCACACGTTTTCTTTAGTACGTTCACAAAGTCACACATACACACACATACAAACGCATGCAGCGAGTTGAGCATTTCACACATCGGCTGCGCTTGGCCCCACTATGGCAAATGAATTCTTAAATAACTTCTAAGCTAAGAGTATGAACGTTCTGAAATTTGATTTGCGTTTTTTTGATATAGGGGCGAATGGGGTAGGTATCAAATAGTAGGCATCGAAATATTTTTAATCTGCGTATCCTTAACGAACACATATTAAACCAAATTTGGTGGCTCTAGCTCTTATAGTTTCTGAGATATGCTCAAAAAACCGGATCAAAAAAACCGATAAATATCAATATTAAGAAAACGGGACGTGTTATCGATAATTTTATTTGGCCTTAATCTGCCTTTGGTATACACCAACTTAAAAAACTAAACTTTTATCCCAAGCTCTTATTCCAGAACTTGCTCCCAGTTGGATTGTCAATTTGGTCAAATTTTGGTCACGTTTTCTTTAATAACTTCTGGGTTTCTTAACTGATTTTGATGATTCTTAATGCAATAGATTCTTCAAGTTCTATAGTATACATTCGAACCAAATTTTGTGTCTCTAAATCTTAAAATCTACGAAACAAGTTTAAAAAATTAGAGGCTGTTATAGATTTTGATCGATTTTAGGAAAACGGTGTGGATTATTGATCATCTTAAATTAACTTGATCTGCGCGTTCCATGGACGAGTCTATAGCCTAAAGATGAAGTCTCTAGCTCTTAAAGTTTCCGATATCGACGCGTCCATACAGACGGACGGACAGTCAGACGGACATGGCAAGATCGACTCGGCTGTCGATCCTGATCAAGAATATATATATAATTTATGGGGTCGGAGATGCTTCCTTCTGCCTGTTACATATATTTGCACAAAACCTTCTTACCCATTTTGAATGGATTTAGGATATAACAATTAAGATAGCTCTAGTCGAGTGTCCCCGACTAGGAGATACCCTGAACCCAGCGGCGAGCTGTCGTTATATACATTTAAATCTCTTTGCATCCATACACACATTCACAAAGTCACATATACACACACACAAACGCACGCAGCAAGTTTCGCACTTTACACATCGGTTGCACTTGGCCCCACTATTGAAAATGAATTCTTGAATAACTTCTAAGCTAAGTGTATGATCGTTATAAAAATTTTCAGTGCTTAATGAGAACATCCAAATCTATGTATAAACCAAAGCGCAAGTCTTTAGTATTTGATATGGGGGCGAATGGGAAGAGGCATCTAGAATCCAAAATAATCTGCGTATCCTTTACGAGCACAATATAAACTAAATTTGATGTCTCTAGCTCTTATAGTCTCCGATATATGCCAATTAAACCAAGTCTTAAAATCGATTTTTATCGAAAAAATGAAACGGAGCAAGATATCGAAAAAAACAAATGATAAACTTGTACAGCGTATGGATTAGGAGAATTTATAGTCGTTTAGTTTGTGTCTCTAGCTTTTGTACAGACGGACGGACGGACGGACAGACGGACATGGCTTATTCGACTCAGTTCGTCGTGCTGATCAAGTATATATATACTTTATGGGTTCGGAGGTAGTTTCTTCTGTCTGTTACATACATTTGCACAAAACCATTATACCCTTTTCACCCATTGTCAATGGGTTCAGGGTATAAAAACAGTAGGAAACCTCCGTTGACACAGCGAGAACTTGCTTCTGATAGCGCGCCAGGCAACACCTCTACCATTGAGCTAAAGCAGCATTCTAATAGTCACTGTCAAAATCTAATCTAAGAAAAAATGCAACATGGAGGGCTGACAGAAACGGATGCACAAGCTGTTGCATAAAACGGAGGTAGAACCGCCAAACGCAGAAAACGACGTATTTAATGGAACGATGTCTCAGGCAAAGTACTCTAAGGTGCTGGTAAAGGTCTTGTCAGTAAAGCTGCATGCGAACGGAAAAGTTGTCGAATGCCATGCATTTATGGATGAGGGCTCAACTGTGTTACTAATGAGTGAGCATTTAGCTGAAGCATTGGAAATGAAAGGGTCGAGGGACAGCATAACTCTGCAATGGTTTGGAAATAAAAAGGTAATTGAGTCAACAACCCGACTCACTGTTGGTATATCAGGCCACAGTGATAATAAGGTTTACAATTTGAATGTTAGCACAATAAAGAACCTGCAGTTGCCGAGACATATAGTAAATATGTCTATTTTGAATCTCTATTATCGCTATCTTAAATTCATTCCAGTAGAAGATTATATAGATGCGACACCAGAACTCCTGAACGGACTTGATAACGTGCACTTATGCTTGCCAAAGATAACGCGATCAATAGGCTGGATGTATAGAGGGATGTCCCAAATGGAGTGTATTTAGCTAACGACGTTAGTAACAATTCCATCGATCAGTTGGTGCTTGACTATATCACTAACGCAGAAATGGGCGTGTATGAGAAAAAGAATCATGCCGAAGGACGCGAAATTGAAAGGTCAAGACAAATTCTTGAACAGACTACTACACGTGCTGGTGACCGCTATCAGACGGGATTGCTCTGGAAGTACGATGACGTGGTACTCCCGGATAGCAAGGATATGGCAACTAAGAGACAGCTAGCTCTCGAAAGAAAGTTTAAACGTGACCCAGAGTACCAGAAGCAGTATAGCTGCATGATGATGAAATATGAGAGAAAGGGTTATATGAGGCAGCTTTCTTACGACGAAATTGAGAAGTCTTCTCCTAGAGACTGGTATTTGCCTAACTTAGGGAGTTTGGGAGTGAGGAGATAAGGGGGAGATATATTGATTTATTCGAACTGATACGCCTACCGTGGGCGCAACCCAAAACCCTTAACACTTTATCTGACGAGGGTATGCACGAGTATATATTTAAAGTTCAAAGTCTCTAGCTTCAATAGAGGTGAAAAAAATTGCGTTCATACGGACAGACGGACGGACAGTATGAAGGACATTGCACAAGCCCAATATACTAGTTTCACTTCGTGAACGAGTATAAATAATAAAGAGCACGAAGAAAACTCCGTTGAGCGAGATTCGAACTCGCGTCTGATAGCTCGCCAGGCCACAGCTTTACTACCGAGCTACAGCAGCATTCCAATTGTCTCTGTCAAAATCTGAGTTATGAAATTAGAACACATGCACAAACAATCGCATTAGTATTCGAAAAAGGGCTCATGCATATGAATGTGCATATACATATGTATGTATATGTGCACACACATGCAGAAACCGCCTGCGTTTTGCGCTTGCCATTACGAGGTTAAGCCAATATACTAATACATTTTCTTTAATAACTTTTCTGTTTCCTAACCGATTTTGATGCAATTCCTCTTAATGCATTTTTATTTAACAATAGTACATTTATATGATGACAAGCAGTAGTAACAATTGTGGCTGTACTTGCAATTACAAATTTTTTTTCTGTTAATGGGGGAAGGATGGGGGAGGTATCAACAATTCAAAATATTCATAATCTGCGTATCCTTTACGGGTTATCCATAATTTAAAATATCCGTGATCTGCTTATGGTATGCACGAACTTAAAAACACAATCTCTAATCCCTATATCTTATTGCGGCACTTGCTGTGTCAAATTTGTCAAATTTTACCACACGTTTTCTTTAATAAGTTCTGTGTTTCTTAACCGATTTTGATTAATCTTAATGCAATGATCCATCAAGTGCAATAGTATAAATAAATATTCAATCGAACAAAATGTTGTATCTCTAGATCTCATAATTTACGAAATAATTTTAAAAAATTAGAGGTTGTTGTAGATCTTATCGATTTTAGGAAAACGGTGTGGGCTATCGATCATGATCTGCGTGATCTGCGAGTGCCATGGACGAGTCTATAGCCGAAAAGTTAGTCTCTAGCTCCTATAGCTTCCGAGATCGAGGCGTTCATACATACGGACATGGCTAGATCGACTCGGCTGTTGATCCTGATCAAGAATATATATACTTTATGGGGTCGGAGATGCTTCCCTTACCCATTTTCAATGGGTTCAGGGTATAAAAACAAATAATAAGGCTCTAGCCGGGACTGCCCCATCAAGGAGATACCCTGAACCCAGCGGAAAGCTGTCGTAACATACATTTAAACCTCTTTGCAAAGTTACACAAACACACACACAAGCGCACGCAGCAAGCTGCGCACTTTTCACGTCGGCTGCGCTTGGCCCAACTATGGAAAATGAATTTTTGAATAACTTCTCAGCTTAGAGTAAGATCGCTATGAAATTCAGTGCTTAATAAGAACATCCAAATCTATCCGAGATCGCCTTTTTACCCATTTTCAAAGGGTTCAGGGTATAAGAATAATCTATTTCACGTATCGTATAGACAAAAACTTAAATCATGTTAAAAATCACACTTTTTTACGCAAAACAATTATTCTTACAGCTTGTGCATATGATGTTCTCTACTCGCATCTACCTGTAATCGGCAATCTTTTCGTCGAATTTTCTTCACTTTGACGCTGCACATTACTTTGCTTGCATTCTGACGTGTTTCGATTGAGTTATATTAAATGGGACGAAGTAAGGATATTTCACTTGATATGCGTAAACATATTATTAAATTTTATATAGAAAAATAACATCTTTGTGAAATCTGTAAAAATAATTGATAAATCATACTCAGCCTCACAAAGTGCTATAAAACAAGTAAGAGTCTATTCGGGAGTGCCTGACTAAGGGATACCCTGTACCCAGGTACATATTAAATATTGCAAAATACTTGCAAGGTTAAAATACTAAGGATTAAAAGTTAAAAATAAATAAAACATAACTTTAATAAAAATAATATATATCTTACATTCCTTTAAACAAATTTGTTACATGCATATTTAATTTATTTACATATATACATACCCTATTCGAAATGTACACTATCCTGAATACTAACTGAGATACCACTGTGATAATTATATATAGTCTCAAAGGTCCTGGCGCTAATGCCCTCACTGGAAATATACGAAAACGCCCAATTAATGTACGAGTCACAATTGTTCGTCGACGTATACAAATCTAACAAGCTTATACATCTTTTATCTAGTAAATTATTATAGAGGTCTCTACCAGAGAGCTGCATTGAGCATGATCGAGCATGCTCGATCACCGTTACAAATTTTTAATCACATCGCATTCGAGCTCAGCAGCATTTGAGTTCGCACGAGTTTCCGGATTCCCGGATTCCATGTTCGCGATCGAGTAGCTGATACGGTTGCTTTGTTTACGAACTCATGACTGATTGCTAGTTTCGGGTATGGTATGAATGACGATTGACCAGAAAAACCCGAAAAACCCAAATCAGGCTCGAGTCGCGCATCTGGCTTCGGGCTTTTCGCGTCGAGCGTACAAGTAAATGTACATGTGTGTATGCAAGTATGTATGTATGTAGATGTAGATGGCTGCTGAAAAGTGTACGGTAAATTAGGAATATAGCGTTTGCTGCACTGTGCACAATGTGTACAGTCAATAAAAACGTTTGGCCAGCTTATGTATTTTGCATGTGTACATAGGTGTTTGGTTGTAAAAAAATACATAGATAGTACACACATCGTTATTTGATTTAACACCAAAATAAATTGAAGCTCAGAATTTCCAAAAAACATATTTATCTATTTTAGCTTATAGTTTTTAGCTTTAATATCTAATATTATCAAAATATTTGAAAAAAAGGAACTGAAATTTCAAAATTTCTTAGACTTAATAGATTTTTCAGAAATATAAAAAGGAATTCCAATTTTAACTTAAATGAAGGTAACATAATTTGAATGACCTAATACTAAGAAGTTACAAAAATAAAGCAAAGTATAAATGATTATATATTAAAACTTTTATAAAAATAATTTAAAAACAGCAAACTATCGACTGCCCCTGGCCCAAGCCTATTCCGTTTTTCGGTTATTATGTTGCCACTTAAAGAAAACGATCTCTCAGCTACTGCACTGCTAGCTGGCATTGAGTGTATTTGCAGTGCAATAATGAACAAACGGGGATATTTATTTTCATTAGTTTTCCACCACTCCATGAAACAAAAGTTTTTAGACATATTTACTATTTCCTTACATTATCTTTCTACTTCCTCTTCAGGTGTTTCTTTAGATTTTGAGGCAGATAGTTCCATTATATTTGTAAAAAAAAATCATTTGATTTATTGCAAGGTGAAAGTTGGCAAATTGATTCTAAATTACTGCGAGAAACGCAGGATTTTTTTTATAATATTTTGATCATGTGAATGCATATTTATTGCTGGTGGGTACAAAAAAATTCAACTTTATGGCATAAATCTAAATTGGCCACCCGTATTTCGACCAGGTTTTGAATTATGTTGTATTTTGAAATTGATATTGCAGGTATTTCATCAGATATCGGATTACATAAGACCTTTAATTGTTAAACTTGACGGAAAGACGAAACACATAGACGGATAGTTACAAAGTTGCAATTTCTTGAACACTATTGTCACTAATGGATTTCAGCATTCTATAATGCGAGTTCCACCGCGTTGGACATTGACATTTCAATGAAGTGCTGCAAATTTGCTTTTTTAAAATACTTTATCATTTTTTTTTTGCAAGACTCTAAGGCATCTACGAGCTCTGTGGTAGCAGTGAACGATTTGTTTAAAACATTTGAAAATAAGTGACTGCTACAATTTAGGCGTGTATTGTTTTGTACAGCCTTGACATAATTGACTCCCTGTCCGTAATAAATTAAATTTTATCAATATTTTCCACACCAAATTCAGTAAAGACCTCTTCAGCTTTTTAAGAATAGAATAGACCTTTTAAAATCCATTAATTTCATGCCCAAAACAATATAAAAAATTTAAAATCCTTTTGATAGTGGAATGTCACGCCTAAAAAGTTCCGATGTACATAATTGTCCGTCCACATGTCTATTGTACCTGATGATCCGCCGTTGCTCACAATATTATTTATCTCATCTTTAAGGTCTTTTTTATACCCTGAACCCATTGAAAACTGGTAAAAAAAAGGGTCTGTCCGTCCATACGTCCGTCTGTATGACTGCGTCGATCTCGGAAACTACAAAAGTTAGAAACCTAAACTAAACGACTATAGATTCTCCTAATCCATTCGCAGTATAGGTTTATCATTTTTTTTTCGATATCTTGCTCCGTTTTATAATTATCGATACAAATCGATTTTAAGACTTCTTGGCATATCTCGGAGACTATAAGAGCTACAGCCATTTAATATGTGCTCGTAAAGGATACGCAAATTATCAATATTTCGGATTTGGATACCTCCTCCCGTTCGCCCCCATAAAAAAAAGGGAATCAAATACTAAAGACTTGCGCTCTGGTTTGTACATAGATTAGGATGATCTTATTAAGCACTGAAAATTTCATAACGATCATTCTTTTAGTTTAGAAGTTATTCAACAATTCATTTTCCATAGTGGAGCCAAGCGCAGCCAATGTGCAAAGTGCGCACCTTGCTGCGTGCGTTTGTGCGTTTGTGTGTGTGTATGTGTGACTGTATGTATGAATGCAAAGAGCTTTAAATGTATGTAATGAAAGCTTGCCGCTGGGTTCAGGGTATCTCCTAGTCGAGGACTAGAGCCATCTTACTTGTTTTTTTTTTTTCATTTGCTCTCTTTTTTACTTTCCGCGGAATTGTCGTTGGATCCGGTAGCAAATCATCCACATCGACGTGTTCACCCGATCTTAATGAAAAATTTCACAAATTTCATGAAGGCAGAACCGCGCCTTGCTGAAAATGCCTGCAGTCTTCGGTTATCCATGCTGTGCATATATCAGCAGCCTCCGTTTTATCGAGCGCAGATACAGTTTTTAAAGCGATAGACTGCTTCATTACTTTGCAACAGCTGCGCCTATTTAAATTTGACGTTTGGCTGTTGGCATTGAGTAATAAAATAAAGAGAAGACATTTGCGGTTCCAAACACAAAATGGAAACGCAACGCCCAGTTGTCTATGCGCGCATATTCTGTTGCTGTGCCTTGCAAAGTCACAAACATACGTCATCTCCTTCTTGGCTTGGTTTCTACTTGCAGCAGGACTAAGCACGAACGGACGATGTGATTGGAACCGAATGTTCGAAATGAAAATATCATAACGAGTTCGATAAATGTTCGAGTGTGATCGATATTTTTTTACCCGTTGCAGCTCTCTGGTCTCTACACCTATCCAATTTATTTAAACATAAATTAAAATCTCCTAAAATAACGCTATTATTATTTTTCAAAAACTCATTTTGCTATAATAAATCGTCAAATTCTGTTTTAAACATAGCTAACGGATAAGTCGGACTTTTATAAACAACTAAGAAACCTATAGACTTATACCGAAATATGGCATGTTCAAAAACGACTGATCCTGATATTTTTCTACCACTTAAACAAACATTGTTAACAATATTATTCCTAACGTAAATGATGATATCCCCTTTAGGTCGCAATGCGTTAGGTATTATCTCGCAATCTTACCGGACAACAATAGGAATCCCTGGAATGTCGATATTTTCGTTTGCGTATGTTGATGCCTCAACGAAATATAGAACAGACGACTGGGGCATTAACCTGTCCGATCGAATGTCTTTAATATGACAGTAAATGCTTTCAGTATTATGAAAGAAAATATCTAGGGCGGAACTGTTTAAGACAGAACTAAGTGATCATAATGTGATCGAAGTAGTTTTTCAGTCCGCAATTTCTTAATCTGATTTTGAAGTTTCTGTATGATGCGTACATTTTCAGCGAGCAAGAACTCATGCACTTCCCTCTGAAAATTTCATCCTTAAAGTATTTGGAGTGCTTGATGCATCAAAATCTATTTGCATTAAAATGCCTGTTGCCCCATTGACTAACCCATCCCCTGTATCTACATTGACCGTAACCATCAGTGGTTTTTAAGAGAAGGGACCTACATAATCCCTGTTTTTCGGACGACCTAAAGCTCCTAATGGCTTCTAAAATTCTATCCCTTTTTACCACATTTAAATGTGTAGCTTTTATTATATCATAAGCGGTAGAAATAAATTGTTAAGTCGGAATGGAGTTCAACTTTAGAGTATTAAAGTTGTCAGTTGCCGCATTGGTACTAAAAAAGACAAGACTAATGTCATCGGTTGTCATGATACCCAGATGCAGATGCTAATAATTGGGCCTTCCGTTGTCGCATGATTTCTGTGAGCTCAAAATACTTCAAAAGGTCCCACAGAGAAGACGCATAAATGGCACTGTAAGGATCATTAGAGTTGGATTCGAACTGATTCCTACTGGTGATAACTGAATACAATTGAATTCAATGTATTGACTAAATCATTACTTATGGCCCTTAAATCTGAACCAGATTGATTTACTGGTAGAGAATACATGGAATGCAGTGTTGATCCGCTGATTCCGAAAGCAGCTTTAACTGTTGGGGCACACAAATGAATTTTAGCGGAACTTAGATCAGTTCCTGGCTTACTATTTTACATTATGGACAATGATTGAAAAATTGCTAAAAGTAAGTAGGCTTTTGCATAAACCAGCACTACACTTAACAAATTCGTAAAATACGGATTTGTGTTTGGCATTGTTCAAAACATGTGTATGGTATATCTTCTGCTTTAAATTAAGAGACCTGACAATATCTGCCAATCTTTCAGCTGAAACTATAGCTGGAAGTTATATTAATCGGACGTTACTATCTTCTGAGTCTGCAATATTATCAATATTATCATTAATGTTTAAGACATGTAAATTAGGATTTATTTCAGGCAATCCTAAGACTCTACATCTATAATCTACTACCTCTTGATTGTAAATATTTTTGTCTATCTTTCTTTCTGAACTGCAGTGTCGAGAGCATCCTGAAGCTCACTATCATCTAAGCTGTTATATTTTCTACAATTGCTCTCGATCAAATTCTTATTTTGACTACAAAATAGTTCCCAATCCCTAAGCACTAAGTCTACATTCTCGTCCCTCCAAGGGAAATATAGCATAACTAGCTTCCTAAAGTAATTGCGCCTATCAGTATTAATGTTAAATCTCCTATATCTCATTATATACGGAGTAAGCATTTTCTTTACGAAGCCACTACCGTCGCGAAGTGCGTAAACTAATGATTGAGAAGACCTCTGGAGTTTCGATACCATCTGCATCATCAATATACTGACGAGTCCCACTATGCCTTTTGCTAAAACTATAAAAAGCTGCAAAATCGGCAAGGCATAAATTTTCTAAAGCGTCGGGCCGCTGAACATAATGATCTAAAACTCCTAGTTCAAGTATTGAGTCTTCGCTGAAGTCTTCGGGTAAATTTTGCAACTGTTGCCTGGACTTAAGTATCCCGATGATCTGGAAATGAAGTATATATATACTTCAGTGTTACTGCTTTCGGACAAATGCATACATAAACAGCAGCAAACGGCTTCCTGGGCAGATATCTCTGCACCCGAAATAAATTCATGTAATATATGTTGTAACTTTTGTTTTATATTCACATTACCAGTACTATGCAGTGCTTCACGCATTAATTTGGAAATACCTCTCTGGGACTTGTTAATATAATTAACTACGTAACTGCAGCAAGCATAGAGATCTAATATAAACTGTATATCTATATTGGCTCGCTGCAGTAGAAGAAGGTGTTAAGCTTGATAGCAGCAAAAGGTCGCTGTACAAATATTTTGGGATCCTTTAAACTAGACCTAAGTGCATTTATATAGCACTCATAAATAAGAATAAGTTGATCGTGGGACAAAAAAGTTATTAAAATTGCTAAGAAAAATCTATGCCTTCACGATCAAGCGGATATTCTAATAAGTCCTGTATTTTTTCAAAATTCCTACGATGCACATCTCTATTTGGTGCATCCTCGGCTAACGGAAATAGAATTTCTGTTTAGGGCATGGGAGGCTATGGAATACAGAATCTGCAAATTTTTTGGCTTCTAACCTCTACATGAATACCCGGGGTTATGTGTTTGATACTCCAAAAATGGAGCTACATCTGGGTTACATGTATCAGTTGTTATAAACTTGTTATGAAACTCTACTCGCCAATAAAACTTTATGACCCTATGACTTCCGAAAACACCGCCTTCCTTTTACATTAGCTTTAAGAGCTGCCTGAACCGAAGGTCAAAATACCTAGCACAAGTTACGGGATCTGCTCTAATGAGACGGGGTTTTTCATTAAAATGCAAAACTGATGCTGCTTCTTCACAAATATCTAACTTATCAACGTTTTTTGTAAGTAAAACTAACAGCTCCGTCCACCTAGTTTCTACTGCCGAGAAGGTTATTAAAAATGTGGGAAGACCGAATTGCCTAATCATGGCCATAACCTTATTTTTTTCTGCTTCCCAGTGAGCAGGAGACGTGCGAATACCTTTCAAAACGCTATACCCATCATCGTGGCGTACCAAATTGTCTATGTGCTCTTATTTTAGGGCGTTAGCTGCAAAAATGCCTTGATGCTTGGCGCTCTGCTTATGTAAGCAAATGGAAGTATTGTTCCTAATATTAATCATTTCCAACTTTTTATAGATAAGAAATAATTTATCAGTTTCATTAGTTCTGTCCTAACTATGGTTGTAAAACTCTCTGAGCATTTTCTTTTAATGCCAACAAAGATAGTTGGGAAGGCCAGCTTGTCTGAATCACAATCTTCGATCATAGCCAAAAACGCTGACCCTCTCCAGAGCTATAACTATTCTCTGCAAGGCAATGTCTTCCATAGGGATATTTTCAAAAAGTGTTGTCTGGCCTCCTGGATTCATTATTTCTTTTTCTATATTCCTATTTTGTTCGTTTGTGAAGGCTTGAGCAGATCTTTCTTCTAATGGGGTGACCAAGTCCCTATCATCAGCTGATGCAATGAAGGGAACTTCGTCAGACGAAAAGGAAGCTAGCCACTGTTCGTTAATAGTTATTTCTTGCTTCCTGTAGAGCTCGGTGTTGACGAAAAAGCGAATTTCATCAGCAACTTTGCAGCTAATGGTTTCAGCCATGAGATCATGACTATATTCCATCCTACGCTTGAGATGAATTTGAACTACCTCGGCTTCATTGAACGCCCGTGGAAGGGATGTAACTACACAGTCCACGGGAATTGTTACAGTGATCACTGCTCTTATAATTGCATTTTGTTGGCCATATCCTAAGGAGTTAATTATCATAAAAGGAAGGCGTGGGGCTACAAGCCGTTCCTCTAAGGGCGTTAAGCCTTTCAAACAATCAGGAAAATCGGGAAAATCTATGCCATTTCTAATAGATGCCTTTGTTTTTTTTTTTCCTAATTCAATACTGCGACTGCATGTTTAGCAAAAACTATACATATGATCAACAAATGGATATGTAGAGGATAGATATAAAATATCTGAACTAACATTAGCACTACACTTGCTTTCAATTACTTCACGAGAAGTTTTGTCCACTTGATGTGGACACAAGCCTTTGCAACAAATACAAACCTGAATGGGTCCCTGCTTGACTGTTCTATTAAATACAGCTATTAGACCATCTAAGCTAGTGCTTATAGCTTGCTATCTTCTATCTGGAAACGTATTTGCACATTCTTGCCTGTGCCTGATTGCATTTCTGCCATTTTCTGCTATCCTATTTTTTGTGTTGCTTCTTTGCTGACTTACTCTCTGCAACAAACTTCTATTGGCATCAAAATTGGCATCACTCCGCCTTGCACTTGTATTTCATGCCTGCTCAATGATCCTATGAATCGTTGACTTCTATCCTTTGCTTTCTCTAATTATGTCGACGGCGAGCTCTTCGAACAGTGTATCGATCTTGTTCTGCTGCCCGATACAATGGATCTTGCCTTCGTCGAGTAGCGCGGTCAAGAATGCTTCGAATCTGTTCGTCTACCCTATAAGCTGGGTCTTGTCTGCGACTCGTTCGTCGAGAAGTATTTACTATTTGCTCCAGTTGTCTAACTGGAGAATTAGTATCACGTCCTTGTTCGTCTACCCTATAAACAGGGTTTTGTCTGCGAATTGACCGTCGCGAAGTGTTTGCTATACTTTCCAATTGCCTAATTGGGTAAATTGTTCGACGAATAGCTTGCCGAACAGTATCTTGTCCTTGATCA
Organism: Drosophila colorata; assembly: GCA_035041545.1. Classification (NCBI taxonomy): domain Eukaryota; kingdom Metazoa; phylum Arthropoda; class Insecta; order Diptera; family Drosophilidae; genus Drosophila; species Drosophila colorata. The sequence goes on from JAWNLD010000677.1 coordinate 278,492, forward strand.
GTACCTCTAAATCTTATATTATTTCGACGAATTTGGTGACGCTGACTATCTCTAACTTTTTCAGTTTTGCTAAATTTTTTTTGAGAAACTTCGTTGCCTAATCTTTTTTGCTCGGCATATTCAGAATTGGACAAATTTAACACATTCCTAACTCTTTGTCTTTGAGACCTATTTATTGCCGGTAATCTCTTAACCCTAGGCATTTTGGTATATATGTGTGTACGTATAATTATGTATATGAAAATATATATTAAAAGTCACTAAAATAAACAATATGTAAATTTATATATTTATAATATATTTATAAGCTGGCTGCAGAAAATAATAAAATAATATCTAAAATATTAATATAATATATTAAATAATTAACAAATTGATTTTGTTTAATAAAATATATTATAACATTAATTAAAATATTTTCATAAAAATTTAGTCTTTAGAAAGACTATTTTAAATAAATATTTATATGATTAAAACTTGTGATCTTTTCGATCCTAAATAACAAACGGTTCAACAGCTGATTATGCGTTTAGCAAAATCAACGCGCGCCGCCCTGGACACGACTCTAACACGGACTCAGAAACCGACACTCAGGCAAAAACACTCATCACTCGTAGATAGAGTAGTTTCAGCACGGTGTCTGGAGAAATCTCCGGTCCGCGGTGCTACGTACCGGTCCTCGTCAAATCCTTGCCAATGCGTTTTACTGGGACGTTTAACATTGGCATGTTATAGGACGGTGTCAATTAGCACAACGTTGCACCAGGGGTTGGACGAGTGGTCGATTGGAATGGCGGTGCCATGCACCCATGCGCCAGAGTTATATGACAAGTACACAATCGCAAACAGTCGCACACAAATTCTAAGAATACGAAAAAGTCTAGCATCAAGGGCCATCTACCGACCAGAGGTTACTGACCACTTTATTTCCCATGTGACAAAATTGAACCGTTATCCAGCACTATTCTTATGAGACCAAATAATATGTACCAAAAAGTATGCAATAGATGGCGCTTGATATTCTACTCTGGCTTAATTGATGTTATGCACATATCGAGTTTTGGACATTGTGGGCGCTGTAGTTTGGGTGCGATCTTTAGAGGAGGTCATCATCAATCTGTCGGTATTTATATTATGCATTTAGCTTTCAAAGTCAGAGAGATATAGTGATTTAATCGAATTGCCACGCCCATCGTGGGCGCAACCCGAAAATCTTAACAATTTATGTGAAGAGGGTATACACGAGTATATATTTCCATTTTCAAGTCTCTAGCTTCAATAGCGGCGAAAACAATGAAAGTTTGGTTTTCTTGATTTTTTTCGCATTTAAAATTTATTTTAACTATTATTTTAGTGTGTTGTTATAAACAATAATTATGTTACTAAGATAATAAAAAAAAAATTATTAAAAGTATATTTTTCCATACATAATGTGACATTTAAGTTGAAATTATGTGTATTTTCATTGCGCAAACAATTGTTTGACAAACTGTATATACATATGTAATGTAAATGGTATGGTAAAGTGTACAACTTTATTTGTACATACATACATACACATACACACGTGGTCTTCAAAGGGTACGCACATACATTACATGTACATACATACATGCATACGTGAGTCGAAAACTGCCTATCATTTGTGAGTAAGTGTGTCAGTGCAAATCCGTTAGCTGCTAGCATTTGCTGAGAACCCCACTCACACATTTTTGTGCATGCAATATAAAGCATGAAAAATTCGTATTTTCGGTTGAGCCTGGCGCCAGCAACGGTAAATCTCCGTCGCAGTGCTAGAGTCCACCAGAAATGCCAAGGAAGAGAGAGAAGGATGACCGTTAGTTGTGTCTTCTTCATGATCTGTTCCGCGAAACGTTAAATTTCATCACATCGTTGAAGGAAATTCGTTCATTCGTAGTTTAGAATTGAAAGCGGCGAGATGTTCGAGTGCGGTCAATTAAGTAAAACAAACATTAAGTACTTGATTTGCGTTTTTTTGATATGGTGGGCGAATGCGGGGAGGTATTCAAATTTGATGCCTCTAGCTTTTATAGTCACCCAGATATGCCAAGAAGGTATTCAAATTTGATGCCTCTAGCTTTTATAGTCACCCAGATATGCCAAGAAAACCAAGTCTAAAAATCGATTGTTATCGATAATAGTGAAACGGAGCCAGATATAAAAAAAAAATTTCAAACTTGTACTGCGTATGGATTAGAAGAATCTAAAGTCGAAAAGTTTAGGTCTCTAGCATTTGTAGTTTCCGAGATCGCTGCGTTCATACAGACGGAGATGCTGTTACATACATTTGCACAAAACCAATATACCCTTTTTACCCATTTTCAATGGGTTCAGGGTATAAAAAAGTGTTATGTAAGTTAACACAAACAATTCACAAAGTGTCGCAAGAGCGGATGTGTGCGCTACAAAGTAGCTAACGATGCAACATAGCGATCGACGAAATCTGACACCAGCATGTGCGCTCCAAGTGCCCAGGCTAAGAACGGTCACGAGGCGACAAGTCAGCATTCTGTCGATGTCGCTGCCCCAGACCATGGACTACGTGGGATAGCTTTAAGTTATGGTAAGTTTAGTTTATATGAAGCGGTCAACAGGCTTAGTTGCCAAATAAATGAAAATATAACTCAATGATTTGTTGACGAATTTAAGTAAAAACGTGTGTGAAAACGCCGCAACAAAAACCCAAAAGCAAAACAAAATATTAAAAAATAAAAAATATTTCCAGTCGCCAGCTAACGCTGCGACAAAATACACCAAAACCACAAAAAAAAAAAAAAAAAAAAAATCAAAAAGCAAAGCCCCAACACTAGTGCCAAAATCCTAGTAGTTAAGCGAGTAAATTGAATTTAAATAATTCAAAAATTCAACGCTGCTAAGAAGAATTCAACACTAACAAGCGAGACGACACAGATAGTGAAATTTGACGACCTCTGCGACAGCTTATTGCCAGTACAGGGAAATTTTAACAACAAAATGTTCATGTAAGTGAGACGTTCATTCCGTTAGTAAAACCATAATAAATTTGAAAACAAACAAGTGTTATCCATGGTGATTTTTAAATAAAAAAAAAACAATAAGTTGCGAAAATCTCATTCCGTTGTTTTTATTGAAATTATGGTCAATCAAATCCATGCAAAAAAAAAACATACTTTAAAGTTCCGTTGTCCTTAAGAATTAATGTATAGAAATATAGTTAGTACAGATAGTGCTAGTGACGAGGAATTGTTACCAAGGTACAAGGAAAATTTATCGACAAATCAAAAACAACATTAAGTGAACAATATGAATAACGAACATCTTATTCAATTGATAGAGTCTGCCGTAAATGGTGCACCAAGAGAAAAATTTTGAAGAAAAATGAAGAGCATTAAAAGAATAAATGCATAAAGACATTACCAAGCGGCTGCAATTAATCGCAACAAAATTGGAGGTCCTGCAGACGCAACACTAGCGCCATTTAACACGGTGTTAAATTTTAACGCAATTATTGCCCGCTTAGATTTTACTTACGCAGACAAAACTCCGATTCGTGTCAAGACAAGGCGACCTGCCTTTGCTTATAGAAAACTTACGCTACTGACAAATAAAACACGATATAGCAGCCGCAACAGTCCTCAACGCAAAGTTCAGGTACGACGCACTGCATACTTTCGTATCTGGGCTTAAAAGGTCCCTCAAACAGGCAGTGTTTCCAGGTGTTTCAACCGCGTGATCTGCCATCCGCCCTGGCGTTGGCCCAAGAGGCAGAGGTAAGCAATGACAGGTATATGTTCGTAACGAATTATGCCAGGCATATTGAGGACAAGTCGCAAAAGCCCGATGGCCTTCGCCAGCGACAAGGTAACTCAAGCGGTCCGCATAATAGTTCGTCAGGAAACCCTCAGAGAAATTCGCACAATGGTCAACAAAAAGACAACAACCAGGGCTATCAGGGTAGAAACCCCCATTACACTAAAAATCAAGGTAGCAGATACCAGGCTCAGCACAATAATGAGTCAAATAGCTCGAAGAGAATTAGCACCCAAAGACAACAGAACCAGGGCCCGGAGCCGATGAAAGTAGACTCTTCGTCGCGCTTTAGACAACAAACAAGTCATAGAGGAACCCAGAGTTTACAAGTCCAGTCCATGCGAAGTCATCAGATGGTTAACCACACAACTCAAGAGCAGCATAATGATCAAAATTATGAGACCAAGGCACAGTCTGAGGCTGCAGCGGTCGACGAAGATTTGTCCGAGGCAGAATCTTATAATTTTTTAGGGGAAAGTCCCTGCTACCATACATCACGCGTACAGTAGCAGGTCAAATAATTAGATTATTAATAGACACGGGAGCTTCTAAGAATTAAATAAAACCATTGCCAGGGTTGGCACACTTCGAACAAAAATGTCTGATACATCTTTTTAATGCAAAGTCCTATTTTTTCATCTTGCACAGCCTAAATAATTTCGACGGCATTGTTGGGCTCGACCTACTAAAAAAAGTCAATGCGAAAATTGACTTAACACAAAACATAATTGAATACTAACACGGTTCGGAACCAATTTTGATTACGAAGTGTCAAAATGTGAGCTTCATAAACATCGACGACGCGGACGTACCGCACATCGTAAGGGAAGATTTTAACAAAATGATCAAACAAAGATCAAAGCCCTTCGCGGACCCAAACCTTATAACATTAACACGATAGCTACTATAAGAACTGATGGAGATCCCGTCTATTCAAAACTTAACCCTTACCCAATGCGCGTTGTAGATTTTGTCAATGCAGAGGTTAAACAACTTCTGGCAGATGGCATATTAAGGTCGTCCAGATCTCCTTATAATAACCCAATATCAAGTTGGGACACAGGAAAGAAAAGACTGGTAATAGATTTTCGAAAACTAAACCAGCAGACTATTGACGACAAATACCCTATGCCTTCTGTTATAACAATGATGTCCTGCGGGAACAAATCGGGAAAACTTATTTTCCACGAGTAAAGAAGACCATGTTAGGGACATTGACAAAGTCCTTAAAATATTGTATGACGCAGGCAGGAGAGGGTCTCAAGAAAAATCCAAGTTTTTCAAAAAAGCGTGGATTACTTGGGATTTGTCGTGTCAACGGGCGGATTCACTACTTCACCTGAAAAGGTGGGCCCATAAAAGATTTTCAGCCCCCTTCTTTATTGTTTAATCACAGATCAGTTTTGGGATTATCAAGCTACTACAGATGTTTCATAAAGGATTTGCTACAATCGCAAGACCGTTAACAGACATCTTAAAGTGTGAAAATGGCAAAATATGTGCCAACCACTCAAAAAAGGTCAAGCTCGACTCGACAGCAGAGCAATTAAAAGCTTTTGAGAAATTGAAAAACATACTACAGTCAGAGGACGTCATGCTTGCGTATCCTGATTTTAGCCAACCCTTTGACTTTACTACAGACGCTTTGGGGCAGGCTTAGGGGCCGTGCTGTCGCAAAATAAGCGTCCAATTACCATGATCTCGCGTACTCTACGCCGTAATGAGGTAACAATGGCAACAAACGAGAGAGAACTACTCGCAATTGTATGGGCGTTGTAGAATTTACGCAATTACCTGTACGGTGTCTGAAAATTAAACATTTTTGCTGACCACCAACCTTTAACAAGTACTATGTCCGAGAAAAACCCTAACACTAGGCTAAAAAGATGGAAAGCGTTTTTGGATGAACACAACGCACATGTTTTTTATAAGCCAGGAAAGGAAAATTATGTTGCTGATGCTCAATCACGACAACATGTTAACGCCTTAGAAGATTCGCCAAATTCAGATATTACCACTATTCATAGTGAGGAATCCCTCACTTATACGATAGATACAACAGATAAACCGGTCAACTGTTTTAGGAACCAAATTTTAATTGAGCAATCAGACTTCCCATCTTTAAAAACTCTCATACTCTTTAAAACTAAAATACGTCACATTGTCCGACTTTCAGACCACGAGTCTCTTTTACAAACATTACAAGATATAGTTAAAACAGATGTCGTAAATGCGATATTCTACGAACTTCCAATATTGGCTTCCATTCAACATAAATTAGTTGAATCATTTCCATCAACCACATTTAGGCACACCAAATATCTTGTAGTGGATATTACCAACAAAACTGAGCAGAGAGATCATGACAATGGAACATAATACAGCCCACCGAGCCGCGCAAGAATATATGAAACAAGTACTTCGCGACTACTTTTTCCCCAAAATGAGCCATTTAGCATCAGAAATATCTGCAAATTGCTAACTTGCTCCATGGCAAAATACAACCGCCACGTAAAAAAAAAGGTCTTAGGGAAAACACACATCCCATCATATACCGGTGAAATTCTCCATATCGATGTTTTTTCTACAGACAAAAGAATTTTCTGACATACATCGATAAGTTTTCTAAGTTTTCCATAGTCCAGCCTATTGATTCAAGAGCGATCGTAGATATCAAAACACCGATACTTTAATTAATAAACATATTTCGAAAAATACAGACCATCTATTGTGACAACGAAAAGTCACTTAACTCAGAAACAATTTCGAAATTCAAATTTCCAATGCACTCCTTTGCACACACTCAAATGGGCAAGTCGAAGATTTCATAGCACTCTCGCAGAAATCGCACAGTGTATGAAGATCAATCGGAAGATACACGAAACCATAGACCTTATTCTACTCTCAACTATAGAATACAATAGAACAATACATTCGGTCATAAATAAAAAACCAATTGAAGTCATCCATGCAGCTCCAATAGAATTTGAAACACATATCAGGGACAAAATTCAAAAAGCCCAGGCCAACAAATCTCCGGGCCCTACCTGCTAACTTTTGAGGACAAGGTCTACTTGAACAGTACGTTGTATACCAACAACTACGGGGCACTGATGAAAACCCCTGCGGTATCCGCCATGGCCCCAGTCAACGTTACTAGGCATCTGGAACTGCTCAGTTTAGCTTCCATAAATGAACTGAGCATGAAAAACCTCCAGCACTTAGGTGACCTACAGACCAGGTTGCTATCCAGGCCAATATTGAGCAGCTGCACTACCCTGGCTGTAGTCTCCTTGCTTTACATCATCATCTGTCTTGTTCGCCGCCGTCTGAAAATCAGACGCCAAACCGAGCTAGCCGAGGCATTGACTTCATCATTACAGAAATCCGAGGACGGCCTTCATTTGGCCAAGGGATGAGTTAACACAAACAATTCACAAAGTGTCGCAAGAGCGGATGTGTGCGCTACAAAGTAGCTAACGATGCAATCTGACACCAGCATGCGCGCATCAAGTGTCCAAGCATGTGCGCTCCAAGTGCCCAGGCTAAGAACAGTCACGAGGCGCCAAGTCAGCATTCTGTCGATGTCGATGCCCCAGACCATGGACTACGTGGGATAGATTTAAGTTATGATAAGTTTAATTTATAGCGGTCAACAGGCATAATGGTATAATGGTTTTGTGGAAATGTATGTAACAGGCAGAAGGAAGCATCTCCGACACCATAAAGTATATATATTCTTGATCAGCACAACGAACTGAGTTGAATTAGCCATGTCCGTCTGTCGCGCCCACTAGAACGCCTCCAGTGCCCCGCCTATAAGAATCGGATTTGCCTTGATTGCTTTGATCTAGAGTTCGAGGTGTAAAACTAGAGCCACCAAAATTAGTATATAGATTGTGGTGACCTCCTCCAAAAATTAAGACTTTTATATTCCGGCCACGCCCACTAAAACGACCACCTCTAAAGATCGCAAAAAATGTTTTCGCTCACTGGGGGCGTGGCAAATCGATAAACTCTATATTTCTTGGGGCGGGTGAGCCGCGAAAACTCATAACTCCAACAATTTTAGATGTAGAGTCACCAATTTTACTAAGCATTTTTCTGATGACCTCCTCTAAATAAAAAGCCGGAAAATTTCGGCTACGCCCACTTCCTTCCAATAAGCAATAATAATCAAGACCGTGAGCGAGTATTGAGCAGTTGGTTAATCCCGACTGCAACGTTCTTACTTGTTTAGTTTAGAGTGGACGATGCAACAACATCAGTTCCATCTTAAGTTGGAAGCTGGAAGCTGCTGGTGCAAAATTTAAGGTAGTTATACCCTAAACCCATTGAAAATGGTTTTGTGCAAATGTATATAAAATACAGAAGGAAGCATCGCCGACCCCATATATATATAGTATATATATTCTTGATCAGGATCAACAGCCGAATCTAGCCATGTCCGTCTGTCTGTCCATCCGTCCGTATGTATGAACGCGTGGATCTCGAAAACTATAGCAGCTGAAGACTGCAACTTTTCGAATATAGACCGTCCATAGTCAACTTTATTTCAAATGATCGATAAGACACTCTGTTTTCCTAAAATTTGGTGTATTTTGAGAGCTAGAGATACCAAATTTGGTTGACATGAACATATTTATATACTATACTATTCTATACTATACTATAGCACATAACCCATCTGCTGCAAATAGTATCAACAAGGTCGGTTAAGAAACACAGAAGATATTAAAGAAAACGTGTGGTAAAATTTGACACATCTGACTATCTTATTGACAGGAAGTACTGAATATGAACTAGAGAGTTGAAGCTTAGCGTTTTGAATTCGTATATACAATACGCAGGTCAAGTTTATTTCGAATTATTGATAGCCCGTCCAGTTTTTTCATTATCGAAATATATAGATTTTTTTTACCAGGTTTTAGAACATACCTCAGATACTTTAAGAGCTAGAGCCACCAAATTTTGTTTAATATGTTCTCGTAAAATATACGCAGATAATGAATATTTCGGATTTTGGCCAAATAAATTGTTGCTGAATCGAGATTGTTTGGATTGGCATGACGTTTGGGAAAGTGTAAAAAGAAGCTTTCCAATTACACCAACAAGATCTGAAAACACTTGAGAATGTGGAATACCTTCGTTTATTTATTTATTTTATGTTTATTATTATAATAAATATTATATTTATAGTAAATAAATAAATAATTAAATAAATATAATAATAATAATAATGGAATAAATACGTCCTGTATTTCAAAGTTTAACAACCATTTTCGTGCATATGATATAGATTGTCCAAGTGGTAGTTCGTTTGTCGTTCAAAATATATTTGAAATCCATTTTATAATAAATATAAAAATCATTTCTAAGGAAATGCACAACAAAATATATTCCTTTATTTATATTCGATTTGTACTTAATTTAAAAAAAAAGAAGATTGTATTGTTGGCAGCATTATTTTTCGATTGTAGAATTATCCGGTTTGTCTGCTTTGTGCAGACTAGAAAATGTGTGCATGAATTAAAAGACGATCTGTTTCATTTCAAAGTAGGCGAGAGACTATTTAATTGAGAGCAAACCAAAACTTATGAGCAAGAGTTGTGGAATTACCACTACGTTGTAAAGTGCAAGCATTGCCAAATAAATACTCCACCTCAATACTTGCATTACAAATTTTGTACATTATTGTAGCCCAAGCAAACCAGCACATTTTATGTGGTTTACTTTTGGCAAATACTTTGTGAGTATATCAGCTACCATATCTTTTGTTGGACAATATTTCAATTCAATTACATTATCTTCAAAACAATTTCGGATATGGTGATACTTAACTTCTATATGTTTACTTCTGGCATGGTAAACTAAACTTTTTACAAGATTAATCGCGCATAGACTATCGCCCTGTATAGTTACAACTTGCTTAAATACATCATTTATCAACTTTGCTTAAATACATTGCCTCTTTAGCAGCTTCAGACATAGCCATTTACTCTGCCTCCGTACTGCTTAGCGCAACAGACTTCTGCTTCTTTGATGCCCAACAGAAAGCAGAACCACCCTAAATATATGTGTATCCAGTGTACGATTTTTGGACACTTGCGTCGCTTGCGTAGTCTGCATCCGAGTAAAGTCAAATGACCTTGCCCGTTTTCTCATACTTCAACTTCAAATCTAAAGTTGTATGTAAATACCTTATCACCAGCTTGGCGGCTGCCAAGTGCTCACTGTAAGGATTCACATTCCTCTGCTACAACTTACACATCGAGTGCAATATGTCCGCTCGTGATGACACCGCTATATACATAAGCGATCCAATAATGGATTGGTATTCCGTCACGTCGACCTTCTTGTAACGTGGAAGTTTGGTTCCAACGGTGTTGCTGATGATCGACATTCGCTCATGCCCAACTGTGCTAGCAGGCAACTTATGTGATTCTTTTGGCACACCAGCATTATCCCGGTCTCGCCTTCACGCATAACTTCAAGGCCTAAGAAGTTTGCAATTGGACCCTTGTCGACTTCCTGAAATTAAGAAGAGATTTGTTTTTTCGCTTTTACCATGTCATCCAGGTCAGAGCACGCCAACAACAAATCATCAACGGGTATAACGTTATCGTCTTTCCCTTTGTAGTCTTTGTGTACAGGCATAGTTCAATTTCGCATGCCTTGTAGACTATTTTCCTCAAAACACCATCCAGCTTTTCATTCCAGACATGGCCTGATTGTTTCAAGCCATATAATGATTTCTTTAGCTTCAGTACACTTCCCGATCCGTCATTAAATTGTTTCTTCTGCTTCATGTAGACGTCGTCCTCCAGATCGCCATTCAAGTACGCTGTCGATACATCGAGCTGATGCACATGCAGCTCATATTCTGCTGCCATGGCCAATGCGAATGGTTGCATACCGGACGACTGGCGAATACGTTTCCTCATAATCAAGGCCGAATTTTTGACTACAACCTTTAGATACTAAGCGCACCTTGTAGCGCTCAATTTCGCCTGCTGGACCAAGTTTCAACGTGAACACTCATTTACAGCCTATAGATAGTTCACCCACAGGAAGCTTGACTCCTTGCCACGTTTTATTTTTCAGTAAAGCACTGTACTCCTCCTGCATTGCGTGCATCCATTCTTGTGCCTGTGGGCCTGCCTTGGCCTCATTTACTAAACTTTGAATTCCGATAACCTTACTGCTCATCATATTTAGTACATTATACTGTTCACGCGGTCTTCCTATTAGACCCGTTCTGATCAGTTTGGACCTTCCTGGTCCAATCTTGACTGCATCCATGACAGCTGCCTCAGCATCGCTCTCATTGCTTTAGTATATCGTATATATCTTGTATATCGACCATGTCGTTATCAGTATCCGCCTTATTTTGCGACTCTCTGTCGTGTCCGTATTCAGCACTGCCTCAAGGTTTACAGCCGTTTCTTGTACGCATCTCTCCACGGCTCACCTTAAATTGACGTGTCTCCTTGTCATATAATCGATATGCTTTCGAAGTTTCAGAATACCCGACCATTATATACTGCTTCGCTTTTTCTTGGAATTTTTTCTTTTGACTGTTGTTCAAAACAATAGCGATCGCTCCGAAAATTCTCAAGTGTTTTACTATCGGCTTGTACCTGGTCCACACTTCATAAGGAAAGTCACCCACTAGCGCCTTTGTTGGAGACCTATTTCTCAAATAAGCAGCACATGCTATAGCCTCAGCCCAATATGATTCATCCACACCTGCACTATTTAACATTGCTTGTGCCATCTCCAGTAGAGTTCTGTTGAATCTTTCAGAAACTCCATTTTGCTGCGGTGTATATGGAACTGTAAGCTGCCGACGAATGTCCAATTTCTCTAGATATATGTCAAATTCGTTGTTGGAATATTCAGTGCCATTATCGCTTCTTATAGCTTTTATTTTCATACCTGGCTGCCGTTCAACCATGGTCAGATGGTTCTGGAACACTTTTAAGACCTCAGAATTATGCTTTATAAAATACACATGAACATATCGACTCTTATCGTCAATTATTGTCACGAAGTACTTGTTGCCTCCGATCGATAATTTATTCATAGGCCCGCATACATAACTATGCACCAGTTCTAAAACATCTTGTTTCAGACTTTCCAAATGGCTTCACATGACATTTATTTTTTAAACATGATATGCACTTCATATCAACAGCTGCTCCAGCAGACTCAAATGTCAAGCCACGAACCATAGCTTTGGTTTTAAGGTCATGCAAACTTTGCATATTCAAATTACCATAGAGCTCGTGCCATTTTAACGTTCATCATTTCCTTAACTAAAACAGAATCTTTCACCTTTTTTTTAACTCGCACATATACAAGCCATAAAAATTGTTGGCTGTTAGTATCTGACCGTTGTCATTGAAAGTTGTGAACTCTTTAGTAATTTTTACCGTGCATCTGTTTAGTACTGCCTTGGCAACTGATATAAAATTAAATTGCAGTTCTGGTACATACAGCACGTTGTTCAATGTATTTTTTAAACCTTTTTGGCTATTAATTACCACGTCCACTCGACGTTATTTGCTTATTTCCAGCTAGTTCAATATCTTGTCTGTATTCTTCGAATACCTTAAATAATTCGCATCGCGCACACATGTGTGAAGTGGCGCCGCTGTCGACACACCAAGCACCAGAACTTATACTGTCGTTACTCCTTGCTACTCCTGCGAACGATCTGCTGCTGCTCTGGTTGTCGTTTTTCCTGTGCTCTTTACGCTCTCCGTCGCTGCTGTCGCCAACTGCTCTGCCGCTACGACAATTTGCAGCAAAATGCCCTTTCTGGCCGCAGGTCCTGCACTTTGCATATCGTTGCTTCGTCTTCTTAGCACCGTTAATCTGTCTATTCCAAGATTTTTCTGTCTACTTTTTGCCTGCAGACTGCGCCGCAAATGCTTGCGCGCTGACATATTGTTCATTGCTTTTGCGTCTTTCCACTTCTGCTATAAACTTGCTCATTATTACGCTGAGCGTCAGAAAGTCGTCGCGCGCTTCCAATGTTTTCGTATGACGAAGGCAAACTCGCCAATAACATAATTACGAATAACTCTTCGTTCATAGCAATACCACTTTCTGCGAGACTTTCAACGATTTTTGAAAACTCCAATACATGCTCCTGCACGTTATCACCTTCCTGCATACGTTTTTGAAGTAACCTTTAAAATAATTTCACCTTGCGAACTGGACTTGATGGTTGATGCATCTTTTTCCCATATCTTCTTCGCACAAGTCGCATTTTTTGCTCCACTTATCTGTGATGCGCACATGGACAAAAACAACACTGCTATTGCCTTTTCATTTTGGTTCTTCCACAGACTGTATGCCGCTGTTGTCTCATCTGCCGGCTTCACGCTTTCGCCGGACACGACTGCCCACAAATCCTGATGCGTCAACACGCTCCTCATGAGCACACACCATGTGTCTTAATTGTTGTTATTCTGTTTTTCAATATTAAACAGTGAATTAATTTTCACAATTTTCCAAGCTTGTTGCTTACACAGTTTTCTCTTAAAAAGTTTTCTTTAAACAAAACCACTATCGACACTTATGTCTGTTCAATTTCACACATTTATGTAGAATTATCCGTTATGTCTGCTATGTGCAAACTAGAATATTTGTGATTAAAATAAAAAACGACGATCCGCTTCGTTTCAAAATAGGCGAGAGACTATTTAATTGAGAGCAAACCAAAACTTATGAGCTAGAGTTGTGGAGTTGCATTTCGGGATTGCACTAAGAATATTTTGGTCTCTTATTAATCCGATTTAGTTCTTATTTTGAAAGCAAATTGGGAATGTTTTGAGAACGAATTACAATTGCTTTAGGAACATTATAATGTTGTTTCAATCCTATTTCGTACTTAATTTGAGAATATATAGTAATATAAGTATTCAAGGGAGCAAATAATATCTGAAACGGGTGGAGTGAGAAAATCAAGTGTTTTGGGATGAAACAAAAACTTTAGAAAATTATCCCGATCCATGGAGGGACAGCATATGCGAAGGTTTCATGACCGAAAGGGTGCTTTAGTTACCGCATTAGTATGCGGACTCTGGATACCTGTCGCCCTCCAGTTTTATTTTCTAACCACCCACGGTAGAATGAACCAAAACATTAAACTAAATAATGAGTCTGATGCGGCCCAAATAGCAGAGCCCCAGTCTTCAACTTGCACGGTTGAGCAAATTTCTGGCAAGCGGTGATGTTGATCACCAAGGGGAGGATCCGGAATGACCACTAACTTCCTTGGATAAAGAGTTGGAGTGTACTTTCTCGTCGAGAAAAAGTTTTTTCGGTAGAGTCCGATAGAGGCATTGGTCTACTGATCTCGACAAAGCATCCAGTGAGATCTCCCAGAGATCCAGCCTGACGGATGCAGGCACTCAGCTAGTACGTCTACATTTAAACACTGAGATCGTCTTCGTTAAAATGATAATCCGCGAAAAGAAGCAGCTATCGCCAAAGGACTCCCCAGAGCAGCTGCTCTGAAAGCTCCAAAGAAAAAAGCTTCAGAGAAAAAAACGGCGGTCTTAAAATGAGCTTGATCGTACATGAATTGTAAACAGACAAAAGCTTAAAGTTGTTGAGCCCGAACCGGGATAATGAAAACCAATTCGTTCTTAGTTTCGAAATAAGCTCAAAATGGTCATAGAATAAGTATAATAATAATTGAGCTCTCTCAATTTCGTTCGCAATTCTTTTGCTGCAGCCGTCGCGTGGCCATCGCTGCAACGGAGCAAAACTTATTTTGCTCTTGCACAGAAAGCGGACGACGCCGTTGTCCTGACACCGCATTTACATACATACATATAGCATACACACATACATAATTGTGACGAAATTAAATATTTTTTATGTGTGTATGTATGTGTATTTATGTACACATGTGTCACGTTTATTAAACTAATAATTAATTAATTCTGTCAGTTCCTGCGTAAAGTTATTAAAGTGTTAGTTTATTATTTTAATCTGCTTTTATGTGTTACCTATCGAATGAATGTAATATATAATATTTTTTTGATCAGAATGATAAACTTAGTTGAAATTGCCAAATTTTTGATCCTTCAATATGAAAGGCACAGAAATTTCGCAATATCGACTCAGCTCGTTTATGCTAATTTGAGTGTTAATTCCTTTCTTATTTTATTTAATTTTAGAAGCAATACGAATACTTAAAGGCTAAAGACTGAAGAGACGATACCTCCGCTGGACCCTAGAATTCAATTCCGGGAAAAACTCTTTGGCTAGAGAAAACTCCAGATAATAATTGTATTTTTATATTGTATTGTTTAGAATTGTGCCGATAAATGCAAATACTTTCTTCATTTTTTTCGCTGATGAAAATCTTTTATACTTTTGGAATAGACGACGATAAAAGCTTCTAACTGGCTGCAAACTACTCCCTCCAATACCTATGAAGTTCGGATGTTAATTAACAAGGTAAAATATAAAAACATGTTGAAATTCATAATTTGCTTATTTGATCAAAATGTTCGTTTTTTCAGAGTTTGTTTTGTTTACTGCACGCAACAAGCAAAGAAAAAAATATTTTAGCTTTCCCAGCGGCACACGAGAACTTAAACTTTAACTTAAATATAAAAATATTAAAACCAAAGTATAATTATATAAGGATATTGTACATATGTTAAAAAAAATGTTAACAATGTATGTATGAATAAAAATGTAATACTCAATGAATCTTATTTCGAGTTGAAATATTGAATCAAGAATAAAATAATCATCTTTAGGTTTAGCCTGGTTCTTTTATGAATGACTCGAGCTTAATTTAAAACTGAATGAGTGTTATTTCAATGTGAAAATGGGATTGATCAAGAATTTTTGGTCACAAAAGAATGTAATTTTTTCTGGATTTGTTACTGCTCCGTTCTTAAAATAAGCTCTGTTGGGCTTAAAAACGTACCAAACAAAGCTTGATTAAAGATTTCCGGTCTTAAAAATGTCAGTTTTGAAATGTTAATTTTGGGCTTGATTCCAGCCAAATGCGTACTACCGTACTTTTGACTCTGATTGGGCTCAATTCAGGACCGAAATTTTTGATTTTTTCTCTCTGTGTAAGCTTTCCCCACTAGATTGTTACCTCGTGTAGGAACAAACGGCTAAAAATAAGTTTTTGTGTCAACAATGGATTTATAGCGCACATCTTTCATATTTTTATTAAATCTTCGGCACCCGAAGAAAGCTTGTGTTTCTCTATTTATTTTAATTTTAAGGAATGGATAAAAGCATTCAAGGATTGGAATAGTTTTAATTTTCGTATACAATGCAAGAACCCAGCTAATAGTTTGTGTCCCGTGCTCATATAATACTCAAAATCAATACAATATAAGTGTTTGCGGTGATGGGAAAGTGATCAATAATTTGAAACATATTTTAACATCTTATAGGCCAGCGATAAATTTGCTGTAATTATCGCTATATTAATATTATAGAATCATTCCCCCAGCCTTTATATGTATGAAGTTTACTAACAATATATGATCTCAATTAATTTTAACAATAAGCTAAGGTATATGCTTGCATTGAAGATTGGTCAGCAGCAGTTAAATCTAGTAATTCATATTCCAAGGTGAAAGTTGCTTGCGGGTTTTGCAACTTGAGTTAGATACAATTCTTTGAATAATATAATGTATATATAATGTCGATATATAATGTTGATATAATGTCGATAAAAACTGCCTAAGTTTATACTTATAAAAGCATGGAGCATATGATAAGCATCACTTTTGTAAATTGAAAGTTACATGAGTCGGGGGGAACTTCAAAAAGTGCCATACACATTTAATATGGGTAATAGTACATGTTGTCTACGTGCCGATAAAATCACTTATCTTATAGCTTGTACGAAAATGGTCATTAAAGCCGAAAAATGCTTGACTGCATAATAAAATATTCCGAAAAATGTACAGCTTGTATTGTAGTATAACTTATTATTATCTTAAGCCTTAAATATGAGCTCCGAATACGATGTCATATAAACGTTGGTGCTAAAAATGAATTAAATAAACAATGGTGGTGTGTTTCTCATAGGTCAGCAAATCCGTACCTAGAGATTAGAATTTATTTTCGTTCACGAAGTGCACAGGGTTTCTGCAATGTCCGTCCAAAAGTCCATGTGTACGGATAAACGCAACTTTTTTCTGCGCTTTTGAAACTATTCAAGTTAGAGACTTGACACATGGAATATATACTTGTATCTTACCTGCTTCAGGGAAAATTTTGCGATTTTTGTGCCACGCCCACTGGGAGGATGGTGAATACATCCCACAATTTTAAAGCTTTAGTCACCAAAGATGTTCACTGCTGGTGACTTAAACATTAGCCCCTTGATACCAAGATACCCAAGATACCATGATACCCAAGAATTGTAGAACGCCCCCCAGGCACGTCACCCAGAAAAATCTTAAATGCCTATACCCCCATAGTTTTTGAGCTAGAATCAAACAATTTATAAAGTAGAGTACTGATAACGCCCTTTAACGATCAGTTAAAAATTTACAGCCACACCCATTCCCACCCCGAAAATCGCGAAAAGCTATATCCCTCACAGTGTTAGAGCCAGAGTCACCGAATTTCGGAAACTGACTGGTCACCCCCTCTAATGATCAGACATAGACATAGATTTCAGACATATTCCAAAGGACCTTCTCCATTGCACAAAAATGTTTTGGATACTGGGGCGTGGGAAATCGATAAATCATTATATCTTTGGGCAGGCACGCCGCGATAGTTAATATGTTTTAGCATTTTAGAGCTAGTGACCAAATTAGGTAAGCAGTTTTCTGATGACAAATTACAATAATCGGTATTTCTCCAAAATGACAATAATAGTTGCGACCGTTTTCGTCTGTTTTAAGCTTTTTTCAGTAGTTTTTTCTTGTTTTTATGATATCATAATAAAAAAAATGTAATAAATATTTATAGCATAGCACTTTATCTAATGCGATATATTGTTTAGAAACTCTTCGCCAATAGCTCGGTTACAAAACCTGCTGTTACCTGTTTATAAAGATAATTTATCTATTAAGTTTCAGTTTGGCGCTATAAGTTCACACATCAAATATTAGTAATGAGCTCAAACACTTATAATGTAATCACACAGTTCTGATTTTAATCTTACTTGCAATTTAATATGAAATCTTAACCGCCGACCCTATCAGTTGTGCCAGATCTATGCGACTGAATACAATAGCTGCTGCCAGTTCTAGCTAATAGCTTTGACGTCACAAGAAAAGCGGCAATTCAAAAGTTTGATATGAACAAGTGACTTTTGCGTGTAGCCATAAAGAAATAAAAACAAGTAAAACAACTAAGATGACTTTAGTCGGGAGTGCCCGACCAGCAGATACCCTGAACCCAGCGCTGCGCTGTCGTTACATGCATTTAAATAAGCCCCTCTGCATTTATACACACGACACTACAGCCGCAGTTAGTAAAATATAATAATAATAAAAATTAATGCTCGCGCTCGGTTTTAATATTTGCAGGCAAATTTTAGTCTGCCGTAATTATAAAATTACTCGCAAAATTATCCAAAAATATTAACTTTATGTTTCAAATATTGGTTGCAGTTGACCTGCGAAAGCTTTTTGAGAGTGTGCATGCTAAATACCAATTTGTTTGCTCCAAAATATTTTAAATCGCCGATGTCCCTTTTAAAAAATAAATATTAAAAATAAAATCAAAATGTATATAAACAGTACAAAAACTCCGTTGACTCAGCGAGACTCAAACCCGCGTCTGGTAGCCCGCCAGGCAACACCTCTACAACCGATCTACAGCAGCATTTTGATTGCATCTGTCTGAATTTGAGGTTAAAAACACACATATACACAAACAATCGCTTGAGAATTCGAAAAAGAGCTCACGCATTTGAATGTGTATGGTGGCTCTGGCTCTTATAGTTTCTGAGATATGGTCAAGCAGCTGCGCTTGGCCCACACTATGGAAAGTTAATTCTTGAATAACTTCTAAACTAAGAATAGGATCATTATGTAATTTTCAGGACGTAACAAGAACATTAAAATTTGTGTACAAATCAAAGCGTCAATCTGTAGTACTTGACTTGGGGATTTAATATTTTTAATATGGTGGGCGAATTGGGTTAGGTATCCAAAATCCGAAATATTCATAATTTGCGTATTCTTTACGAGAACATATAAAACCAACAATACAAATTTGGTGGCTCTAGATCTTATAGTTTAGATATGCTCAAAAAACCGGGGCAAAAAACCGATAAGCACTGATTATTAGAAAACGGGGCAAGTTATCGATAATTTGATATAAACTTGATCTGCGTATTGTATATACGAATCTAAAACGTCCAAGTTCAGCTCTGTAGCCCTTATAGTCTCTGAAATCGACGCGTTAATACATACAGACGGACGGACGGACAGACAGATGGACATGGCCAGATCGACTCGGCTGATGCTGATCAAGAATATATATACTTTAAGGGATCGGAGATGCCTCCTTCTGCCTGTTATATACATTTGCACAAAACCATTATACTCTTTTTACCCATTTTCATTGCGTTCAAGGTATAACAAGATGGCTCTTGTCGGGGTTGCCTGACTAGGAGATACCCTGAACTCAGCGGCGAGCTGTCGTTACATGCATTTAATTAAACCTCTCTGAATTTCACACACACACCACAACCGCACTAAGTAAAATATAATAAAAAAATAAATAATAAAAACTAATGCTTTTAATATTTGCAGGCACATTTTAGTATGCCGTAGTTATGAAATTTCTCGCAATATTTTCACAAAATTGGAAACTACAAGTATATATTTCAAATGTTGATTGCAGTTGATCTGGCATCTATCTTCGTGGGAATATCCTGTGGACGGACCTTTCTGGATGTGCTGTCCACCGATGGGCAAATAAACAATTAAGTTTCAATTGCCTTTCGCGATTTCGACCAGTCGTCAAATTTAATCGACGAGAGTTGCTCTGGTTCTGTTGTTCTTCGCGTCAACCGACTATAGCGTACGTAGAATCGTTTTGTTCTGTTGTAACGCGTGTCGGTCCCTGCTCGGGCGCCAGTTAATTTTCACTTTGATTAAAAGCCGAAAAAAATATAACTTTAGGAACTACGTCCTCTTTATTTGAAGTCAATTTGCAACTGAATAAACTTAAATCAATTCTAGCCCTAGTAAGCTGTGGCTTAGCGGCAGCGGCGTTGGCAGCGGCGTTGCTGCTGATGTTGTTGGCCTGTTGGGCAATTCTTCTTGGAATTTCCGGCGGTTGCCGGACGGCGCGTGGAGGAAACCACACAGACACCAATTCAGCATTTTGTTGCACTTCTTACGTTGAGACGTTGCAATGCTTCTTATTGGGACTGTGTGAATTTATTTGTTGTTAACTTACACACTTGTCCCTCCCATTGTATGGGATGCAATAAAGTTAAGTTCCGCCGCCGGAAATGGAATCCTCGTAAAAAACTAAGTTTGGACGCTCTTTACCTGGGGTGACGATAACGAAGAATTACCTCGCACTATACATAATAAATATTATAAAATATACAGCAAAGACAATTTGTAACTTTATTTTGACATTTTCATAAAAAAATTTTATTAGAAAAAAAGACCATTGATAGTGTTAAAGGATGGTGACGTCACAATCTCCCAAGCGTGCATGTATAGCGTTTAAATCATACGGTCACTCTAACAGCGGAGCTGATATTTTAAGCACTAGAGAATTATGTTAAGCATTAGCATAGTAAGTTGTAAGTTGTAGTTGTAAGCAAGAACGAACGCAAGAAAAGACTTTGAATAAAATTATAATAAACCGGTATCCTAAGTATTAATCATCCTCTCGCAATCTCAATCTCAATTGAAACAAGTGAGTTTTCGGTTATACCGCTCAAAAAGTGGTTAGATGTGCTTGGGCTGCCGACCGTAGGCTTTAAAACTGAGCTGGTAGCACGTTTGAATGCGGTTGCGCCAGAGAGTTGGGAAGAGCTGGGCGTATTAATTTTGTTACCGACTGCGACAACGTAACCGGCGACTTCGTAACAGTCAACAACGTAACAGCAAACAACGTAACAGCCAATAACGTAACCAACAACTTCCTAAACAGCAACGACGTGAGCGATCATGTTAACAGCAGCAATGTTGCCGTGCCAATGCTGTGCCAATGCTAACATGAGCAATGTTAACAGTAACAGTATTGGCGAGGTCAACTGTGGAAACGAGCGAAGTGTTGATCAGCGCCAAAGCCAAAATGTAAACAAATTGTGTGAAATGTTTACATCGGCAAAAGAAGTGACCATGGAGTACGACGGCAAGTCGTGCGCTCGAAACTGGATTATACAGTTGCAAAACATTGCGCTGGTGTATAATTTAAATGCGGCATATTTGCGTATTTTGTTAATTGCAAAACTAAAAGGCAAAGCGCAGCTCTGGTTGCACGCAAATACGACACGCATTTCGGAACCGGTTGACCAATTATTTGAGCAACTTGTTTTGGCATTTGGGAGTGAGATGTCTAAAGCAAATGCAAGGAGCAAATTTCAAAATCGGAAATGGAAAGCCAGTGAGAAATTTACCACTTATTTTGAAGACAAGTTGCAGTTAGCTAAAGAGATAAATGTGGATATGGAAGAATTGTTGGAGTGCATAATTGAACGGCATCCCTGCACAAAACTTGCGGACACAAGCACGTATCCAATGTTTTTCGGAACCGATACAAATTTTTCGTGCGTTTTCTAGAGTCTGTCTATCTGAACAGCGGAAGGAAGGAAGTACACCTCGTTTAACAACAGCATATACTTCGGACAAGGGAATTCGGTGTGCGAACTGTAATTCGAGAGGCCAACCTTTGGATTGCATTATCCTCTTCCACTGATAGATGATTTGTTGGATAAATTAGTAAACAAAAGTGTTTTTTTAAAATTGGATTTAAAATATGGATATTTCTATGTATTTGTAGACAAGGAATCAAATAAATACACATCTTTTGTGACACATATAGACAGTATGAGTTTTTAAGGATGCCAATGGGGTTGAAAAATGCACCAGCAGTATTTCAAAGATTCGTTAATAGAATATTTGCAGATTTAATAAGGGAAAATATATGGACGATATTATGGTGGCAAGTAAAAACATTAACGAACATTTGGAAACACTGCTAGAAGTATTTATTAGATTGGCACAAAACAAAGTAGAATTACGGATGGACAAATGTGAGTTTATGCAATCAAACATTAAGTCTTTAGGCTTTTTATAATAACAAGTCAAGGTATAAGAGCTGATGTAAAAGGAATAGGAGTAAAAGGAAGCTATAAAAAAATTTTCCAGTTCCAGACAAGACACAGGCAGTTCAGAGGTTTCTGGGTCTGTGTTCATATTTTCGCAGATTTTTCGACAATAGCCGAACCGTTATACAACCTGTTAAAAAAAGATAAACCGTTTGGTTTTGAACAAAAATAATTAAGTTGTTTTCCGACGCTAAAGGACAAATAGATGGAGGCACAAATTTTGCAATATATGATTATAAGGATGACATTGAGCTTCACTGTAATGCCAGTGCGCTAGGTTTTGGTGCAGTATAAATGCAAAAGAAAGAGGATAAGAAGCTATATCCAATTTGTTATTTCTCGAAACGCACGACGGAGACAGAATCACCATATCATAGTTTGGAAATGGAAACATTGGCAATTATTTATGCGCTACGTAGGTTTCGGATATATTAACTAGGGAAACGGTTCAAAATTATCACTGATTGCAACTCGTTTACGTTAACTTTAAACAAAGTGGAACTCAACCCGCGTATGGGCATTAGAACTTAAAAATTATGATTTTTAATTTATACATAGATCGGGAAATCTTGGTAGTAGAAACAAATAGTTTTGAAGATAATTTAGTAATATGCCAAGCAAAAGATCAAAGGATACAGCAACTTAAGAAAATATTAGAAACTTCTGAACAAAAATTATTTGAAATGAGCAATTGTATAGTGTATAGGAAATCGAATGATAACAGTATATTATTTTATGTGCCAGAGGAAATGGAAGACCATGTAATGTAAAAATACCACGATAAAATTTGACACATAGGTAGGGATAAAATGATGAATTTAATTGGAAAAAGTTATTGGTACCCAAAAGTAAAAGACAAATGCTTGACACATATTGAAAATTGTTTGAAATGCATAGCGTTTTCACCAAAACTGGAAAGGGAGAAGGATTGTTTCACAACATTTCAAAAGGTAACAAGCCTTTTGAAATAATTCATATAGATCATTATTGAAAAAGCACTTATTTGTGGTAGTAGACGGGTATACAAAGTTTGTACGGCTTTATACGACCGAAACAACGAACCCAAAAGAAGTTATTATGTCACTAAAAGACTATTTCAGGGCGTATAGTAGACCAAGATGCAGAATTTCAGACCGAAATAAGAAATGAGGCAGCAAACATTCAGGAAAAAGCACAAAATTACAACACAGCCAATTATGATACGAAATAAAAAAGAGCCAAGAAAATATAAAAATTGAGATTAATATACCGTGGTGAAGAATTTCATAGTGGGTACACCTAGAAAATTGATTCCAAAGAACAAAGGACCTTATGTAATAGCAAGAGTATTAAGAAACGATAGATTTTTGTTAAAAGATGTAGAACGTTTCCAAGTATCTCGTAATCAATATCAAGGTATTTGGAGTATACAAAATATAAGCCCATGGATGGAAAATAAAATTAAATGACACATAAAGTAATTGGGTAATATATTATAAATTAAGTATAAAACATTGTTATTTGTAAGAAATAGATATAAGATAAATATTGTAAATCATTGGAAGTAATTACAAAATATCGTGATCAGGAGATACGACTGTTAGGATGGCCGAGTTGTAGTAAGATAGTGACGTCACAAGCTCCTAAGCGTGCATGCATAGCATTCAAAACATACGGTCACTCTAATAGCAATTTTGTTGTTTGTTTCGCTCAAAAATTACATATTAATAAATAAACATGTTTGCCTTATATTAACAGTTTTGGTTGGCGGGCATTTAAAATTTGATTGCACTGATTTGAAAATCGAGCAGGAGCGAAATCTTGCCAAGTATAAATTAATAGAGAAAATTGAATTGTGCCATTGTAATTAAGGCACGGCGCAGATATACTGTCGCTTAATGTTCCCTCAATCCCTTTTCTAGCCTATCGGAGCTCCAACAAAAGTAAAAGGAGGTGGGGGTCAGTTAATATGCGACAGCTACTTCTGCCTCGCACTGGTGGTCAGAAAATTATATATATAAGTGCCAATACAGGCAAATTTGGCAAAAATTCGAATGCCGGATTTAACAATATAAGTAATATGAACAATTGAATAAATAAATTAATAAATAGATCAATAAATATATGAATAGATATACGATAAACAAGTGAATAAATATGCAATAAATAATTAAATAAATAGGAGGATAAATTAATAAATAAATAGACAGATAAATAAATAGGTTACTTAATAGCTGGACTCATAACCGAAGCTCATTTTGCCCAATGGGTCGCAAAAAAAATCTTTTCGGATGTGCCCGGGCCCATGGGCTAGTTAAGCAATATGATGTGGCTAGTTTAGGTCACTAGGATATATATATATATCTATAGCCGAGAATAATGCGATATGGGCGGCTACTATTCGGCTTCTATGACTGTTGCGGCGTCGGCTTTTACTGGAAACCACTCACACAGTTCGTTGGTTTTGTAGGCCACAGAGAGATGAGATGATGGTGGTTCCAATTCAAATAACGTATGAAGGCAGGCTGTGTGTAGATATATGTAGACGAAACGTTCCAAAAATATTGGGCCTCAGTAGAGAATTTTCCATAAACTGTTGGAAACAAACACTAAATTAAAACACATTCAGACATTTTCGCTTGCACACTTACGCCGAACTTCAATATATAACACTCGTATATGGGGTCTGTGCGCCTGTGAATAGCCATAAATTCAAACTTTTCTTTTATGGCCACACTTGACCATTTCATTCTTTCGCCGTCCCGCCAAGTAAACGTGTTGTCGCCTCTTTCTTTAATCTGCCTATCATCTCCTCTGCAGTCACCATCTGCTGCCACTCTGGTCACTCACGCTAATCGTGATGCGATGAACAGGGCTGCTCCCCTCGATAAATTTTAACTATGTAATGCCCGCATTGTCAAAAAACAAATACAAAAAAATGACTGGCAGCACTGGTTATTTTTCCAGCGTAAAGGTCTGATATGTAAAATTATATAAAATCGACATATCTCTCACTTTTAAAGCAAGATACATAATTTTGAGAGAGATTACTAATAACTTCCTCTAAAGATCGCACAAACAATTTTTTAATACAGCCACAGGAGGCACATGCCACATGTATATTCAAATTATTTATTTTAAATTTCATTATTAATATCTTAAAGTTATCTTAAACAAGTAATTTGTACTCCAAGAGCTTAAAAACAAACACTTTTTTTACCGCATCGCATTTAAGCATTCGCGACATTTGCTTAGTTGTGAATTACGAGCTAATAGGAGTGGATTCCATTACGTTATTTTTAAAAAACGAGTTATCGTGTACGGACGAAACTATTGTAAACTGGCGCAACTATTTGCGCGAAGTGTTCCAGGAATGGGCCGCCAATTTAAACTGTGGAAAACTTGGAGGAAATGGGAAAACGGTAGAGATTGATGAGAGCCTCGTGTCCAAAAAGAAAAAACAATTGCGGAAGAGAAATCCAATGCCAATAAGTTTTCGCAGAGGAAGTCCCAGCAGAAAACAGAATAAAGAGCACTGTTCTCAAAATAATAAAGGCAAAAAATTGCAGATGGCACAACAATAATATTCGACTGCTGGTCATCGATCCGTTGCTCGAAAGATTTAATCCTCTAACCGAAAATTACTCCATTAACTTTGTTGATCCAATAGCAAAGCACGTCCCCAAAATATTAAGTGGAAAAAGAGGGATATGAAGAACAAAATTCATAAAAATCATTTGGCGACAAAGCTGAAATTAAATTACAATTAAAAGAGACGCTAGGCGATTTTTAATGGTACTTACTTAAAAGCTGTGGTCTATTTTCTTGTTTCTGCTATTTCCATTCCACTGAGCTCGTCCAACTCATTGTCCGACTGCAAAATAAATAATATATAATTAAATTAAATAATAATAACATAACTTAAATTAACTATTTGTTTTAAATAAAATAAATATTTGTTAGAAATGTGTTGTGTATTCTAATTTTATTCGTGAAATAAATACTTACATCATCATAATTCACACTGACATCAATATTTTGGTCTTTGCACAGCGGATTGTATAATTTCGCAATCGCTGCAAGTGCGTAGTGAAACTTGTCTTTGTGATTCGGATAGTGTGCTTTAAAAATTTATGTCGCCAAATATCCAAGAAAATGGGTCCTGGAACGCCCATATTTTGGAATCTTGTCCTTCATATCCCTCCATTTCCTCTCGATATTCTGGGTGTGAGCTTTTGTTGTTGGATCCACAAAGTTCATCGAGTGATTTACGGTTAGATGCTGAAATCCCTCATCTTTCAGGCAACGGTATGATGACCAACAGTCGGATATTATTGTTGTACCATCTTCAATTTTTTCCTTTATTATTTTGAGAAGAGTACTCTTTGTCCTGTTTTCTACTGGGACTATGTAGAGTTTCTTACTCTCCCTCTCAAAAATTCCAAAAACCCATTGGCCTTGGATTATTCTTCCGCAATTGTTTTTCCTTTTGGACACGAGGCTCTCATCAATCTCTACCGGAAATGGAAACATTTCCACCAAGTTTTCCACAGTTTAAATTGGCGGCCCATTCCTGAAACACTTCGCGCAAATAGTTGCGCCAGCTTACAATAGTTTCGTCCGTACACGATAACTCGTTTTTTAAAAATAACGTAATGGAATCCACTCCTATTAGCTCGTAATATACGATTAAGCAAATGTCGCGAATGCTTAAATTGGACGAGTCGAAAAAGGTGTTCTTTTTTACGCTCTCCATAAAATTACATTTTTTCTTAACAATTTTTTTATTTTTGCATACCGTCTGAGTTTTACGGCAGAGAAAATAAAAATCGTCTCTTATTTTGGTGGCCTTGCATGGCTCACCACATAGCTCACAGTTTTTTTTCTTATGAGCCCATGGCTGGCCAACCGGTACATTAATTTTTCTTCATCCATAATTATTAGTATGAATTCACTTGCCGTGTATTGGCATGCGTTACACAAATTGTTTTCTTCATTCATTTCTTAATTTTTTGGATTATATATATATATTCTATCGTCGACCAGAAATGTACATATGCATACATGCAACTTGCAAACATACAGACAACCGTTTCAGAGAACGTGTGGAAGCGAACGCGAAACACTTTTATATTCTACTAGTGCATATGCTCTAACACATATGTGTGTAAGTGTGAAAAATGCGATCAGTTCCAATTGGCTTACAGTTATTGCCCATATACAAATCTTATTAAGCTGGCTAACTGAGCCAATCCAATCAGATCTAATATGCAAAAATGTTGGACAAAGTTGTGTAGATTATTATTGCTAATCATTAATATACAAGTAAATACATTATGAGTTGGGTGTTTTTTGTTAATATATTAACATAACTTTGATGCAATATTTTTCAATATAATAAAAAAATGTATGGCACACGATTCGTTGTCATCGGTGGCACAAAAGGATAAAGCCGCGGTGGGTGCGCTGTCATCAGCTGCCGGCGCCAGGCCGTTGTAGAAGCCGCAAAATCCGTCGCCACGCATAACTCCCAAATTGCTTGCTAGACAAATAAATATAAACATTATAAAAGTTAAAGTTATTAAATATCATCAGTTCATTCGCGATCTACCTAAATAGTCTTTGAATTATGTGAACGATCCACCGATGCCTGCCAATCACTTGGGGTTGGTGAATTGTTGTTGCTGTTGGCTGCACTTGTTCCGCTGTCGCTTCCGATTCTTCGCAGAGCCAGTACAGCCAGGGGCTGAAAAAGGAAATATCAATATTATATAAGAAGTATTATGCTATCCATTAGCCACGATCTTACCTGTATTTTGCTTTGCAACCAATTTCACTTGCTCCGCCTTTGAATTGGGTTTGTTTTCCTACACATACATATGTACATATTATGAGTACATGACCTACGACAAGAACGCGTTAGAGCGATGCACGAAAGGGATGAAATGTGAATTTTTATGTATGTAAATACAAATATACATTTGCAAGGAACGTGTGCGAGTTAGTACAAAGTACTTTACTTCTTTCATTTGCATATGTATGTACATATGTACTAATGAAATTTGCGATCAAGTTCAGGGTCACAAATGGTTATACAAGTTAATTTTCACTTTGATTAAAAGCCGAAAAAAATATAACTTTAGGAACTACGTCCTCTTTATTTGAAGTCAATTTGCAACTAAATAAACTTAAATCAATTCTAGCCCTAGTAAGCTGTGGCTTAGCGGCAGCGGCGTTGGCAGCGGTGTTGCTGCTGATGTTGTTGGCCTGTTGGGCAATTCTTCTTGGAATTTTCGGCGGTTGCCGGACGGCGCGTGGAGGAAATGACACAGACACCAATTCAGCATTTTGTTGCACTTCTTATGAGGCGTTGCAATGCTTCTTATTGGGACTGTGTGAATTTATTTGTTGTTAACTCTTCCCCCTTTGATTTAAGCTTGTCCTCAAGCGATCATCAGAAGAAGGGTATGTTGTTGAATCTGAAGTTGCTAGTGTCTGTATTTTGTATTTGTGTTTGCGTTGATTCCTTTCTGGGGCTCTCTCGTTCTTTGTTCAGTTGCAGTATTATATTTTTATTTTTTCTCTTCAATACGTGTAATGCACAGGTAAGAAGGATGGCAACTGTGAACAAAGTTATAAGGCCGACTCTATTTGTTGTAGAGTGTATCTGAAGTTTTTGCATGTTTTCTATGTTATTGATGTGCAATTCTTCCAACGCTTCCAGAGAAAGAATCTTAATTCTCCCATTTTCTATTGGTGTTATTTGAATTGTGGGATTTCCTGGGGTCATGATTGTGACCTCTAAGTTGCTAAACTCTTGTTTGTTAATAAACAAGGTTTCGTTCCAGGAATTTATCAAGTAGGTGCCTCTCACGTGCTTCTCCTCTTTTTGCCATTTAATAGTGCCGTTGAAATCGTTGACCAATATGAGTCCATCGTCGATTTCTTCGATCTCCGGAATATGGTCTGCATTGCTAAAGCCACACAACGCTTGATATCCGCTGACTAACTTAGGTTTACAGTTACTTGTGGTCAAGTTTACAATTTTTGACTTATTACAAATTTTAATATTATGGTGTCTTTTACAATTGCCGTTTAGGCCATAGATGGTTTTATTACATTGAAAAAATTCATTAAATTCTAAGTTTATAATATTATTGTCTTTCACTACTGGCTTTATTATTGTGTTTTTGTATTCTGTTTTTTCTAGATTTGGAATTTTAATAATATAAAACAAAGTTGTTCCATTATGCAAAATGGATACATCTGAGAATTCTAACATTTCTTCAATATTTAAATTTGGCATGTTGCTCTTATCAAAACTATCATTTATTATTTCTATTTCTTTTTCGCCAAGTAGGAATGTGTTGATTAAATTTAATTTCGCCCATTGTATGGCGTACTTTATATTAATTAATTCTTCCTTTATAAGCCTAACTTGATTCTGTATGTCAGTCGATTGTTTCTGTTTAAGTCTGTCAATGTTCTCTTTCCTAGCTTTTTCGTACTGATCTGGGTTTGTGGTCACGTTTCTGCCAAAAAATATGTCTAATGGTCTCTTGTTAGTTGTTGAGTGTATGGTGTAGTTATAGTCGTATATTGATTTGTTAAGCAGTTCTTCAAATGATCTGTGTTCTTGTTTTCTTTTATTGCATCTCATAATGTCTGATAGCGTTGAATGGAATCTTTCTACCTGACCATTTACTGCGCTTTTGTAGGGTGGTGTCTTGAAAACCTCGATACCCAATTGGTCCTGCATCATAAATGTAATTGAGGCCGAGTTGAGGGATTTTTCATTGTCTATTACGACAGCTTTTGGTACGCCAATTGCTATTGCCCTAGATTTGATTATTCTCCCTTGAGCTAATTTCGAAAATTTATCTACTGCTGTTAGTACTAAGTTCTTTTCTGTCGTGTATATGTCGATATGGATTGTATGTCCTGGGTATTCGGGGATTGGTGTTTCTTTTAGTTTTGGGTTAGTAGGATGCCTGTCGTACTTTTCTTCTTTACAAACCTGACACTGTTGGACTAATTCTGTTATTCGTTGCTTCATTTTTGGGAAATATAAATTTTCGGACAGTTGCTTTTTGTTCTCTAGTGCGTTACGGTGTGCTCGGTTGTGTGTAATCAGTATTTTCTCATCTTGCTCTGTTTCATTTGTTAAATCTTTTACTTGAGACTGTGTGAATCTAATTTTGAAGTTTCTAAAGTGTTGGTGATATATCTGTTGAATTTGGTTCATTATTTCCTCTGAAGTTATTATCCCGTTAATTACTGATGAGTTTAGGCGAGTTTTCAATATCTGTATAAGATCTTGTTCTGTGAAATGTGGTTGGGTTATTGTATGTCTGTAAAACGTTGGGAATGGGATTTGAAATTTGTAGTCTGTCTCGTTAGCTTTGCTGAGGAATATCTGGTTTTTAAATACGTTTATTGGGGCTTCTATGCTTGGTATTAATTTGTGACTTGAGCTGTCTGCACTATGCTGAGTGGAGGCTACTGACCCGATGTTATTGATTACTGGGATTCGTGATAGCGCGTCGGCTACAATATTATCCCTACCTGGCTTATAAAAAAGTTCATAATCGAACTCTTCCAGGTATGCTTTCCACTTTTTAATTCTTGCGTTGCCGTTCCAACTGCTGAGAGAGTAGGTTAAGGGTTGATGATCGGTGTATATTTTTACTTTTGCTTTACCGTAGAGGTAATTTTTGAGAGCTTTTAGAGCCCAATTTATTGCCAACATTTCCTTTTCATTGGTGGCGTAATTCTCTTCTGCTTTAGAGAGTGCTCTAGAGAGAAAGCAAATAGGTCGCTTGTTCTGGGATAGAACCGCGCCAATAGCAAAGTTAGATGCATCTGTGGTGAGATGAAATTCCTTGCTGAAGTCTGGGTAATGGAGTATTACCTCATTTGAAACCAAGGCGTTTTTAATTTGTTTAAAAGCTTCGATTGCTTCCTCATTGAGGTTAATAAGCTTCTTTGCTGATTGGTTTTTGGACACACGTCCATCTTCCCCTCTTAAAAGAGAGGTAAGGGGCTTTGCCAACTTAGCGAAATCTTTTATAAATCTTCTATAGTAGCTGGCAAGTCCAATGAAAGATCTTAGATCCTTGAGTGTTTTCGGGAGTGGGTACTTTGCGATTGTCTCGATCTTATTCGGGTTGGTTTCTATGCCTTTGTCTGAGATGACAAATCACAGGAATTCTACTCTACTTTTGAAGAACTCACATTTGTCCAACTGACACTTCATGTTGGCTTCTTGTAGAGTTCTGAATATTGCGTCGAGGTGACGCGCATGCGACTCATCATCTTTGCTAAAGATAATGATATCATCAATGTAAATGAAGCATATTTTCCCAATATGCTCACGAAGAATATCGTCAAGAGCTCTCTGAAAAATTGAGGGCGCGTTCTTGAGTCCGAAGGGGAGTCGTGTAAACTCATATTTTCCGTTGTTAACGGAGAAGGCTGTCTATGTCTGATTCTTTGAGAGGAATTTGGTGAAATCCACTTTTTCCTAGAGAATACTTTATTGTTACCTAGCTGTGCTAATACCTCGTTAATTTCGGGTATAGGGTATTTGTCTGCAGTAGTTTCTTTATTTAGTTTTCTGTAATCTATGACCATGCGATATTTCTTTTGCCCAGAGGCATCTAATTTTTTTGGGACAATCCACACAGGTGAATTGTATGGGGATCGGGAGGGTCGGATTATTCCGTCCTCCAAAAGTTCTTTAATTTGTTTATGTACCTCGTCTTTTAATGACATTGGAATTTGGTAGAATTTTGAATATATCGGGGAATCAGTTTTGGTTCGGATTTCTGCTCTTACGTTTGTTGTATAGGTTAGTTTTTCATCAGGATTTGCGAAGAGACTTGGGTGCGTTTTGACTAATCGATTTAGTCTGTTCTTTTGTTCGTTTGTCATATGATCTGTTCGTGGTATTACTGTATTAACTGCCTCTATTTTCTTTTGTTTGATGGGTATGCAAATGTTGTTTTTTATTATTAATAGGTTCTTGCTGCTTTGGATTACGGCATCTAATTCTTTCAGACTATCGTTGCCTAATATGGCATCAAATGTCTTTAATGTGGGCAAGAGAAAGAATTTTACTTTTATATCATTTCTATAAAAAAGGTTAGCGAATTTGTGGTGTGTGATTTTGATGCTTCCTCCGACTGTGACGGCTTCAAAGGGGTTTTCATTCGGAATAGGTTCGGACACGAATTTGGGTTGGATATAATTTCTATTTGATCCTGTATCTATCAATACCTTGAGTAACTTTCCGCTCCTCATCTTACATTCTATGTATGGTAGAGAGGAGCTCTTTATCCTACAAAATTGATGTCTGAATGTTCGTACTGGTTATGCTGTCCGTCGTTTGCTTCTTCTATTTGTTGGGTGTACTCGTTTAACGGCTGCTCGTATTCAGTTTGCTGCTCATAATTTTGCATTGCCTGTGTGTATTCTTCCATAGTCTCGTAGTTGTCAGTGTTTTCGGTCTCGGTCTGTTCTTCTCCTGTTTGAATGTTAAAATTTCTTTGTTTTTTGTCAGTGGCGTTCGTTGGTGGTGGAGGTCTTTTCCCTATTTCAAAATTGGGTCTATTAATGTAGTTAACCATCCTCGTGTGGATGCTTGGGTCTACGTCCATTGGCTCCGGACGTGGTTGGGGTTTTGGTGCAGAAGGTCTATTGGGTACGTATACTTGTGGTTGTATCTGATAAGTTCGTTGGTTAGGGTAGTGTGTAGTCGGTCCAGTATTGTTGTACGTTGGATGTCCATAGTTTGTATTGGTTGGCCAAGGTGTATGAACTGGGAGTTGGGGCCTGAAGTTAATAGGTGGTGGCCTAAAAGTTTGGGCGTAAGAAGACTGAGCTGTTCGGGGTGGTAATGTAGGTGGTGGTCCATTTCTATTTGTGTGTCTGGCATGTGGTTGTTGGTTCCTATTCAAAGCTACGTTAGTGCGATAGCTTTGATTCTCTAATTTTAGGCAATAGTGAAGAGCTGAAGGAAGATCTGCGGGCTCCTTTATTCCGAGAATCCGCGATAAATCTCCTTTCAATCCTCTTATAAAAGTATCTAATGCCTTATCACGGTATATCTTCGTCATAAGGGTTTCAGATTCCCTATTTAACTCCGTGCAACCTACTTTATTTAATATCAGAAACAAGTGGTTGTAATCGACCTGGTAGAATTCTTCTACAGTCTGGTTGTTACCTTGCACTAACATTGTCATCTGATATTCTAATGTTCCCATATCTCTTTTGTCTGCGTAGTGCAACGTTAGACATTTGGAGATGGCACTCCAATTTAAGGGAACATTGTACGACTCGAGGGCCATATCAGCATTGCCAGTGATCTTGTTTCTCACTGTATGTAATATGCCGAAGTATTTCGGAGAACCTGCTTCAGCTGCATAGACTGAGAGTATACGATCTACACTCTTTTTCCATGAGCTAAATTCCGATGGATTACCGGAAAATTCCCTAAGGCTTTTGACTATGTCCGGTACTCTGTCCAAGTGTCGTATTCAGTTTGCTGCTCATAATTTTGCATTGCCTGTGTGTATTCTTCCATAGTCTCGTAGTTGTCAGTGTTTTCGGTCTCGGTCTGTTCTTCTCCTGTTTGAATGTTAAAATTTCTTTGTTTTTTGTCAGTGGCGTTCGTTGGTGGTGGAGGTCTTTTCCCTATTTCAAAATTGGGTCTATTAATGTAGTTAACCATCCTCGTGTGGATGCTTGGGTCTACGTCCATTGGCTCAGGACGTGGTTGGGGTTTTGGTGCAGAAGGTCTATTGGGTACGTATACTTGTGGTTGTATCTGATAAGTTCGTTGGTTAGGGTAGTGTGTAGTCGGTCCAGTATTGTTGTACGTTGGATGTCCATAGTTTGTATTGGTTGGCCAAGGTGTATGAACTGGGAGTTGGGGCCTGAAGTTAATAGGTGGTGGCCTAAAAGTTTGGGCGTAAGAAGACTGAGCTGTTCGGGGTGGTAATGTAGGTGGTGGTCCATTTCTATTTGTGTGTCTGGCATGTGGTTGTTGGTTCCTATTCAAAGCTACGTTAGTGCGATAGCTTTGATTCTCTAATTTTAGGCAATAGTGAAGAGCTGAAGGAATATCTGCGGGCTCCTTTATTCCGAGAATCCGCGATAAATCTCCTTTCAATCCTCTTATAAAAGTATCTAATGCCTTATCACGGTATATCTTCGTCATAAGGGTTTCAGATTCCCTATTTAACTCCGTGCAACCTACTTTATTTAATATCAGAAACAAGTGGTTGTAATCGACCTGGTAGAATTCTTCTACAGTCTGGTTGTTACCTTGCACTAACATTGTCATCTGATATTCTAATGTTCCCATATCTCTTTTGTCTGCGTAGTGCAACGTTAGACATTTGGAGATGGCACTCCAATTTAAGGGAACATTGTACGACTCGAGGGCCATATCAGCATTGCCAGTGATCTTGTTTCTCACTGTATGTAATATGCCGAAGTATTTCGGAGAACCTGCTTCAGCTGCATAGACTGAGAGTATACGATCTACACTCTTTTTCCATGAGCTAAATTCCGATGGATTACCGGAAAATTCCCTAAGGCTTTTGACTATGTTCGGTACTCTGTCCAAGTCGTTCAAATTATGGTTGTCAGTTATCCTTTGGTCATCTACGTCACTAAACTCTCTAGAAGGGTTAACTAGCTGCTTTACTAGCGTTGGTAATTGTTGTGCCGAAATCTGGCTAACCGTAGCTGCTATTATCTGTTCTGCGTTATTCGCCATGCCTCTATTTTGTAGATGTTCGTTTTGTCTGTCGAGATGTCGTTGTTGCTGTCTGTTCAGGTTATGTTCGCCTACCTGTGGTTGATCTGGTACTATTGGGGGCCTAACCAAATTGTTCTCGTTAGCCATAAACTCGTTATAAACTAAGGGTATTTTTTAGGATTGTGTACTTAATATATATTTTTTTAATGTATATTTTTAGTTTTGTTTTTTTTTTTCTTTAAAACCAGTGGCTGGTTTTTTCCTTCTACTTTGGAGGGTTCCTTGGAAATCGCAAAGCTGGAATTTGATTATACTACGTTTGTAGTTTTGATATTTGCTTATTGTTTTACACTTGTTTATCTTTCTTATGTATGCTTAGCTTCTAACTTACATTAATATTAATGATGTGGCAACTTCCCCTGTTGGTCCGGATTTCATCCTTTTTAAATCTTTTGGGAATCTACTGGGGATCCTGCGACCAATCTTCGTGGGAATATCCTGTGGACGGACCTTTCAGGATGTGCTGTCCACCGATGGGCAAATAAACAATTAAGTTTCAATTGCCTTTCGCGATTTCGACCAGTCGTCAAATTTAATCGACGAGAGTTGCTCTGGTTCTGTTGTTCTTCGCGTCAACCGACTATAGCGTACGTAGAATCGTTTTGTTCTGTTGTAACGCGTGTCGGTCCCTCCTCGGGCGCCAGTTAATTTTCACTTTGATTAAAAGCCGAAAAAAATATAACTTTAGGAACTACGTCCTCTTTATTTGAAGTCAATTTGCAACTAAATAAACTTAAATCAATTCTAGCCCTAGTAAGCTGTGGCTTAGCGGCAGCGGCGTTGGCAGCGGCGTTGCTGCTGTTGGCCTGTTGGGCAATTCTTCTTGGAATTTTCGGCGGTTGCCGGACGGCGCGTGGAGGAAACCACACAGACACCAATTCAGCATTTTGTTGCACTTCTTATGAGGCGTTGCAATGCTTCTTATTGGGACTGTGTGAATTTATTTGTTGTTAACTTACATTTGCACAAAACCTTTTTACTCTTTTTACCCATTTTCATTGCGTTCAAGGTATAACAAGATGGCTCTAGTCGGGGTTGCCCGACTAAGATATACCCTGAACCCAGCGGCAAGCTGTCGTTACATGCATTTAATTAAACCTCTCTGAATTCCTACTCAACACCACAACCGCACTTAGTAAAGTAAAATAAAAAAATAAATAATGAAAATGAATGCTTTTAATATTTGCAGGCACATTTTAGTATGCCGTAGTTGTGAAATTTCTCGCAATATTTTCACAAAATAGGAAACTGCAAATATATATCTTTCAAACGTTGGTTGCAGTTGATCTGGAATGATCTATCTTTTTGATAGTGTGCATGCCAAATTCGAATTTTTCCCCATTTTGTTGCTCCAAAATATATCAAATCGCCGATGTCCCAGCATTAAGTTACACTTGGACCAATAAGTGAGTTAAGTTTAAAAATAAAGCACTGTGGCGAGTTGTCATTATATACATTTCAACTCCCATGCACTCACGCGTATACATAGACAAGATCACAGGTCGCAAACTGCGGACTTTACTTAACGGTTGCGCTTGGTCACCATTATTGAAACTTAATTATGGAATAACTGTTCAATTTAGCGTATGATCTTAATAGGATTTCAGGACTTGAAAAACACATATGTAACAATTTATACCAAAGCACTAAATTTTAGTACTTTAATTGTGTTTCTTTTTCAAATTTGGTAGCTCTAGGTCGAAGTTCTGAGATATGCTCAAAAATCCAGCTAAAAACCGGTAAATATCGATAATAAGAAAACGGGACGGGTTTTTTAATAATTCGAAATTAACTTGGTTAAACACTCTAACTCTCATTGCAGCGCTTGCTTTCAATGGGCGTGCCATATTTGTAAAATTTTATCACACGTTTTCTTAAATAACCTCTGTGTTTCTCAACCGATATTGATAAACAGATTCTTTAAGTGCTAAATTATAATATAATATTCATTACAGAAAAATCTGGAGTCCCTATTATTATCTTCAAAATAAGTTTAAAAAACTTGAGGTTGATGTAGATTTTTATAAATTTTCGGAAAACGGTAAGAGTTATCGATCATTTGAAATAAACTTGATCTGAACGGACAGAGCGACGGACATGGCTTATTTGACTCGGCTGATCAAGAATATATACACTTTATAGGGTCGAAGATGCTTCTTTCTGTCTGTTACATACATTGGCAGGAAACTATTTCAATGGGTTCATGGTATATTTATTTAGACTGAAGTGGCCGACCCAGAAATACCCTGAACACAGTTCCGCCAATAGTTAAACATGTAAGAACGTTGAACGCAATATTTGTTAACAATATGACAAAAAAAAATTATGTAGCTATGTATTTCTCTAGCTTTAACACTGAGGAACACCGATTTTATCGAAATGCCAACCCCTAGTGGGCGTGGGCGGAAAATTGTTTAGCATCTTTAAAAGGGGTGACAAATAAATTAACTTGCAATTTTGGGAACTGTAGCACTAAAACTGCGGGAGATATAGATTTTCGCGACTTGAGGGGGCGGGAGTGGGCTTGACTGCTAGTTTTTTTTACCGACCTTTAAAAAGGGATACGAGTTATCTACCATCCAAATTTAGAGACTCTAGCTCTAAAACTGTGGAAGATATAGACTTTCGAGATTCGTAGGGGCGGGGTGGCTGGGGGCGTTTTAGCGTGCGTGGACAGGATATCACGGTCGCAATCTTTGTGGGAGGTCAGCAGCAATCTACATACCAAATTTGGTGACTCTAGCTTTAAACTTGTGGGAAATATTCACCTTTTATCGATTTGCGATTTGAGATGTATCGACATGTTATCGATTTGCCAGCAGAGGCGTAGCACAAAAATGTAACACTTTGTCTGAAGTATAAATCCAAAATGTTAAGTCTCTAGCTTCAATAGCGCCGAAAAAAGTGGCGCTCATCCGGGACAGACAGATAGCATGACGCACAAACACAATATACTAGTTTCACTGCGTGAACGAATATAGAAATTTGTAGTTCAGCAAACAATTAAGAAATTAACGCAAGTGGTTTTTTTTTAGAAAAATTAAAACAAGTAAGCATTTTGCAATCGGGCGTAACCGACTACGCAATACTCGTTCACGGTCCTAATTATTATTGCAATAGTGGAAAAATTAAAATTTTTGTAATTATGAGGGAGGACGTGGGCGTGGCTGAAATTTTTCGGCTCTATATTTAGGTCATCAGAAAACTGCTTAGTAAATTTTTGTGACTCTAGCTCTAAAATTATGGGAGATATGGATTTTCGCAGCTTAACCTCCCCAAGATATATGGATACATAATATGTTCAAATAATTACATATACTATGTGAGATTCTACTGTGGTAACTATGAACAGTCCCAAAAGTTCCAGAGCTAATCTCCCCACTGAAAATATTTAAAAACACCCAACCAATGTGCGACTCACAATTGGTAGTCAACGTTATAAAATCGAAAAAGAGCTCACGAATATGAATGTGTGTATAAGTTCATATGTATGTATTTATGTGTGCGCTCGCATGCAGAAAAAGTCTGCGTTTGGCGCTTGCCACCACGTGGTTTGCCAATATATAAATACATTTTCTTTAATAACTTCTGTGTTTCTTAACCGAGTTGGGTTAATTTTGTTTAAATGCATTCTTATCGTACTATAGTACATTTTTGTATTAAGGAGCAGCCAAATTTGGTGGCTCTGGCTCTTATAGTTTCTGAGATATGGTCAAGCAGCGGCGCTTGGCCCCCACTATGAAAAGTTCATTCTTGAATAACTACTAAACTAAGAACAGGATCGTTATAAAATTTTCAGGACGTAACAAGAACATTAAAATTTGTGTACAAATCAAAGCGTCAATCTGTAGTACTTGACTTGGGGATTTAATTTTTTTAATATGGTGGGCGAATTGGGTTAGGTATCCAAAATCCGAAATATTCATAATCTGCGTATTCTTTATGAGACCAACAATACAAATTTGGTGGCTCTAGATCTTATAGTTTAGAAATGCTCACAAAACCGGGTCAAAAAACCGATAAGCACTGATTATTAGAAAACGGCGCAACTTATCGATAATTTGATATAAACTTGATCTGCGTATGATATATACGAATCGAATAAGTCCAAGTTCAGCTCTGTAGCCCTTATAGTCTCTGAAATCGACGCGTTCATACAGACAGACGGACGGACGGACAGACAGACGGACATGGCTAGATCGACTCAGCTGATGCTGATCAAGAATATATATACTTTATGGGGTCGGAGATGCCTCCTTCTGCCTGTTATATACATTTGCACAAAACCTTTTTACTCTTTTTACCCATTTTCATTGCGTTCAAGGTATAACAAGATAGCTCTAGTCGGGGTTGCCCGACT
Organism: Drosophila colorata; assembly: GCA_035041545.1. NCBI lineage: Eukaryota > Metazoa > Arthropoda > Insecta > Diptera > Drosophilidae > Drosophila > Drosophila colorata. Next base: position 317,789 of record JAWNLD010000677.1, read on the forward strand.
AAGGGATATCCTGAACCCAGCGGCGAGCTGTCGTTACATGCATTTAATTAAACCTCTCTGAATTCCTACCGCACTTAGTAAAATAAAATAAAAAAAAAAATAATAGAAATTAATGCTTTTAATATTTGCAGGCACATTTTAGTATGCCGTAGTTATGAAATTTCTCGCAAAATTTTCACAAAATAGGAAACTACAAGTATATCTTTCAAATGTTGGTTGCAGTTGATCTGGCATGATTTATCTTTTTGATAGTGTGCATGCCAAATACGAATTTTTCCCCATTTTGTTGCTCCAGAATATATCAAATGCCCAGCATTAAGTTACACTTGGACCAATAGGTGAGTTAAGTTTAAAAATAAAACACAGCGGCGAGCTGTTATTACATACATTTCAACTCCCATGCACTCACACATATACATAGACAAGATCACAGATCGCAAACTGCGGACTTTACTTAACGGTTGCGCTTGGTCACCATTATTGAAACTTAATTATGGAATAACTGTTCAATTTAGCGTATGATCTTAATAGGATTTCAGAACTTGAAAAACACATATGTAACAATTTATACCAAAGCAATAAACAATAAACAAACTTTAATTGTGTATCTTTTTCAAATTTGGTAGCTCTAGGTCGAAGTTCTGAGAAATGCTCAAAAATTCAGCTAAAAACCGGTAAATATCGATAATAAAAAAACGGGACGGGTTATTAATAATTCGAAATTAACTTGGTTTAAACTCTGTAACTCTCATTGCAGCGCTTGCTTTCAATGGGCGTGTCATATTTGTAAAATTTTATCACACGTTATCTTAAATAACTTCTGTGTTTCTCAACGGATATTGATAAATAGATTCTTTAAGTGCTAAATTATAATATAATATTCATTTCAGCTAAATCTGGAGTCCCTTTCTCTCATTATCTTCAAAATAAGTTTAAAAAACTTGAGGTTGTTGTAGATTTTTATAAATTTTCGGAAAACGGTAAGAGTTATCGATCATTTGAAATAAACTTGATCTGCGTGTGACATGGACGAGTCTTTTCCGAGTAGTTTCCGAGATCAACGTATTCATACAGACGGACGAACGGACAGTGCGACATGGTGGACATGGCTTATTCGACTCGGCTGATCAAGAATATATACACTTTATAGGGTCGAAGATGCTTCTTTCTGTCTGTTGCATACATTGGAACGAAACTATTTCATTGACTTCATGGTATATTTATTTAGACTGAAGTGGCCGACTTGAACACTGCTCCGCCAATAGTTAAACATGTAAGAACTTTGAACGAAATTACTCGCTCACGGTCTTAAACATTATTGTTATATTGGAAAAATGTGGATGGATTTTCGCGGCTTACCGCCCCGAGATATGGATTTGATCGATTTGCAGCTCCCCCTTTGTACATTTTTTGTACGATCTTTAAAGGAGGATTAGTAATATGCCTAAAAAAAAAAAATGACGTAGCTATGTATTTCTCTAGCTTTAAAACTGAGGAACACAGATTTTATCGATATGCCACCCCATAGTGAGCGTGGGCAGACAATTTTTTAGCATCTTTAAAAGGGGTGACAAATAAATTAAAGTACAATTTTGGGGTCTGTAGCACTAAAACTGTGGGAGATATAGATTTCCGACTGAAAGTTTTTTTTTTACCTATCTTTAAAAAGGGTGACCAGTAATCTACCATATAAATTTAGAGACTCTAGCTAACTGTGAAAGATATAGGCTTCCGAGATTCGTGGGGCGGGGTGGCTAGGAGTCTCACGGTCTCACAATTATGAAATTACCGCAAATGGTTTTTTTTAGAAAAATTAAAACAAGAATTTTGCAATCGGGCGTAACCGACTACGCAATACTCGTTCACGGTACTAATTATTATTGCAATAGAAAAATTTAGATTTTTGAAACTTTTCGGCTCTATATTTAGGTCATCAGAAAACTGCTTAGTAAATTTTTGTGACTCCAGCTCTAAAATTATGGGAGATATGGATTTTTGCGGCTTACCCTCCCCAAGATATATGGATATATACTATGTTCAAATATTTACATATACTATGTGAGATTCTACTGTGGTAACTATGAGCAGTCCCAAAAGTTCTAGCGCTAATCTCCCCACTGAAAATATTTAAAAACACCCAACCAATGTGCGACTCACACTTGGTAGTCAACGTTCTAAAATCGAAAAAGAGCTCACGCATATGTATGTATTTATGTGTGCACACGCATGCAGAAAAAGTCTGCGTTTGGCGCTTGCCACCACGTGGTTTGCCAATATACAAATACATTTTCTATAATAACTTCTGTGTTTCTTAACCGAGTTGGGTTAATTTTATTTAAATGCATTCTTATCGTACTATGGTACATTTTTATATTAAGGAGCAGCCAAATTTGGTGGCTCTGGCTCTTATTGTTTCTGAGATATGGTCAAGTAGCTGCGCTTGGTCCCCACTATGGAAAGTTAATTCTTGAATAACTTCTAAACTATGAATAGGATCGTTATGTAATTTTCAGGACGTAACAAGAACATTAAAATTTGTGTACAAATAAAGCGTCAGTCAGTATGGTGGGCGAATTGGGTATCCAAAATCCGAAATATTCATAATTTGCGTATTCCATACGAGAACATATAAAACCAACAATACAAATTTGGTGGCTCTAGGTCTTATAGTTTAGATATGCTCAAAAAACCGGGGCAAAAAACCGATAAGCACTGATTATTAGAAAACGGGGCAAGTTATCGATAATTTGATATAAACTTGATCTGCGTATTGTATATACGAATCTAAAACGTCCAAGTTCAGCTCTGTAGCCCTTATAGTCTCTGAAATCGACGCGTTAATACATACAGACGGACGGACGGACAGACAGATGGACATGGCCAGATCGACACGGCTGATGCTGATCAAGAATATATATACTTTAAGGGATCGGAGATGCCTCCTTCTGCCTGTTATATACATTTGCAGACATTGCAGACAGACAGATGGACATGGCCAGATCGACTCGGCTGATGCTGATCAATAATATATATACTTTAAGGGATCGGAGATGCCTCCTTCTGCCTGTTATATACATTTGCACAAAACCATTATACTCTTTTTACCCATTTTCATTGCGTTCAAGATATAACAAGATGGCTCTTGTCGGGGTTGCCTGACTAGGAGATACCCTGAACTTAGCGGCGAGCTGTCGTTACATGCATTTAATTAAACCTCTCTGAATTTCACACACACACCACAACCGCACTAAGTAAAATATAATAAAAAAATAAATAATAAAAACTAATGCTTTTAATATTTGCAGGCACATTTTAGTATGCCGTAGTTGTGAAATTTCTCGCAATATTTTCACAAAATAGGAAACTACAAGTATATATTTCAAATGTTGATTGCAGTTGATCTGGCATCTATCTTCGTGGGAATATCCTGTGGACGGACCTTTCTGGATGTGCTGTCCACCGATGGGCAAATAAACAATTAAGTTTCAATTGCCTTTCGCGATTTCCACCAGTCGTCAAATTTAATCGACGAGAGTTGCTCTGGTTCTGTTGTTCTTCGCTTCAACCGACTATAGCGTACGTAGAATCGTTTTGTTCTGTTGTAACGCGTGTCGGTCCCTGCTCGGGCGCCAGTTAATTTTCACTTTGATTAAAAGCCGAAAAAATATAACTTTAGGAACTACGTCCTCTTTATTTGAAGTCAATTTGCAACTAAATAAACTTAAATCAATTCTAGCCCTAGTAAGCTGTGGCTTAGCGGCAGCGGCGTTGGCAGCGGCGTTGCTGCTGATGTGTTGGCCTGTTGGGCAATTCTTCTTGGAATTTTCGGTGGTTGCCGGACGGCGCGTGGAGGAAACCACACAGACACCAATTCAGCATTTTGTTGCACTTCTTATGAGGCGTTGCAATGCTTCTTATTGGGACTGTGTGAATTTATTTGTTGTTAACTTACATTTGCACAAAACCTTTTTACTCTTTTTACTTTTAGTTGTGAAATTTCTCGCAATATTTTCACAAAATAGGAAACTACAAATTTATATCTTTCAAACGTTGGTTGCAGTTGATCTGGAATGATCTATCTTTTTGATAGTGTGCATGCCAAATACGAATTTTTCCCCATTTTGTTGCTCCAAAATATATCAAATCGCCGATGTCCCAGCATTAAGTTACACTTGGACCAATAAGTGAGTTAAGTTTAAAAATAACACACTGCGGCGAGTTATCATTACATACATTTCAACTCCCATGCACTCACACGTATACATAGACAAGATCACAGGTCGCAAACTGCGGACTTTACTTAACGGTTGCGCTTGGTCACCATTATTGAAACTTAATTATGGAATAACTGTTCAATTTAGCGTATGATCTTAATAGGATTTCAGGACTTGAAAAAAAATCCAGCTAAAAACCGGTAAATATCGATAATAAGAAAACGGGACGGGTTTTTTAATAATTCGAAATTAACTTGGTTTAAACTCTCTAACTCCCATTGCAGCGCTTGCTTTCAATGGGCGTGCCATATTTGTAAAATTTTTTCACACGTTTTCTTAAATAACCTCTGTGTTTCTCAACCGATATTGATAAACAGATTCTTTAAGTGCTAAATTATAATATAATATTCATTACAGAAAAATCTGGAGTCCCTATTATTATCTTCAAAATAAGTTTAAAAAACTTGAGGTTGTTGTAGATTTTTATAAATTTTCGGAAAACGGTAAGAGTTATCGATCATTTGAAATAAACTTGATCTGAACGGACAGAGCGACGGACATGGCTTATTTGACTCGGCTGATCAAGAATATATACACTTTATAGGGTCGAAGATGCTTCTTTCTGTCTGTTACATACATTGGCAGGAAACTATTTCAATGGGTTCATGGTTTATTTATTTAGACTGAAGTGGCCGACCCAGAAATACCCTGAACACAGTTCCGCCAATAGTTAAACATGTAAGAACGTTGAACGCAATATTTGTTAACAATATGACAAAAAAAAATTATGTAGCTATGTATTTCTCTAGCTTTAACACTGAGGAACACCGATTTTATCGATATGCCACCCCCTAGTGGGCGTGGGCGGAAAATTTTTTAGCATCTTTAAAAGGGGTGACAAATAAATTAACGTGCAATTTTGGGGACTGTAGCACTAAAACTGCGGGAGATATAGATTTTCGACTGAAAGTTTTTTTTTACCGATCTTTAAAAAGGGTGACCAGTAATCTACCATGCAAATTTAGAGACTCTAGGTCTAAAACTGTGGAAGATATAAGCTTTCGAGATTCGTTGGGGCGGGGTGGCTAGGGGTCTCACGGTCTCAATCTTTGTGGAAGGCCAGCAGCAATCTAAATACCAAATTTGGTGACTCTAGCTTTAAACTTGTGGGAAATATTCACCTTTTGTCGATTTGCGATTTGAGATGTATCGACATGTTATCGATTTGCCAGCAGAGGCGTAGCACAAAAATGTAACACTTTGTCTGAAGTATAAATCCAAAATGTTAAGTCTCTAGCTTCAATAGCGCCGAAAAAAGTTGCGCTCATAGGGAACAGACAGATAGCATGACGCACAAACCCAATATACTAGTTTCACTGCGTGAACGAATATGAAAATTTGTAGTTAAGCAAACAATTAAGAAATTAACGCAAATGGTTTTTTTTAGAAAAATAAGAACAAGTAAGCGATTTGCAATCGGTCGTAGCCGACTACGCAATACTCGTTCACGGTACTAATTATTATTGCAATAGTGGAAAAATTTAGATTTTGTATAGTTTATGAAGAGGAAGTGGGCGTGGCTGAAATTTTTCGGCTCTATATTTAGGTCATCAGAAAACTGCTTAGTAAATTTTTGTGACTGCAGCTCTAAAATTATGGGAGATATGGGTTTTCGCGGCTTACCCTCCCTAAGATATATGGATATATACTATGTTCAAATATTTACATATACTATGTGAGATTCCACTGTAATAACTATGAACAGTCCCAAAAGTTCTAGCGCTAATCTCCCCACTGAAAATATTTAAAAACACCCAACCAATGTGCGACTTACATTGGTAGTCAACGTTATAAAATCGAAAAAGAGCTCACGCATATGTTCATATGTATGTTCATAAGTCTGCGTATGGCGCTTCCACTACGTGGTTTGCCAATATACAAATAGTTCATTTATATATTAATGAGCAGCCAAATTTGGTGGCTCTGGCTTTTATAGTTTCTGAGATATGGTCAAGCAGCTGCGCTTGGCCTCAACTATGGAAAATTAATTCTTGAATAACTTCTAAACTAAGAATAGGATCCTTATGTAATTTTCAGGACGTAACAAGAACATTAAAATTTGTGTACAAATCAAAGCGTCAGTCAGTATGTATGTGCGAATTGGGTTAGGTATACAAAATCCGAAATATTCGTAATCTGCGTATTCCTTACGAGAACATATAAAACCAACAATACAAATTTGGTGGCTCTAGGTCTTATAGTTTAGATATCCTCAAAAAACCGGGTCAAAAAACCGATAAGCACTGATTATTAGAAAACGGGGCGAGTAATCGATAATTTGATATAAATTTGATCTGCGTATTGTATATACGAATCTAAAACGTCAAAGTTCAGCTCTGTAGCCCTTATAGTCTCTGAAATCGACGCGTTCATAGTGTAACACGTCTTGTGGTTTCGGGGGCAACCTCAGCTAGCGCAGTGCTCCCAGGGGTGGGTAACCTCAACCCTGCCCCTAGACGGTGCAAAATTCCAAAACAACGCAACCTTCACAATACTACACATGAACGTACCTACATACACACAAATGATCGGACGAGTTGGCAGGCCCGGTGTTCTCGGCCACGACGTACCCGTCCTTCCTGTAACGGCTATTTAAATTCAAATGCCATTGCCCTTAAATTGGAACTGACAGCCGACCTATTCCATGGCCTCGGTGATTCTCTCTCCCTCACACTTACTTACACATCATGTCGCTCACAAGTACAATTTAATAAATAAACATTTCTTTTCTTATGCTAGTTGAACAGGTAAGCGTCTATATTTACAAATCGAACAGGTGCGAAATTCTGCCAAATATAAATTCAGAGAAGGAGAAGATTTATGCCACTGTAAATTGGGCACGGCGCAGATATTCTGTCGCTTAACGTTTCCTCAATCCCTATCCTACCCTATCGGAGCTCCAATAAAAGTAAAAAGAGGTGGGGGTCGATCAATAGAAGACAAGTACTTCTGCCTCGCACCGGTGGCCAGAATGTGAGATATATGTACCAATGTGGGCAAATTTGGCAAAATCCGAGTGCCGGATTTAACAATGGAAAAATTATGGAATAAATAAATTAATAAATAAACTCATAAATATATAAATAAATACGCGGTAAATAATTAAATAAATAGGACAATAAATTCATAAACAGATAAATAATCAAATAAATAGGACGGTAAATTAATAAATAAATAAATAGATAATTAACTAGGCAATTTTTTTACATCTAAGTTGACAGGCGTGCAACAATTACATGGGCTTACAAGCGCCGCTCGTTTGGCCCTCTTCGCCGCAAAAAAAGATTTTATGGACGTGCTACGGTTTGGGCCAATAATATGCTCGCATATGTGATTTACGTAGCCGCGATATGGGCGACTGATCGGCGGCTGCTATGACGACAGGAGCCGCGGCAGATCGTTGCGGTGTCGGCTCTAGTTGGAACACACTCACTCAGTTTTTTGGACGGATGCAGAGAGATAAGATGATGGCGGTTCCAACCAATAAGAACAGCAGTGCATGAAGGCAGGCTGTATGTAGGTGTCCTCCCAGGCAATATTGGGCCGCAACAGAATGAAAATAAAGGGGGCCTCAAAATTAAAACTGCGGCGTGACCTGTTGTTGGCCACCTGTTGGAAACAAACACCAATTATAAAGCATTCAGACATTTTTCTTATTCCACACTTACGCCGAACTTTAATCAAGACAGCACTCTTTACGCGGGGTCTGTGCGCCTGTGCATAAGTCTGCATTTGAAATTAGCCTCTTCTGGCCACACTTCGAAAATTCCCTTTGTGCCGTCCCGCCAAAAAAACGTGTTGTCGCCTATTTCTTTTAATCTGCTGGTCATCTCCTCGGCAGTCCCCACCGTCTGTCTCTCTGGTCACTCTGGTATTCGGCCCTGCCATCTTACGCTATCGTCATGCGATTAACAGGGCTGCTCCCCTCAAAAAATTTCCCCACCAGGGTCGCTTTTGCCACCGATAATTCCATGGCACGATAGTCAAATGCAACACCACACGGCAAATTAGAGTTATGCGCCGCCACGAACGGTTAAAATTGCCGTGCGCATTTTTTGAATCCGTTCGCCCTGTTGCCCCATCATAACGGAACGCCCAACGTTGGCCACACCCATCTGACCTCCTCTCTACACCCTCAGATCTTTTGCATGGACAACACCCAACGATCTTCCGGCTCCATCTTCCACTTCATAGGCATTGTTTCCGACGGCCCTGACGACCCGACACTTGCGAAACTTCCTGGCGAATTTGGCATCGAAAGCCTTGCTGAAGTCACTCAGTACGAAGTTTCGCCTGTACACTTCTTGGCCTGGCGTCGCGTGAAACTTGCGCGCACGCTTGTCGTACTGCTGTCGACTGCGCTCGAATGCTTTGTGTAGGTGTTGTTTCACCTGTTCCTGCACTAGCCGGATTTTATCCTGCACCCCCAAGTCTGAGATCGAGTGTTTGCAAAAGGACCGTAACTTCCGTGCTAATTTGTAGCTAGCCCCATTGAGGTACATATGCTGGCCAAAGACTGCAAGAAACGGTGTTACCCCAGTTGCAGAGTGGACAGCATTGCGGATCGCTACCTCGATTTCTGGCAGAAATGCCACTCCTGATTGTCTTGATCCAGATATGAACGGATCGCCGCCAACACTGTGCGATTGACGCGCTCAGCTGCATTGCTCTGGGGAGAATATATGGCTGTTTTCAAGTGACCGATTCCAAAAGCGTAGATCATGTTCTCGAACTTCTTTGACACGAACTGTCGGCCGTTGTCTGAGTGGATCGTCTCAGGACCACAGAATTTAAAAAATCTCGTGCACCAGAAATTCAACTACGTTGTCTGCCGTGGCATATTTCATGGCCTTCAGGAACGTAAATTTCGAAAAATGATCGACGACTACGAATATCCAGGCGTGACCCTCTTCGACCGCGGATACTTTCCCAGAAAATCGATACATATTTTCTGGAAGGACCGTTCCGTCTTCACCTCGTGCCCTATCGAAACTTGCATCCGGTGATTCGGATACGTATTCTCGCACTTGGACTGCCATGTGGGGCCAGTAGAATTGCCTTCTCAGCAAATGGATTGTTTTTGCCACGCCTCCATGAGATGCCTTCGCGTCTACATGAGCCTGCTCTATCAGCGTCGAACCTAGCGCCTCTGGCACCCACAGCTTCCACAGTGTGCCCTCGACTTCATTTTCCAGCCTTTCGAACCCCGTCCGTTTGTACAAAAGTCCCTCCTGTATCTGCAAATCTGGTAATCGATCCTGATTCTTGCGCACCTCTTCCAAGATCTCCCGATACTCATCCGACTCAAACGCTACTGTCTGTATCCCCAGCAACTGCTCTAAATCCAGCGACACTTCGGCGACACTGCGTGACAAAGTGTCAGCAACAACATTGTCCGCCCCTTTCCTGTGCTCGATCTGGAAGTCGGAGTGCTGCAGGCGTAGAGACCATCTAGCTAATCGACCGTCCAAATCTCGCAATGACATGAGCCATTTGAGGCTGGCGTGATCGGTGATTACCGTGAATGGCATCATTTCGATGTACGGCCTGAACTTTTGGACAGCCAATACCGCGGCGAGACATTCTTTCTCCGTCACCGAGTAATTGACCTGGTGTTTATCCATCTTGGCGGAGAAGAACGCTATTGGCCTTTCGTTGCCCTCGGCATCGATTTGGAACAGTACCGCCCCAACTCCGAAATGAGATGCATCGCACTGCACATAAAACCTACGCGAGAAGTCAGCGTGAACCAATACAGGAGCGGATGTAAGCGCCCCTTTTAATTCACGCACGGCTTTCCCTGCTTCAGGACTCAGATGGAATTTCCCTCTCGGACTCCCTTTCAGTACCTCCGTAAGTGGTGCTGCTATTTCCGCAGAGTTTCTGATGAACCGGCGGTACCATCCCGCGGTTCCCAGAAAACTGCGCACTTCTTTGACGGATCGAGGTTCCGGGATTTGCCTAATAGCTGCTACACGGTCGCCTACTATAAATCCGAGATACTTGAGACTCTTAAAGCAGAACTTGGATTTTTTCAGCCCGATCGTCAAGTTCGCCTTCCACAGACTTTGTGCCACCAGCCTGAAATATTTTAAGTGCGTCTCAAAGTCCGGAGCGATAATCAAAAGATCGTCCAGATAAACGAACACGATTGTCCTGAGCTGCGTGGGGATTACATTGTCCATTAGGCGGCATAGTCGCTGAGCGGCATTACAAAGTCCAAAGGGCATCATGACAAATTGATAGAGCGGGCGCCCTGGCACTGTAAAGGCCGTGTATGCTTTGCTGCCTTCCTCCAATTCAATTTGCCAGAATGCGAACTTGAGGTCAACGCTAGAAATATAAAAAGTCTGATCGATCCGCGAAAGTATACCCTCGATGCATGGAAGTGGATAGGCGTCTTTGACGGTAGCAACGTTGAGCTTGCGCGCATCTAAGCAGAAACGATTTTTATCCAACCTTCGCACAATTGTAGTGCGGTTACTCCACGGACTATTACTGACTTCGATGACTCCCAAGGCCAACATCTTATCTACCTCGCCCCAGACAACTTCCTGCATCGCCGGAGATAGCGGATAATGGCGGTCTTTTACCGGTGTCGTCCCTTCGATCAGCTCTATCCTATGCGTTTCCACAGTCGTCTTCCCCAGTCCTACCTTCTCAAAAGCCATAAACTCTTCTTTAACTGAGTCCAGCCGACTTTTCTCGTCGCTTTCCAGGTCCCAAGCTTCTGCCTCTAATTCCTGTTCCTTTTCTCAATGTAATGCTCTTTTTCCTCAACTATGTTCGGTTCCACTGCGATCGACTCTATGGAAGCGTTCGGCTTCTCTGACCCTAACGTCATTGTCTCCTCCCTGTCCTTATACCCAACTTTTGCCCGTACTCGGCCTATAATGGATGGATCCTCGCCCGACGCCGTTCGCACCCTGGACACGTATCGCTCTATCGGTACCCCGATCTCGGCTAAAAACTCGCGAGAGCCACGCCCTAGGAGACTTACCGAGGCCCCTGTGTCCAAGAGTCCAGCAATACGTTCGCCTTCGATGCTGACCTCCGCAAATACTCTCGAATCGAGTTTCTCCTCTCTTTTGACAGACTCAACCACTTTTCTTCTCACCGAGCGTCGTTTTGTGAATCGGTCGCGTACCTTTTAACTTTTCGAGTGACTAATCGCTTCCCGTCAAGCTGCCGTGTCTCAAAAATCTTATTTCTAGCTAACCTATACGCCCTTATCCTTTCTTCGTATGGTAGGTGCCTTATATTCTTATTTTGCATGCTGATATTAGTATTGTTTTTGCTGCCGGGCTTATCTTCCACTACTTCGCGGGACCCATTCGTGAACGCGCTTCTCCCACTCTGGTCATTTCGGTGCGAAGGTGTCCGGCTTTCCACAGCGATAGCAAAATATTCTACGCTGTTCGTTTAGGCAATCCCTCCAATCGTGTCCCTGTTAACCGCAGTTCCAACACCCCGGTCTCAGGCTTGCCGACTTCATTTTAATCTCCTCGATCTGCGGCTCAGCCCTAGGCTCGTCGGCAGGATGGTCTTCGAGCGAGCTAACATTCGGCTTGCCCTGCCCCGCATATCTTGGATTCGTGCCGTATGCTGCACGAGCACTACGCTGACCCAAACTTGCATCGATCTCATTGCACTCTTCCCGCAAATGATCTACCGAGTACACGTCCATGGAGTAGACGTAGCGCCCTATGGAGTTTCTTAAACCTTTCTTTATAAGCTTTATCAGCCTCGACTCGGGAGTGGAGCTTCTAATCGTGATGCCATTGCCGTCATCGCCTGGATGAAGTCATTCACAGACTCTTCAGGGAGTTGTTGTCGTTGCCTTAGCTCCTGCATCCAATCCACGTCATCCCAGCTACCCCTAAACCTTCCTAATAAAGCCCTACGGAGACCAGTCGTCATAACTTTAGGAACTACGTCCTCTTTACTTGAAGTCAGTTTGCTACTGGTTAAACTGTTGTTCAATTCTAGCGCTAGCAAGCCGTAGCTATAGCGGCAGCGGCGTATGGCAGCGGCGTTGCTGCTGCTGTTGTTGGCGCGTGTCGGGCAATCCCTTTTGAAACTTTCGGGCGCCAGTTAATTTTCACTTTGATTAAAAGCCGAAAAATATAACTTTTTAGGAACTACGTCCTCTTATTTGAAGTCAACGGTAACCAAATAAACTTAAATCAATTCTAGCCCTAGTAAGCTGTGGCTTAGCGGCAGCGGCGTTGGCAGCGGCGTTGCTGCTGATGTTGTTGGCCTGTTGGGCAATTCTTTTTAAAATTTTCGGCGGTTATTTCTTTTAATCTGCTGGTTATCTCCTCGGCAGTCCCCACCGTCTGTCTCTCTGATCACTCTGGTATTCGGCCCTGCCATCTAACGCTATCGTCATGCGATGAACAGGGCTGCTCCCTCAACAAATTTCCCCACCAGGGTCGCTTTTGCCACCGATAATTCCATGGCGCGATAGTCAAATGCAACAATAGAGACAGACGGACGGACAGACAGACGGACAAGGCCAGATCGACTCGGCTGATGCTGATCAAGAATATATGTACTTTATGGTGTCGGAGATTCCTCCTTTTGCCTGTTATATACATTTGCACAAAACCTTTTTACTCTTTTTACCCATTTTCAATGCGTTCAAGGTATAACAAGATGGTTCTAGTCGGGGTTGCTCGACTAAGATATACCCTGAACCCAGCGGCGAGCTGTCATTACATGCATTTAATTAAACCTCTCTGAATTCCTACTCAACACCACAACCGTACTTAGTAAAATAAAATAATAAAAATTAATGCTTTTAATATTTGCAGGCACATTTTAGTATGCCGTAGTTGTGAAATTTCTCGCAATATTTTCACAAAATAGGAAACTACAAGTATATCTTTCAAACGTTGGTTGCAGTTGATCTGGAATGATCTATCTTTATGATAGTGTGCATGCCAAATACGAATTTTCCCCATTTTGTTGCTCCAGAATATATCAAATCGCCGATGTCCCAGCATTAAGTTACACTTGGACCAATAATTGAGTTAAGTTAAAAAATAACGCACAGTGGCAAGCTGTTATTACATACATTTCAACTCGCATACACTCACACATATACATAGACAAGATCACAGGTCGCAAACTGCGGACTTTACTTAAAGGTTGCGCTAGGTCACCATTATTGAAACTTAATTATGGAATGGCTGTTAAATTTAGCGTATGATCTTAATAGGATTTCAGGACTTGAAAAACACATATGTAACAATTTATACCAAAGCACTAAATTTTAAGTACTTAAATTGCGTTTCTCTTTCAAATTTGGTAACTCTAGGTCGAAGTTCTGAGATATGCTCAAAAATCCAGCTAAAAACCGGTAAATATCGATAATAAGAAAACGGGACGGATTATTTTTAATTCAAAATTAACTTCGTTTAAACTCTCTAACTCTCATTGCAGCGCTTGCGTTCAATGAGCGTGCCATATTTGTAAAATTTTATCACACGTTTTCTTAAATAACCTCTGTGTTTCTCAACCGATATTGATAAATAGATTCTTTAAGTGCTAAATTATAATATAATATACATTTCAGCCAAATCTGGAGGCCCTATCTCTCATTATCTTCAAAATAAGTTTAAAAAACTTGAGGTTGTTGTAGATTTTTAAAAATTTTCGGAAAACGGTAAAAGTTATCGATCATTTGAAATAAACTTGATCTGCGAGTGACATGGACAAGTCTTTTCCGAGTAGTTTCCGAGATCAACGTATTCATACAGACGGACGAACGGACAGAGCGACGGACATGGCTTATTCGACTCGGCTGATCAAGAATATATACACTTTATGGGGTCGAAGATACATTGGCACGAAACTATTTCAATGGGTTCATGGAATATTTATTTGGACTGAATCGGCCGACCCAGAAATACCCTGAACACAGTTCCGCCAATAGTTAAACATGTAAGAACGTTGAACGCAATACTCTTTCACGGTCTTAAACATTATTGTTATATTGGAAAAAATGGATGGATTTTCGCGGCTTACCGCCCCGAGATATATGGATTTGATCGATTTACAACTCCCCCTTACACTTACTTATCCATATAATTTTTTGTACGATCTTTAAAGGAGGATTAGCAATATGACTAAAAAAATAATGATGTAGCTATGTATTTCTCCAGCTTTAAAACTGAGGAACACAGATTTTATCGATATGCCACCCCATAGTGGGCGTGGGCGGACAATTTTTTAGCATCTTTAAAAGGGTGACAAATAAATTGAAGTACAATTTTGGGGACAGAAAGTTTTTTTTACCGATCTTTTAAAAGGGTGAGCAGTAATCTACCATCCAAATTTAGAGACTCTAGCTCTAAAACTGTGGAAGATATAGGCTTCCGAGATTCGTGGGTGCGGGGTGGCTAGGGGTCTCACGGTCTCAATCTTTGTGGAAGGCCAGCAGCAATCTACATACCAAATTTGGTGACTCTAGCTTTAAACTTGTGGGAAATATTCACCTTTTATCGATTTGCGATTTGACATGTATCGACATGTTATCGATTTGCCAGCAGAGGCGTAGCACAAAAATGTAACACTTTGTCTGAAGTATAAATCCAAAATGTTAAGTCTCTAGCTTCAATAGCGCAATAGCGAAAAAAGTTGCGCTCATCCGGGACAGACAGATAGCATGACGCACAAACCCAATATACTAGTTTCACTGCGTGAACGAATATCAAAATTTGTAGTTAAGCAAACAATTAAAAAATGAACGCAAATGGTTTTTTTTAGAAAAATTAAAACAAGTAAGAATTTTGCAATTTTTCGGCTCTATATTTAGGTCATCAGAAAACTGCTTAGTAAATTTTTGTGACTCCAGCTCTAAAATTATGGGAGATATGGATTTTCGCGGCTTACCCTCCCCAAGATATATGGATACATACTATGTTCAAATAATTACATATACTATGTGAGATTCTACTGTGGTAACTATGAACAGTCCCAAAAGCTCTAGCGCTAATCTCCCCACTGAAAATATTTAAAAACACCCAACCAATGTGCGACTCACACTTGGTAGTCAACGTTATAAAATCGAAAAAGAGCTCACGCATATGTTCATATGTATGTATTTATGTGTGCACACGCATGCAGAAAAAGTCTGCGTTTGGCGCTTGCCAGCACGTGGTTTGCCAATATACAAATAAATTTTCTTTAATAACTTCTGTGTTTCTTAACCGAGTTGGGTTAATTTTGTTTAAATGTATTCTTATCGTACTATAGTACATTTTTATATTAAGGAGAAGCCAAATTTGGTGGCTGGCTCTTATAGTTTCTGGGTATGGTCAAGCAGCTGCGCTTGGCCCCAACTAGGGAAAGTTAATTCTTGAATAACTTCTAAACTAAGAATAGCATCGTTATGTAATTTTCAGGACGTAACAAGAACATTAAAATTTGTGTACAAATCAAAGCGTCAGTCAGTATGGTGGGCGAATTGGGTTAGGTATACAAAATCCGAAATATTCATAATCTGCGTATTCCTTACGAGAACATATAAAACCAACAATACAAATTTGGTGCCTCTAGGTCTTATAGTTTAGATATGCTCAAAAAACCGGGTCAAAAAACCGATAAGCACCTATTATTAGAAAACGGGGCAAGTTATCGATAATTTGATATAAACTTGATCTGCGTATGGTATATACGAATCTAAAACGTCGAAGTTCAGCTCTGTAGCCCTTATAGTCTCTGAAATCGACGCGTTCATAGAGACAGACGGATGGACCAACGGACAGACAGACGGATATGGCCAGATCGACTCGGCTGATGCTGATCAAGAATATATATACTTTATGGGGTCGGAGATGCCTCCTTTTGCCTGTTATATACATTTGCACAAAACCTTTTTACTCTTTTTACCCATTTTCAATGCGTTCAAGGTATAACAAGATGGCTCTAGTCGGGGTTGCTCGACTAAGATATACCCTGAACCCAGCGGCGAGCTGTCGTTACATGCATTTAATTAAACCTCTCTGAATTCCTACTCAATACCACAACCGCACTTAGTAAAATAAAATAAAAAAATAAATAATAAAAATTAATGCTTTTAATATTTGCAGGCACATTTTAGTATGCCGTAGTTGTGAAATTTCTCGCAATATTTTCACAAAATAGGAAACTACAAGTATATCTTTCAAACGTTGGTTGCAGTTGATCTGGAATGATCTATCTTTATGATAGTGTGCATGCCAAATACGAATTTTTCCCCATTTTGTTGCTCCAGAATATATCAAATCGCCGATGTCCCAGCATTAAGTTACACTTGGACCAATAAGTGAGTTAAGTTTAAAAATAACACACAGCGGCGAGCTGTCATTACATACATTTCAACTCCCATGCACTCACACATATACATAGACAAGATCACAGGTCGCAAACTGCGGACTTTACTTAACGGTTGCGCTTGGTCACCATTATTGAAACTTAATTATGGAATAACTGTTCAATTTAGCGTATGATCTTAATAGGATTTCAGGACTTGAAAAACACATATGTAACAATTTATACCAAAGCAGTAAATTTTAGTACTTTAATTGCGTTTCTCTTTCAAATTTGGTAGCTCTAGGTCGAAGTTCTGAGATATGCTCAAAAATCCAGCTAAAAACCGGTAAATATCGATAATAAGAAATCGGGACGGATTATTAATAATTCGAAATTAACTTGGTTTAAACTCTCTAACTCTCATTGCAGCGCTTGCTTTCAATGGGTGTGCCATATTTGTAAAATTTTATCACACGTTTTCTTAAATAACCTCTGTGTTTCTCAACCGATATTGATAAATAGATTCTTTAAGTGCTAAATTATAATAT
This sequence comes from Drosophila colorata, assembly GCA_035041545.1. NCBI lineage: Eukaryota > Metazoa > Arthropoda > Insecta > Diptera > Drosophilidae > Drosophila > Drosophila colorata. Next base: position 334,911 of record JAWNLD010000677.1, read on the forward strand.
AATATTCATTTCAGCCAAATCTGAAGTCCCTATCTCTCATTATCTTCAAAAAAGTTTAAAAAACTTGAGGTTGTTGTAGATTTTTATAAATTTTCGGAAAACGGTAAGAGTTATCGATCATTTGAAATAAACTTGATCTGCGTGTGACATCGACAAGTCTATTTCCAAGTAGTAGATCAACGTATTCATACAGACGGACGAACGGACAGAGCGACGGACATGGCTTATTCGACTCGGCTGATCAAGAATATATACACTTTATGGGGTCGAAGATGCTTATTTCTGTCTGTTACATACATTGGCACGAAACTATTTCAATGGGTTCATGGAAAATTTATTTGGACTGACTTGGCCGACCCAGAAATACCTTGAACACAGTTCCGCCAATAGTTAAACATGTAAGAACGTTGAACGCAATACTCTTTCACAGTCTTAAACATTATTGTTATATTGGAAAAAATGGATGGATTTTCGCGGCTTACCGCCCCGAGATATATGGATTTGATCGATTTACAACTCCCCTTACGTTTACTTATCCATAACATTTTTTGTACGATCTTTAAAGGAGGATTAGCAATATGACTAAAAAAATAATGATGTAGCTATGTATTTCTCCAGCTTTAAAACTGAGGAACACAGATTTTATCGATATGCCACCCCCTAGTGGGCGTGGGCGGAAACTTTTTTAGCATCTTTAAAAGGGGTGAAAAATAAATTAAAGTACAATTTTTGGGACTGTAGCACTAAAACTGTGGGAGATATAGATTTTCGACTGAAAGTTTTTTTTTTACCGATCTTTAAAAAGGGTGACCAGTAATCTACCATCCAAATTTAGAGACTCTAGCTAACTGTGAAAGATATAGGCTTCCGAGATTCGTTGGGGCGGTGGCTAGGGGTCTCACGGTCTCAATCTTTGTGGAAGGCCAGCAGCAATCTACATACCAAATTTGCTGTAACTTGCTTTAAACTTGTGGGAAATATTCACCTTTTATCGATTTGCGATTTGAGATGTATCGACATGTTATCGATTTGCCAGCAGAGGCGTAGCACAAAAATGTAACACTTTGTCTGAAGTATAAATTCCGAAAAAAGTTGGGCCCATCCGGGACAGACAGATGGCATGACGCACAAACCCAATATACTAGTTTCACTGCGTTAACGAATATAAAAATTTGTAGTTAAGCAAACAATTAAGATATTAACGCAAATGGTTTTTTTTTAGAAAAATTAAAACAAGTAAGCCTTTTGCAATCGGGCGTAACCGACTACGCAATACTCGTTCACTGTCCTAATTATTATTGCAATAGTGGAAAAATTTAGATTTTTGTAATTTATGAGGGAGGAAGTGGGCGTGGCTGAAATTTTTCGGATCTATATTTAGGTCATCAGAAAACTGCTTAATAAATTTTTGTGACTCCAGCTCTAAAATTATGGGAGATATGGATTTTCGCGGCTTACCCTCCCCAAGATATATGGATACATACTATGTTCAAATATTTACATATACTATGTGAGATTCTACTGTGGCAACTATGAACAGTCCCAAAAGTTCTAGCGCTAATCTCCCCACTGAAAATATTTAAAAACACCCAACCAATGTGCGACTCACAATTGGTAGTCAACGTTATAAAATCGAAAAAGAGCTCACGCATTTGAATGGGTATATAAGTTCATATGTATGTCTTTATGTGTGCACACGCATGCAGAAAAAGTCTGCATTTGGAGCTTTCCACCACGTGGTTTGCCAATATACAAATACATTTTTTTAATAACTTCTGTGTTTCTTAACCGAGTTGGGTTAATTTTGTTTAAATGTATTCTTATCGTACTATAGTACATTTTTATATTAAGGAGAAGCCAAATTTGGTGGCTGGCTCTTATAGTTTCTGGGTATGGTCAAGCAGCTGCGCTTGGCCCCAACTAGGGAAAGTTAATTCTTGAATAACTTCTAAACTAAGAATAGAATCGTTATGTAAATTTCAGGACGTAACAAGAACATTAAAATTTGTGTACAAATAAAAGCGTCAGTCAGTATGCTGGGCGAATTGGGTTAGGATTTAATTAAACCTCTCTGAATTCCTACTCAACACCACAACCGCACTTAGTAAAATAAAATAAAAAAATAAATAATAAAAATTAATGCTTTTAATATTTGCATTCACAGTTTAGTATGCCGTAGTTGTGAAATTTTCGCAATATTTTAACAAAATAGGAAACTACAAGTATATCTTTCAAGTGTGGGTTGCAGTTGATCTGGCATGATCTATCTTTTTGATAGTGTGAATGCCAAATTTTTCCCCATTTTGTTGCTCCAGAATATATCAAATCGCCGATGTCCCAGCATTAAGTTACACTTGGACCAATAAGTGAGTTAAGTTTAAAAATAACACACAGCGGCGAGCTGTCATTACATACATTTCAACTCCCATGCACTCACACATATACATAGACAAGATCACAGGTCGCAAACTGCGGACTTTACTTAACGGTTGCGCTAGGTCACCTTTATTGAAACTTAATTATAGAATAACTGTTAAATTTAGCGTATGATCTTAATAGGATTTCAGGACTTGAAAAACACATATGTAACAATTTATACCAAAGCACTAAATTTTAGTACTTTAATTGCGTTTCTTTTTCAAATTTGGTAGCTCTAGGTCGAAGTTCTGAGATATGCTCAAAAATCCAGCTAAAAACCGGTAAATATCGTTAATAAGAAATCGGGACGGATTATTAATAATTCGAAATTAACTTGGTTTAAACTCTCTAACTCTCATTGCAGCGCTTGCTTTCAATGGGTGTGCCATATTTGTAAAATTTTATCACACGTTTTCTTAAATAACCTCTGTGTTTCTCAACCGATATTGATAAATAGATTCTTTAAGTGCTAAATTATAATATAATATTCATTTCAGCCAAATCTGAAGTCCCTATCTCTCATTATCTTCAAAAAAGTTTAAAAAACTTGAGGCTGTTGTAGATTTTTATAAATTTTCGGAAAACGGTACGAGTTATCGATCATTTGAAATAAACTTGATCTGCGTGTGACATGGACGAGTCTTTTCCGAGTAGTTTCCGAGATCAACGTATTCATTCAGACGGACGAACGGACACACTTTATGGTGTCGAAGATGCTTATTTCTGTCTGTTACATACATTGGCACGAAACTATTTCAATGGGTTCATGGAATATTTATTTGGACTGACTTGGCCGACCCAGAAATACCCTGAACACAGTTCCGCCAATAGTTAAACATGTAAGAACGTTGAACGCAATACTCTTTCACGGTCTTAAACATTATTGTTATATTGGAAAAAATGGATGGATTTTCGCGGCTTACCGCCCCGAGATATATGGATTTGATCGATTTACAACTCCCCTTACGCTTACTTATCCATTACATTTTTTGTATGATCTTTAAAGGAGGATTAGCAATATGACTAAAAAAATAATGATGTAGCTATGTATTTCTCCAGCTTTAAAACTGAGGAACACAGATTTTATCGATATGCCACCCCCTAGTGGGCGTGGGCGGAAACTTTTTTAGCATCTTTAAAAGGGGTGAAAAATAAATTAAAGTACAATTTTGGGGACTGTAGCACTAAAACTGTGGGATATATAGATTTTCGACTGAAAGTTTTTTTTTTTTACCGATCTTTAAAAAGGGTGACCAGTAATCTACCATCCAAGAGAGATGGTAGCTCTAAAACTGTGGAAGATATAGGCTTCCGAAATTCGTGGGGGCGGGGTGGCTAGGGGTCTCACGGTCTCAATCTTTGTGGAAGGCCAGCAGCAATCTACATACCAAATTTGGTGACTCTAGCTTTAAACTTGTGGGAAATATTCACCTTTTATCGATTTGCGATTTGAGATGTATCGACATGTTATCGATTTGCCAGCAGAGGCGTAGCACAAAAATGTAACACTTTGTCTGAAGTAGAAATCAAAATATTATGTCTCTAGCTTCAATAGCGCCGAAAAAAAGTTGCGCTCATCCGGAACAGACAGATAGCATGACGCACAAACCCAATATACTAGTTTCACTGCGTGAACGAATATAAAAATTTGTAGTTAAGCAAACAATTAAGAAATTAACGCAAATGGTTTTTTTTAGAAAAATTAAAACGAGGAAGAAATTTGCAATCGGGCGTAACCGACTACGCAATACTTGTTCACGGTCCTAATTATTATTGCAATAGTGGAAAAATTTAGATTTTTGTAATTTATGAGGGAGGAAGTGGGCGTGGCTGAAATTTTTCGGCTCTATATTTAGGTCATCAGAAAACTGCTTAGTAAATTTTTGTGACTCCAGCTCTAAAATTATGGGAGATATGGATTTTCGCGGCTTACCCTCCCCAAGATATATGGATACATACTATGTTCAAATATTTACATATACTATGTGAGATTCTACTGTGGTAACTATGAACAGTCCCAAAAGTTCTAGCGCTAATCTCCCCACTGAAAATATTTAAAAATTATATTACCAATGTGCGACTCACACTTGGTATTCAACGTAATCAAATCGAAAAAGAGCTCACGCATATGTTCATATGTATGTATTTATGTGTGCCCACGCATGCAGAAAAAGTCTGCGTTTGGCGCTTGCCACCACGTGGTTTGCCAATATACAAATACATTTTTTTTAATAACTTCTGTATTTCTTAACCGAGTTGGATTAATTTTGTTTAAATGCATTCTAATTGTACTATAGTTCATTTTTTATATTAAGGAGCAGTCAAATTTGGTGGCTGGCTCTTATAGTTTCTGAGATATGGTCAAGCAGCTGCGCTTGGCCCCAACTATGGAAAATTAATTCTTGAATAATTTCCACACTAAGAATAGGATCGTTATGTAATTTTCAGGACGTAACAAGAACATTAAAATTTGTGTACAAATCAAAGCGTCAATCAGTATGGTGGGAGAATTGGGTTAGGTATACAAAATCCGAAATATTCATAGTCTGCGTATTCCTTACGAGAACATATAAAACCAACAATACAAATTTGGTGGCTCTAGGTCTTATAGTTTAGATATGCTCAAAAAACCAGGTCAAAAAACCAATAAGCACTGATTATTATAAAACGGGGCAAGTTATCGATTATTTGATATAAACTTGATCTGGACCAAGTTCAGCTCGGTAGCCCTTATAGTCTCTGAAATCGACGCGTACATAGGGACAGACGGACGGACGGACGGACAGACGGACATTACCAGATCGACTCGGCTGATGCTGATCAAGAATATATCTACTTTATGGGGTCGGAGATGCCTACTTTTGCCTGTTATATACATTTGCACAAAACCTTTTTACTCTTTTTACCCATTTTCAATGCGTTCAAGGTATAACAAGTCGGGGTTGCCCAACTAAGATATACCCTGAACCCAGCGGCGAGCTGTCGTTACATGCATTTAATTAAACCTCTCTGAATTCCTACTCAATACCACAACCGCACTTAGTAAAAGTAAAATAAAAAAATAAATAATAAAAATTAATGCTTTTAATATTTGCAGGCACATTTTAGTATGCCGTAGTTATGAAATTTCTCGCAATATTTTCACAAAATAGGAAACTACAAGTATATCTTTCAAACGTTGGTTGCAGTTGATCTGGAATGATCTATCTTTTTGATAGTGTGCATGCCAAATTCGAATTTTCCCCCATTTTGTTGGTACAGAAAATATCAAATCGCCGATGTCCCAGCATTAAGTTACACTTGGACCAATAAGTGAGTTAAGTTTAAAAATAACACACAGCGGCGAGCTGTTATTACATACATTTCAACTCCCATACACTCACACATATACAAAGACAAGATCACAGGTCGCAAACCTCGGACTTTACTTAAAGGTTGCGCTAGGTCACCATTATTGAAACTTAATTATGGAATAGCTGTTAAATTTGGCGTATGATCTTATTAGGATTTCAGGACTTGAAAAACACATATTTAACAATTTACACCAAAGCACTAAATTTTAGTACTTTAATTGCGTTTCTCTTTCAAATTTGGTAGTCGAAGTTCTGAGATATGCTCAAAAATCCAGCTAAAAACTGGTAAATATCGATAATAAGAAAACAAGACGGGTTATTAATAATTCGAAATTAACTTGGTTTAAACTCTCTAACTCTCATTGCAGCGCTTGCTTTCAATGGGCGTGCCATATTTGTAAAATTTTAGCACACGTTTTCTTAAATAACCTCTGTGTTTCTCAACCGATATTGATAAGTAGATTCTTTAAGTGCTAAATTATAATATAATATTCATTTCAACCAAATCTGGAGTTCTTAAATCTCATTATCTTCAAAATAAATTTAAAAAACTTGAGGTTGTTATAGATTTTTATAAATTTTCGGTATGGATTTTCGCGGCTTACCGCCCCGAGATATATGGATTTGATCGATTTGCAACTCCTCCTTACGCTTACTTATCCATAACGTTTTTTGTACGATGTTTAAAGGAGGATTAGTAATATGACTAAAAAATAAATGATGTAGCTGTGTATTTCTCCAGTTTTAAAACTGAGGAACACCGATTTTATCGATATGCCACCCCTAGTGGGCGTGGGCGGACAATTTTTTAGCATCTTTAAAAGGGGTGACAAATAAATTAAAGTACAATTTTGGGGACTGCGGGAGATATACATTTTCGCGACTTGCGGGGGCGCGAGTGGGCTTGACTGAAAGTTTTAAAAAGGGTGACCAGTAATCTACCATCCAAATTTAGAGACTCTAGCTCTAAAACTGGGGAATACCAACGTGTGAATACTAACAGCTATTCCCACAAATATGGGGGCTCAACCTACAAAGAATAATTAACGAATGCCCAATGGTGATACATAAACTAACAACGAATAATTAAATAAAAGTTTAACGACATATAAATGATATTATCGATATGCCACCCCCTAGTGGGCGTGGGCGGACAATTTTTTAGCATCTTTAAAAGCGGTGACAAATAAATTAAAGTACAATTTTGGGGACTGTAGCACTAAAACTACATGAGATATACATTTTCGCGACTTGCGGGGGCGCGAGTGGGCTTGACTGAAACCGATCTTTAAAAGGGTGACCAGTAATCTACCATCCAAATTTAGAGACTCTAGCTCTAAAACTGGGGAAGATATAGGCTTCCGAGATTCGTGGGGGCGGGGTGGCTAGGGTCTCACGGTCTCAATCTTTGTGGAAGGCCAGCAGCAATCTACATACCAAATTTGGTGACTCTAGCTTTAAACTTGTGAGAAATATTCACCCTCTATCGATTTGCGATTTGAGATGTATCGACATGTTATCGATTTGCCATCAGAGTCGTAGCACAAAAATTTAACACTTTGTCTTAAGTATAAATCCAAAATGTTAAGTCTCTAGCTTCAATAGCGCCGAAAAAAGTTGCGCTCATCCGGGACAGACAGATAGCATGACGCACAAACCCAATATACTAGTTTCATATATAAAAATTTGTAGTTAAGCAAACAATTAAGAAATTAACGGAAGTGGTTTTTAAAAAAAATTAAAGTACGAATTTTGCAATCGGGCGTAACCGACTACGCAATACTCGTTCACCGTCCTAATTATTATTGCAATAGTGGAAAAATGTAGATTTTTGTATTTATGGCTGCAATTTTTCGGCTCTATATTTAGGTCATCAGAAACTGCTTAGTAAATTTTTGTGACTCCAGCTCTAAAATTATGGGAGATATGGATTTTCGCGGCTTATCCTCCCCAAGATATATGGATACATACTATGTTCAAATATTTACATATACTATGTGAGATTCTACTGTGGTAACTAAGAGCAGTCCCAAAAGTTCTAGCGCTAATCTCCCCACTGAAAATATTTAAAAACACCCAGCCAATGTGCGACTCACAATTGGTAGTCAACGTTATAAAATCGAAAAAGAGCTCACGCATATGTTCATATTTATGTATTTATGTGTGCACACGCATGCAGAAAAAGTCTGCGTTTGGCGCTTTCCTCCACGTGATTTGCCAATATATAAATACATTTTCTTTAATTACTTCTGTGTTTCTTAACCGAGTTGGATTAATTTTGTTTAAGTGCATTCTTATCGTACTATAGTACATTTTTATATTAAGGAGCAGCCGAATTTGGTGGCTGGCTGTTATAGTTTCTGAGATATGGTCAAGCAGCGGCGCTTGGCCCCGACTATGGAAAGTTAATTCTTGAATAACTTCTAAACTAAGAATAGGATCGTTATGAAATTTTCAGGATGTAACAAGAACATTAAAATGTGTGTACAAATCAAAGCGTCAGTCTGTAGTACTTGATTTGCGGATTTGATTTTTTGATATGGTGGGCAAATTGGGTTAGGTATCCAAAATTCGAAATATTCATAGTCTGCGTATTCTTTACGAGAACATATAAAACCAACAATACAAATTTGGTGGCTCTAAATCTTCTAGTTTAGAAATGCTCCAAAAACAGGGTAACCGGGGCAAGTTATCGATAATTTGATATAAACTTGATCTGCGTATGGTATATACGAATCTAAAAAGTCGAAGTTCAGCTCTGTAGCCCTTATAGTCTCTGAAATCGACGCGTTCATAGAGACAGACGGACGGACGGACAGACAGACGGACATGGCCAGATTGACTCGGCTGATGCTGATCAAGAATATATATACTTTAAGGGGTCGGAGATGCCTCCTTTTGCCTGTTATATACACTTGCACAAAACCTTTTTACTCTTTTTACCCACTTTCAATGCGTTCCAGGTATAACAAGATGGCTCTAGTCGGGGTTGCCCGACTAAGATATACCCTGAACCCAGCGGCGAGCTGTCGTTACATGCATTTAATTAAACCTCTCTGAATTCCTACTCAACACCACAACCGCACTTAGTAAAGTAAAATAAAAAAATAAATAATAAAAATTAATGCTCTTAATATTTGCAGGCACATTTTAGTATGCCGTAGTTATGAAATTTCTCGCAATATTTTCACAAAATAGGAAACTACAAGTATATCTTTCAAACGTTGGTTGCAGTTGATTTGGCATGATCTATCTTTTTGATAGTGTGCATGCCAAATTTTCCCCCATTTTGTTGGTATAGAATATATCAAATCGCCGATGTCCCAGCATTAAGTTACACTTGGACCAATAAGTGAGTTAAGTTTAAAAATAACACACAGCGGTGAGCTGTCATTACATACATTTCAACTCTTATGCACTCACATATATACATAGACAAGATCACAGGTCGCAAACCTCGGACTTTACTTAACGGTTGCGATAGGTCACCATTATTGAAACTTAATTATGGAATAACTGTTAAATTTAGCGTATGATCTTAATAGGATTTCAGGACTTGAAAAACACATATGTAACAATTTATACCAAAGCGCTAAATTTTAGTACTTTAATTGCGTTTCTCTTTCAAATTTGGTAGCTTTAGATCGAAGTTCTGAGATATGCTCAAAAATCCAGCTAAAAACTGGTAAATATCGATAATAAGAAAACGATACGGGTTATTAATAATTGGAAATTAACTTGGTTTAAACTCTCCAACTCTCATTGCAGCGCTTGCTTTTAATGGGCGTGCCATATTTGTAAAATGTTATCACACGTTTTCTTAAATAACCTCTGTGTTTCTCAACCGATATTGATAAATAGATTCTGTAAGTGCTAAATTATAATATAATATTCATTTCAGCCAAATCTGGAGTCCCTAAATCTCATTATCTTCAAAATAAGTTTAAAAAACTTGAGGTTGTTGTAGATTTTTATAAATTTTCGGAAAACGGTAAGAGTTATCGATCAGTTGAAATAAACTTGATCTGCGTGTGATATGGACAAGTCTTTTCCGAGTAGTTTCAGACATAAACGTATTCATACAGACGGACAAACGGACAGAGCGACGGACATGGCTTATTTGACTCGGCTTATCAAGAATATATACACTTTATGGCGTCGAAGATGCTTCATTCTGTCTGTTACATACATTGGCACGAAACTATTTCAATGGGTTCATGGTATATTTATGTGGGATTGGGTCTGGCAACCTTGCTGAGCCTACTCACCACAGCTCAGCTGGGCGGTTGCTGCTGCCGCAAGACGAGGTGGGACGGGAGTTCTGATCGAGAGTCCGAGGTGTATGGGCGCGAGAAAAACGAATTCAACGACGCTGCGAAACGACGCTCGCAACCAAGACGTAACGACGAAACCAAATTTCATTAATATTCCTTAATATATTTGTTACTTAAAAATACAAATAAATATTAACTTATATAATTTACCCAAAAACTACCGGGATCTACTTATTTCCTTAGGCCGAATCCCGCCAACGTGTGAATACTAACAGCCATTCCCACAAATATGGGGGCTCAACCTACAAAGAATAATTAACGAATGCCCAACGGTGATACATAAACTAACAACGAATAATTAAATAAAAGTTTAACGACGTATAAATGATGAAAAAGTGCCTTTAAAGGTTTAACGACGAAAATCAAAGAGACAACGAAGTGCAAGAAAAGTGCGAACGAAATACATATACATACATACGAAAAATTGTGAAATTGCTGGTATAGAAGTAAAACGCAAACACAATGACGCGACTCGTTGATTTTGCAAAATTGCGCGACGCATTAAGAAACGAGAAGAAACAGAATATTGAATTGTTACATAAATTTGTGTTTGAACACCACGGCGACCGAGACAATCGCAAACGTTTACGCAGTTTTGAGGGATTTGTTGATGACAGTGTTTATAACAGTAAAACTGCATATGTTGCAGACAATTTGTCCAACAACGATCTTGCTGTAATTTGTAGCATATAAGGACTAAAACATAATAAGACCGATCTTACGGGGCATATTTTTCGAAATCTGATGAAATCCAATTTGCTTATTGACGCTGACAGCGAAGAAGAAGACGAAGACGAAAGCGACGGCGAAAACGCACCAAACAATGTTAATATTAACGGCGGCAACATAAGCGAAGACGAAGACGATGCAGCAAGCACAAGCAACGCTGCGTTTAGAACAGCGACAGTAAATGAACGGGTGAATAAGAAACAGACGCGTGCTCATTCTACAGTAGTGGCACAAAATATTGATGCTGGGTCAGTGCACAATGCACACATGCCGAGATTTGCCTTAAATTTTCGGGACATTGAGGACTCGTTACGTTCATTCAGTGGTGATGACAGTCTACCAGTTGAAGTGTGGGTGAACGATTTCGAGGATATGGCTGCTATAATGTATTGGGACGATTTACAGAAATTTATTTTTGCTAAAAGGGCATTGAAAGGGCTTGCTAAAATGTACATTATGAGCGAACGTGGAATTGTGAACTGGCAAATGTTAAAAGAGTCGCTTATCAGTGAATTTCAAACCCAAATTAACAGTGCGCACTTACATAAATTGATGACCGAAAGAAAAATGAAGAAAAATGAAAGTGTTCAAGAATACTTGTTAAAAATAAAGGAATTGGCATCACGCGGTAATATTGAAAACAGTGCATTAATGCAATACGTTATAGACGGAATAAATGAGTTAAATATAAACAAATCTATATTGTACAATGCAAAAAACATAAAAGACTTTAAAGGAAAATTAAAATGCTATGAAAAAATACATGGAAATTTTGAAAATGTGAAAAATAATGATAGAAAATTTAAAAGTGGTTTGAACAAAAGAGAATTTGGTGTACACAAAGATGTTAAATGTTACAATAGCGGTGCCAAAGGGCATACATCAGAAAAGTGTGAGAACAGAAGTAAAGGAAAAAAGTGCTTTAACTGCAATGATTATGGACACGTAGCAAAAGATTGTGTAAATAAAAAACATGATCGCGATTCAAAAGAAAGTAACACGCACCAGGTAACAACTGAGCATATGTCCATGAGTACAGAAGTAATCATTAAAAATAAAAAATACATTGCTTTGATTCATTTGAAGACGACCTTAGCGTAGATAATCAAAATTGTTCTGTAAACTTCTTAGTAGTGTCCGATGAATTTTTGAACGTCGAAATTGTTTTAGGCGCAGAGTTTTGCAAACAGGCTGAAATAAAAATTAATCGTGACGTAATAACAATTGAAAAACCTTATAATGAAACTGAAACGAAAATCAGAGTCCTCATGAAAATAGACGTGACAAACAACGAAGATGTGAATATGGACATTAACGTACAAGCAAGTTGTAGTGCCAAAAGGGAAATTATTAAATTAGTAAAAAACTACAAGCCCCGTAATGAAAAGTCGACAAACGTGAAAATGCGCATAATTATGAACGACAATACCGCGATTTATTCCCGACCACGCAGATTTGCCTATGCCGAGCGTTGCATAGTAGACGACAAAGTTGAACAGTGGCTGCAGGAGGGAATAATTGAACACTCAGAGTCAGAATATGTTAGCCCTGTTGCCCTAGTAAAAAAACGTGATGGTACACCAAGACTCTGCATCGATTACAGAAGATTAAACAAGGTGATAGTACGTGATCATTTTCCGTTGCCCCTGATCGAAGACCAACTAGATAGGCTGGTTGACGCGAAAGTTTTCAGCACGATCGATTTAAAAAATGGATTTTTCCATGTGGATGTCGAAAATGAATGTCGGAAATATACGGCATTCATAACTCATAATGGGCAGTACCAATTCTGCAAAGTACCTTTTGGCTTGGCAAACTCTCCCGGCGTATTTCAGAGGCATGTCAATGCTATTTTTAGAGATTAGGCACGTAGGGGTATCGCTATGCCATATGTTGACGATATCATTATTCCGGGCAGAACGGAAGACGAAGCAGTTACGAACCTTAAAGAAGTACTCAAGCAATGTGAAGACTATGGGCTAGTAATTAATTTTAAAAAATGCTGTTTTCTATAACAAAAAATTGATTTTTTGAGGCACGTTATTGAAGACCATAAAATAAGTATCTCCGAAGCAAAGACAGAAGCCGTAGCGAAGTTCCCTGTGTCCAAGGACCAAAAACATCTTTAAAGTTTTTTGGGACTGGTGGGCTATTTTCGAAAATTCATTTTACATTTTTCTCTTATTGCCAAGCCACTTACCGATTTAATGAAAAAAGATGCTAAGTTCTGTTTCGACGAAAATAAAATTGCTGCGTTTAATTTGCTCAAGAAGATGATCACAGAAAGGCCGGTGCTGAAAATCTTCCACCCTCAGCACGAAACCGAACTGCATACAGACGCTTCTATTGATGGTTTTGGTGGAGTGCTTCTCCAAAAATCACCCGACGACGGACTTGTACATCCAGTGTACTACATAAGTAAGAAGACTTCAGACGCAGAGAGGAAATTTAGTAGCTACGAGCTAGAAATCCTTGCAGTAGTAGAAGCTCTACGCAAGTTCCGTGTATACCTTTTATGCATGCACTTTACGCTCGTGAGCGATTGCAACGCGTTCACAAAAACAATTGACAAGAAGGACGTGTGTACGAGAATTGCACGATGGATTTTGCTGCTTCAAGAATTCGACTTTCAGGTGGAACATAGGGCTGGCACACGCATACGTCATGCTGATGCGTTAAGCAGGTATCCAGTTATGCTGATCACCGACGATAGCATGCATAGCAAACTCAAATATCTCCAAACTCAAGATGACGAATTAAAGGCGATTATAGATGTCCTTGCTGAGAAGACTTCGCATAACAACTACTTTATGAAGGTGGGTATGTTGCATAAACTGATCGATAATAACGAACTCATAGTGGTACCCTTGGCATTCCAACGAGAAATCATCAAGCGTGCCCATGAGAGGGGGCACTTTGCGGTAAAGAAAACTAAAGAAATTATCGACAAAGAGTACTACATACCGAAGCTAGACGACAAAATTCAGCGGCAAATCAGATGCTGTATACCATGTATAGTATCCAATCGCAAGCTTGGTAAAAAAGAAGGAGAGTTGCATCCGTTGCCAAAAGAAGAGGCGCCATTGCAAACAGTGCATATCGATTTCTTAGGCCCTCTTGAATCTACACATCGGCAGTACAAACATATCCTGGCAATGATTGACGGGTTTACTAAATTCTGCTGGCTGTACCCAACCAAAACAACATCTGCGAAAGAGGCAATAACGAAACTACAAGCGCATAGTTCGATTTTCGGAAAGCCAGTTCAGATTGTCTCTGACAGAGGTGCTGCTTTTACCTCAGACGACTTCAAACAATACTGCGAATCCGAAAACATTATGCACCACGCTGTTACAACGGGCTTGCCACGAGCTAACGGGCAGGTCGAACGACTCAACGCCATAATCATATCCGTATTGGCCAGGCTATCTATTGAAGATCCGATGGTACAAGTATGTTGACAAAGTGCAGCAAACAATAAACTCCACGTACTGCAGAAGCACGCAGAGAACGCCTTTTGAGTTGCTTGTTGGCATCAAAATGCGGACGAGCGCAGACATGGAACTCAAACAAATAATACAGGACGAAATGATACAGCTATTTAACGATAACCGAGATGATCTACGCAAAAACGCCAAACAACAAATCATAAATTTGCAGGAAGAAAATAAAAAGACTTACAACTTGCGACGTAGACCTGCATCATGCTATAAAGTCGGAGATCTAGTGGCGATCAAGCGGACACAGCTGGGCGGTGGGCTTAAGCTTAAGCCAAAATACTTGGGGCCATACAGAATCACTAAAATAAAAGCGCAAGACAGCTACAATGTTGTTAAAGATGCATTTTTCAGCGATGGGCCCAGGCACACTTCTACCTGTGCAGAATATATGAAGCCATGGATGCCCATAGACGACGAGGACGGCGACGCATTCGAGACGAATGTTTACAAGGATGGCCGAGTTGTGGGATTGGGTCTGGCAACCTTGCTGAGCCTACTCACCACAGCTCAGCTGGGCGGTTGCTGCTGCCGCAAGATGAGGTGGGACGGGAGTTCTGATCGAGAGTCCGAGGTGTATGGGCGCGAGAAAAACGAATTCAACGACGCTGCGAAACGACGCTCGCAACCAAGACGTAACGACGAAACCAAATTTCATTAATATTCCTTAATATATTTGTTACTTAAAAATACAAATAAATATCAACTTATATAATTTAACCAAAAACTACCGAGATCTACTTATTTCCATAGGCCGAATCCCGCCAACGTGTGAATACTAACAGCTATTCCCACATTTATTTAGACTGAAGTGGCCGACCCAGAAATATTTTAGTGTGTGTGGACAGGAAATCACGGTCGCAATCTCTGTGGGAGGTCAGCAGCAATCTACATACCAAATTTGGTGCCTCTAGCTTTAAACTTGTGGGAAATATTCACCCTTTATCGATTTGCGATTTGAGATGTATCGACATGTTATCGTTTTGCCAGCAGAGGCGTAGCACAAAAATGTAACACTTTGTCTGAAGTACAAATCCAAAATATTAAGTCTCTAGCTTCAATAGCGCCGAATAAAAGTTGCGCTCATCCGGGACAGACAGTCAGCATGACGCACACTGCATGACCGAATATAAAAATTTGTAGTTAAGCAAAAAATTAAGAAATTAACGCAAGTGTTTTTTAGATTTAAGTAATTTATGTGGTTTAGGTCATCAGAAAACTGCTTAGTAAATTTTTGTGACTCTAGCTCTAAAATTATGGGAGATATGGATTTTCGCGGCTTACCCTCCCCAAGATATATGGATACATACTATGTTCAAATAATTACATATACTATGTGAGATTCTTCTGTGGTAACTATGAACTTTAATAGAACAAAAGTTCTAGCTCTAATCTCCCCACTGAAAATATTTAAAAACACCCAACCAATGTGCGACTCACAATCGAATGTGTATATAAGTTCATATGTATGTATTCATGTGTGCACACGCATGCAGAAAAAGTCTGCGTTTGGCGCTTGCCACCACGTGGTTTGCCAATATACAAATACATTTTCTTTAATAATTTCTGTGTTTCTTAATCGAGTTGGATTACTTTTAATTAAATGCATTCTGATTGTACTATAATACATTTTTATATTAAGGAGCAGCCAAATTTGGTGGCTCTGACTCTAATGGTGGGCGAACCCAATTCGGTATCCAAAATCCGAAATATTCATAATCTGCGTATTCTTTACGAGAACATATAAAACCAACAATACAAATTTGGTGGCTCTAGGTCTTATAGCTTAAATATGCTCAAAAACCGGGTCAAAAAACCGATAAGCACTGATTATTAGAAAACGGGGCAAGTTATCGATAATTTGATACAACCTTGATCTGCGTATTGTATATACGAATCTAAAACGTCCAAGTTCAGCTCTGTAGCCCTTATAGTCTCTAAAATCGACGCGTTCATAGAGACAGACGGACGGACGGACGGACAGACAGACGGACATGGCTAGATCGACTCGGCTGATGCTGATCAAGAATATATATACTTTATAAGGTCGGAGATGACTCCTTCTGCCTGTTATATACATTTGCATAAAACCATTATACTCTTTTTACCCATTTTCAATGCGTTCAAGGTATAACAAGATGGCTCTTGTCGGGGTTGCCCGACTAGGAGATACCGTGACCTCAGCGGCGAGCTGTCGTTACATGCATTTATTTAAACCTCTCTGCATTCATATACACAACACCACAGCCGGACTTAGTAAAAAAAAAAATTATATTAAAAATTAATAATTGCGCTACGCGATCGCTTTTAATTTGCAGGCAAATTTAAGTATGCCGTAGTTGTGAAATACCTCGCAAAATTTTCACAAAATAGGAAACTACAATGATTTGCGAAATCTTTTTGAGAGTGTGCATACCAAATACTATTTTTCCCCATTTAGTTGCTCTAGAATATTTCAAATCGCCGATGTCCCAACATTAAGTTGCACTTGGACCAATAAAAAATACAATAAAAAATAAAATACAAATTTAAATAAACATTACAAAAACTCCGTTGACACAGCGAGATTCGAACCCGCATCTGATAGCCCGCCAGGCAACACCTCTCCCACCAAGTTACAGCAGCATTATAATTGTCTTTGAGCCAAGAAATTAGCACACCTGCACAAACAACTCGAATTCGAAAAATAGCCCTCGCATATGAATGTGCATATACATATGAATGTGCATATACATATGTATGTGTGCACACGCATGCAGACAACGTCTGCGCTTGGAGCTTGCCACCACGTGGTATAGCCAATATACAAGTACATTTTCTTTAATAACTTCTGTGTTTCTGAACCGATTTTTATGAAATTTGCTTAAATGCATTCTTATTGTACTATTTATATGTTGACGAGCACCCCAAGTAGTAAGAATTGTGGCTGTACTTGCAATTACAAATGTTTTTTCTGTTAATGGGGGAAGATGGGTGGAGGTATTCAAAATCCGAAATATTCATAATCTGCATATTCTTTACGAGAACACATTAATTTCTGAGATATGCCTTAATAACGGAATAAAAAATAAAACCGAAAAATATCGATATTAGTAAAACGTGACGGATTATCGATAATTTAAACAGTCTTAATCTGAGTTTGGTATAAAACCCAACCTTTAATCGCTATATCTTACTGCAGCACTTGCTGAATATTGTATTGTCAAATTTGTAAAATTTTACCACACGTTTTCTTTAATAACTTCTGTTTTCAATCTTTCGATTGAAAGCCATGGCCTGGTAGCATAATAGTGACGTCAGAAGCATAGCGTTTAAAACATACGGTCACTCTAACAACGGATCTAAATTATCTTAAGCATTGGTGAATTATGTTAAGCATTATCATAAAAAGTAGCAGGCACTCGGTTACAAGCACTGCGCGAAGAAGAAACGCAAGAGAAGACTTATACAAGAAACAGGCATCCTGAGTATTAATCATCTTCTCACAATCTCAGAAGTGGGCCTAACTCATAATAGACGTAATTGAAACTAGTCAGTTTTGGATTACACTGCTTAAAAAGTGGTTAGATGTGCTTGGGCTGCCGACCGTAGGCTGTAAAGTAGAGCTGGTAGCACACTTGAATGTGGCTGCGCCAGAAAGTCGCGGCAAGCCGCCGAAGCAGCAGTCAAGAGACGAATTTCACCATAATGTGCAACAACAACAACACGAGCAAAGATCGCTGAGATCGAAAGTTAGCAGCAACAACAACAAGAAATACAGTTGTATACTGGAACTGAGACAGAGTCAGACGATACAAATGTCGGCGCAGAATTACAACAACCACATCTACTAGCAGACAATGCTCACAATGACACAAGGCGATGGTGCAGAAGTACGCGTCCAGGTAGCGACTGTCATGGATCCCGCCGAGGTGGCGGTGCGACAGCAGCTGAGAGCTGAAACCGAAGCAAGCAAGGAGTTGTTGCAGCAAATTCATTTGGACGTCCAACGTGCATCACAGTTGGTAAGAGCTGGGCGTATTAATTTTGTTACCAAGGACGACAACGTAACCGGCCACTTCGTAACCAGCAACAACGTAACAGCCAACAACGTAACCTGCGATTTCGTAACCGACAAATTCCTAAACAGAAAGCCAGTGCGAAGTTTGCCACTTATTTTGAAGATAAGTTGCAGTTATCTAAGGTGATAAATGTGGATATTGAAGAATTGTTGGAGTGCATAATTGAAGGTATCCCTGCACAAAAGTTGCGGGATCAAGCACGTATCCAATGTTTTGCGGAACCGATACAAATTCTTCGTGCGTTTTCAGGAGTCCGTCTATCTGAACAGAGAAATGAAGGAAGCACAACTCGTTTAACAACAGAAAAAACTTCGGATAACAACGATATGCAGTGTGTGAACAGTAATTCGAGAGGCCATCTAGCAAAGGACTGCTGTAAGCCGAAGAAAGAACCAGGTTGGACAGTGCCTCGAGAGAAAAAGTGCAGGCGTAAATAGTATACATCCAAACCGATAAATATCGATGGTAAGAAAACGGGACGGGCTATTAATAATTCGAAATTAAATTGGTTTAAACTCTCTAAATCTCATTGCAGCGCTTGCTTTCAATTGGCGTGCCATATTTGTAAAATTTTATCACACGTTTTCTTAAATAACTTCTGTGTTTCTCAACCGATATTGATAAATAGATTCTTTAAGTGCTAAATTATAATATAATATTCATTTCAGCCAAATCTGGAGTCCCTATCTCTCATTATCTTCAAAATAAGTTTAAAAAACTTCAGGTTGTTGTAGATTTTTATAAATTTTCGGAAACGGTAAAGGTTATCGATCATTTGAAATAAACTTGATCTGCGTGTGATATGGACGAGTCTATTCCGAGTATTTTCCGAGATCAACGTATTCATACAGACGGACGAACGGACAGAGCGACGGACATGGCTTATTCGACTCGGCTGATCAAGAATATATACACTTTATGGGGTCGAAGATGCTTCTTTCTGTCTGTTGCATACATTGGCACGAAACTATATCAATGGGTTCATGGTATATTTATTTAGACTGAAGTGGCCGACCCGGAAATACCCTGAACACAGTTCCGCCAATAGTTAAACATGTAAGAACGTTGAACGCAATACTCGTTCACGGTCTTAAACATAATTGTTATATTGGAAAAATGTGGATGGATTTTCGAGGCCTACTGCCCCGAGATATATGGATTTGATCGATTTACAACTCCCCCTTACGCTTACTTATCCATAACATTTTTGTACGGTCTTTATGTGTGCGTGGGCAGGATATCAAAGGCGCAATCTTTGTGGGAGGTCAGCAGCAATCTACATACCAAATTTGGTGATAAGTTGATATGGATTTTCGCGATTTACCCTCCCCAAGATATATGGATACATACTATGTTCAAATAATTACATATACAATTCTGAGATTCTACTGTGGTAACTATGAACAGTCCCAAAAGTTCTAGCTCTAATCTCCCCACTGAAAATATTTAAAAACACCCAACCAATGTGCGACTCACAATTGGTAGTCAACGTTATAAAATCTAACAAGCTCCTAAATTCTTTACCCATCAAATTTTTATAGAGACCTGTGCCTATCCAATCTATTTAGGGTGAATTAAAATCTCCTCAAATACAACTATTATCATTTAAAAATTGATTTTGCTGAAATAAATCCTCAAATTTCGATTTAAACAAAGGTAACGGATACGTCGGAATGCTAAGAAACCAAAAAACTATGCTAAGAAAAAAATTAAAAACGACTGATCCTGATATTTTTGTCAATCACGTTAACGAAGTGAAACTAGTCCGTCTGTCCGTCTCTTCGGATGAACGCATTTTTTGAAACTAGTGACTTAAAATTTGGAATATATACACGTGTTTACCCGCGTCAGATAAAATATTAAGGGTTTCGGTGTGCGACCAGTGGGGGGCATGGCAATTCGATTAAATCTATATATAATCTATATGTCTCTCTCACTTTTAAAGCAAGATGCATAAAATGTATACCGACAGATTGCAGATGACCTCCTCTAAAGATCGCATTAAAACTTTTTTGGCTTCACCCACTATCGCGCCCACAATGTCCAAAACTCGATATGTGCACAACCTCAATGCTGCCAGTGCAACTTTGTACTTGGGAAATTAAGTGGCTAGTGGCCACTAGATGGCGCTAACTGCTGAATTTTTTTTGTATTCTTAGTATTTGTATGCGGCTTTTTGCTGACTGAGTGTGCACTTGTCGTATAACTTGAGTGGAGATTTGTCACAACTTGAAATATTAGTGTGACGGTGCAGTATAATTGGCAGCTAAAATTATAATTTTAATTAATTTTTCAATTATTTGTAAACACTTTTGAACAAAAGTAATATGACAGAGGTTTATGGGAATAAAATTAAACTTTTCTTTTCTGTTATCAAACATTACCTAAGTAATTTCAAAACAAAAAAAAAAATGTCTTAGCATTTATGTCGAATTCCGTCACACCAAAAACAAGCGAGTGGTGGTACTTCTGTCTAACCTGGGCTGTAGCTGGTTTTTTCAATAAGTCTAAATTTTTTTAGTTCTTAACAATTTTGTTTTCTGTTAGAAATTTATGTATAATTCTTATTAAATACTTTGACTTGAATTTCACCACACTCGAGTCTAAATGGTTGGTGGCGTTGGTGTCTAGCGCGCGGCTTAGGTGTTAAATGTGTGGTAGGCCCGTGTTCGAGACCGCCCGGAGGCAAACTTTTATTTTGTTTTTTATATTCGTTTCATATTTTTTTTTTGTGCACCCATAATGCTATGTTACATGTTTTCGATGTTATTACACCGTGAACGAGTACTCCGCGGCCACCCGTGGACACCTGATTGCAACGTTTTGACTGCTTACAGACTCTGACTGCTACACCTTTTCGAATTCTTAGAATTTGTATGCGGATGTTTTCTGATTGATTTTGCACTTATCGCGTATGTAACTTTAATTGAGTAGGTGATCAACTAGTAGGTGGTGAAGTATAAAATGCAGCTCAAATTATTATTTTTAATTATTCGCGTTCTCTGTCAAGTATATATTTACTGTATATATATATATGTACGTATATATTATATACGTACACACATAAATATACATATCACTGCGGACGGTAGTCTGCGCTAGCGGCGAATCACAACGTAGTATACAAAAGCGGCTAGCAATACATACGCGAAGTTTGGAAATTTTGCTACGATAGTCCGATCACATCGAGTGATATACCGATCGAAAGGTATTGCTTGAACTGTAAGAAAAAAATAGCACATGCGTACATTACAGAGAAAGATTGAGTGGGTTTTGTCTATACCAGCACCACCCCCAACATATTCGGAAAATACGGATTTGTTTTTGGCATTGTGCAAAACATGTTTATGGTATATCTTCTGCGTTAAGTTAAGAGACCTGACAATATCTGCCAATCTTTCAGCTGAAACTAAAGCTGGAAGTTGTATTAATCGGACCTTAATATCTTCTGGGTCTGCAATATTACCGGTATCAATAATGTTAATGACATTTAAATGGGGATTTATTTCAGGCTATCCTAACACTAAATCTTTCATTTTCGCAGTTCTAGTATATAGGTATTTTTTGTACTTTTTATTGGTTTGCAATGAGCAACGGATGATTTTTGATTGGGTGCGAAATGGACACGCAAAGATCGAAGCTATGGCTTCGGCTTCGTAGAGTTAAAAGTGAAGTTCGACAGGTTTGCTGTTTTATTTCTAAATAATATTTATAATTTTACATTTAATATAACTTATATTTAAATTGCAGACGGGTGCAGTTCGTATGTGGATGACGACATGGGTGCCGATCTGCTTTCACCAGACATGGAAGCAATCTGCGCCTTTGCCCAACCGGAAAACAAAACAGGTACAAAGAGGATCTCCTCTTGTATATATATGTATATATATATGTATATATGCATTCGTTGTATTCCCGTCCATTCGAAAGTTATCTTCTCCCTGACCAAAGCGTTCCTTTAAATATGCGTGTTATGATTACGTAAGTATGTTGTTTTTTTTACTCACATATTGCTACACCTCTCTACCAGCATCAGCGAACAACGACGCAACAAAAATGTTTGATTGCATCATAATAGCACGGTGCATCATAATAGCACGGGCCTCGGCATCCTCGATGTCGGACGGCAGAAAGCAGGTCCACGTTTTGATCTTTTACTTTAATATTACTCATAATTTGAATTTTGTATACAATTTGAATTTACGCCGACACGCAGCGTTAATAGCGATCAGCTGTTCACTGACTGCAGTAGCGGTAGCAGCTGGTGTAAACAAGTTTTTAAGCTTCATAGCAGCAAAATATTGCTGTAAAAATAATTTGAGCTTCTTTAAACTAGATCTAAGTGCATTTATATAGCACTCATAACTAAGGTTAAGTTGATCGTTAGACAAAAAGTTATTCAAATCGGAGAGAAAATCTATTGCTTCACGATCAAAAGGCTAACTAATCACGTAATTTTTAATTTTTTTGGTATACCCTGATCCCATTGAAAATGGTTAATAAGGGTATAATGGTTTTGTGCAAATGTATGTAACAGGCAGAAGGAGGCATTTCCGACCCCATAAAGTATATATATTTGGAATTTGACATGCACACTCTCAAAAAGCTTTCGCAGATCAACTGCAACAAACATTTGAACATTTTGCGAGAAATTTCACAACTACGGCATACTAAAAAGTGCCTGCAAATATTAAAAGCGAGCGCGAATGCAGAGGGGCCTAATCAAATGCATGTAACGACAGCTCGGGTTCAGGGTATCGAGTAGTCGGGCACTCCCGACTAGAGCCATCTTACTTGTCTTTAAATGCCTACTCAGCACATCGATATTTTATGCATCCTCCGCTAACGGGAAAAGAATTTCTGTCTGAGGCATTGGAACGAATGACCGTAAGCTAACTGGTGTGCAAGGGGACTAACGTGTAATTATTACTTGAATAATACGCGCCGTATCTGCACACACTGGTAGAAGTGTGACTATACTCTCCTGGTGAGGGCGGCTGGAAGCAGGTTCTTGGTGTGGTCATGTCTCTGCCAAGGATGCTGACTAATGGTAGTCGGGCAAAGAGAAGACAAATCTTCAGAAAATTACCCCAATCCAAGGTGGAACAGCAAATGCCAAAGGATTTATGACCGAGGGGGTGCTCGGCCGTTAGTATGCGAACTCTGGATACCGGTCGCCCTCCAGTTTTATTTTTCGACCTCCCGCGGTAGACGGGCTATGCCGCGGGCGAAGTCCCCTTCCCGATCTCCCGTGGGATTCAAAATGAACCAAAATATTACTGTAAATAATGAGTCAGATGCGGCTCAAATAGCATCACGGTTGAGCCTATTTCTGACACCGCAGCTGTAGCGCTGTCGGCCTACACCCTCCCATGATTATGTTGGTCACCAAGGGGAAAATCCGGAAAGACCACCAACTTCCTTGGATAAAGAGTTGGAGAGTGCCACTTTCTCGTCGAGAAAAAGTTTGTCCCGGCAGGGTCTGATAGAGACATTGGTCTCTGAATCGGACTTTGACGTCACACTCACCGATCTCGACGTCGCATCCACTGAGATCTCTCAGATATCCGGTCTGACTGATACATGCACTCAGGTAGCACGTCTACATTTAGACCCTGGGATCGCCTTCATTATTATAAACTAAGAATAGGATCGTTACGAAATTTTCATTACATAACAATAGCATTGAAACCTGTGAACAAACCAAAGCGCAAGTCTATTGTACGTGATTTGCGGATTTTTTTTTTGATTTTATTGATATGGTGGGCAAATTGGGGGAGGAATCCCAAATCCGAAATATTCATAATCTGCGTATCGTTTTCGGGACCATATGAAAATATATGGTGGCTCTAGCTCCAATAGTTTCTGAGATATGCTCAAAAATTCGGGTCCAAAAACCGATAAACTCTGATTATAAGTTATCGATCATTTGAAATAAACTTGATCTGCGTATGGTATTGTAGCGAAATTTGGCCACTTTTAGAAGGCTTCGCCACGGCTAGCCGAGCGGAACTAAGTTATTTGGTAGGTAGGGAATAGTTCAACGCCAATTGACACCCAGAGATACTCAAGATCGCAACCAGCTTTTCTTTCAACCTCGCTTTATTGGACAATCAGAATTACAGTCGTCAAATAATCACGCGGTATTTAGAGCTGCGGCTTATCCGAGGCACGTTGTTTTCGCGCCGTAGTCAAGAAGAAGAGAGAGAAGCAAAGGTGCTCCAATTGACATCTTAGGGGTGAGGACTTAAGCCGATATATCGATAACAGCGATCAGGGTCAGCTGTGTTCTTATAATATTGGTTCCGCTATTTTTGTTACATTCCCTCCTCTGAGACTCGAGCCTCCTGGCCGAGTAAGGGGCGAGGCGGCTGACGTCAACAGTCCGAGTCGTGCGCTTTCCAGGCAGGCACACCTCATACCACGTCAGAGTGGTGGCGTACCACCGTTGCGCATCGGAGCGTACAACCACGCTAGTAGCCGGAAACGAACTCAGCAGGATGGGAGCGAAGATCATACCGTGCTTTGTTAACTGCTGCGGCTGCTTGCAAGTGTTGGCGGGCTGCCTGGTGAGTCTTAAAGAGATTCCCCTCCTGTAAATGCTGTACAAAAGCTGGATAACTGGCGGAGTCGGGCGAATTCAATTCAGTGGGCAGACGAAGCTCGCGACCCAGCATCAATTGGGCGGGTGAGAATCCTGAGGTGCCGAGCGGTATGCCCATAATGCTAAGGGCAGCATCTGGTCCCAGTCCCGTTGGTCGACGGCGACGAATTTGGCCAGAAAGTCCAGAAGTGTTCGGTTGAAACATTCAACCATTCTATCTCCATTCCATTGAAGTTGCGGCCTTGATCTAAATGGAGAATAAAAGGGGCACCAAAACCGCAAAATACGTATGTATGAGTGCTCGTGCTACGGCTTCCGCTGTCTGATTTGGGAGAGCGATGCACTCTAGCCATTCTTTGGTCATCCAAGAAACTACCTGTGCCAGTGCCGGGTCCTCGCTTTGATTTTGAGCATAGTCCATTGCTTGTATTTGCAGAAACATAATGACTTGATTTGCGTTCTGCGTTCCCGTGTTGCTTCCCACCGCAGTACTGGATGTTCGTCTCATACTGATGCAGATGCTCGATCCAGCGCGCAATTTGACCTTCGGGCTCGCGGAAGTTGTAAAGCCACTTTAGCGAAGCATGGTCGGTGCGGAGCGTAAATCTTCGTCCAACCAGATAGTGGTGGAAGAATTTGGCGGCCAGAACTACAGCTAGCAATTCCCTCCTGATGACGCAATAGTTACGTTCTGCGTCGCAAAAAGTTTTGCTGTAATACTCCAAGACACGCTATTTCTCATCCTGTTGCTGACTAAGTACGGCTCCGGCGCCGTGATTGGACGCACCCGTATCTAAAATAAACAGTCCAGGGTCCAGGAAGGCGATAACGGGTGACTTCGTCAGCTTGTCCTTGAGGGCGTTGAAAGCATCCTAGGCAGCCGGTGACCAGACGAAGACACGCCTGGCTTAGGTAAGCTCATGCAATGGCCGAGCTATGGTGACAAACTCCGGGATAAATTTACGGTAATAGGAACACAATCCTACGAACGACCGCTCCTCTCTCTGGGTACGGTGCCGTGGCCAGTCGGTCACTTGACTAAATCTTCTCGGGGCATGCTCTATGGCCCTGATGGCTTACGATATGGCCAAAATAAGTAATCTCGGTGCGAAAGAAATGGCATTTAAGGGGGCTCAACTTTAAACCAGCGCTTACCAGGCGATCAAAAACCGGCCGTACCAAAATGAACGATGATGTCGTCAAGGTAGACTAGTACCGACTTCCGAACGCAGTCTTTGGCCGTGACTCCTGATATATTTCCACCTGCCAGTAGGCCCTCTGTAAGTCCATGGTCGAGAACCAACAGGAACCGTATTAGATCGGCAGGATGTCGTCTATCCGGGGCAACGGGTAGGAGTCCTTAATGGTGACAGTGCTAAGACGCCGATAATCCATGAGAATCGTGTGGAGCCATTTTTTCTTCGCAGCAGCACCACGGACGATGCCCAGGGACTGTTAGAAGGATGGATAACGCCTCTGGACTGCATATCGATTATGAGTCTGTCCACCTCAGATTTATGAGACAGTCAATATGTGCTTGTGGGGGCGACGTGTGGCATTCTGGTGTGAAAGGGGATACTTCCACTGGCTCCAATTGGGCCAATATCGGCAGTGCTGGCAGTTTACATTCTTGTGGGCTCAGGTTTAGCACGCGTAGAATGGCCTTGTCGTTTCTGGTGTCCACGATCTACTTAACACAATATCGGCGGGCAGCTGGGAGTGGGTGCCACGTTCCAAGATAAACAAGGGCAGCTCTACTTGAGACCGTGGAATATAACAGGCTGGGCGGTGGTTAGTTGGGCACATGTAGAGACACCGAACCCCACTCAAAATTCAAACGGCGCTCTCGAAGCCACAGTGGTCTTAGCCTTTGTAACGCAGCAAGAAGTCGACGCCGAACAGGCTAGGCGTATCGCCTTCCACTAACTAACTATAGTCAATCCTGCGGTGGCTCTGGCAGTGGCCACAAACTGTTCGGATGGGATGGGCCTTGTAGGGTCACCTGACACGGGGTGATGGGCAGCTGTTGTTTAAGATCGCTGCGATTTAACAGCGAGATAGCTGCGCCCGTATCAACGAAGGTTTGGGCGGCGGCGGGTCCACGGTGAAGGGCTCCAGAGGGCGACGCATGGCTGTCTTTTCAGCCAGGGGTCTAACCGGCGGTTCACGGGTACTCACTCTGGACGGCGGCTCACCAAAGTGCCTGCCATTCCTCCTTAAGAAGTGCAGGCAGTGAGTCGTAGGTCCCACCGCGATGACGTTTAGCAGTCCTCCGTCGGCATTGCGCCTCCAGACGACTCGACATGTCGAGCGCTTCCGTGAGTGTTCTCGGCTTACTGGCAAGAAGCAATACTTGACATGTCGTCTCCCGAATGTCGTCTATAAATCGCTGTACCATAATGCTGTGATAAGTGGGGCTGATAATTCGCAGAACACGATGCGGCTTCGGCGTTCCAAGTCCATCGCAGTCTTCCAGCGATTCCTTGGGGCCTTGCACACGATACGTGGTATCCAGTATGGGTACTCAGAGAAAAGTATTCTCACATGGTCGAGGTCAGCGCGTCGTAGGAGCACAAGGTTGTCTCCGGCAACGTAGCTTTGAATTGCTGGGCCCGGTCGTGCAAACTCATATAGAGTTCCAATGGTACTCCCCCATCATATCATGCAGCAGTCGTTGGAACTCGGTCCAGGGTCTAGTTCCGTCGTATACGGGGGTAGGCTCCGTATCCGGCATCTCTACTAATCCCCAAAGATAAGAGAGACTATCAGTTGCGGAGTGGCTCACTACTGAGGCGGAGGTTGGAACGCTGGGGGCAGTGCCGCCAATTTCGTGTGTAGTCTAATCCGGGCGCCTCATTATAGGCGCTCTCTGGTCGAGGTGCCGTGGCTTGTTCTCTTTTTCGGGCCACGTGGTATGACGCGCTTGAACCACCGTTTTCTGGAGATCAGTCAGCGGCTGCGTAGCTCCGCTATCTCCCACACCTGCAGGCTGTACCGGCATTCCTGGTGTACTCGATGTAGGCCTACCGTTTGTTGGTGGAGGTGTGGCGACGGCCGTGGTCACTGCTGCGTCGCTGCCCCCAACGGTACCATATGGACCTTGCATGCCGCTTAGAATGGGCGTTTAAACGAAGACCATATTTGTTGGAACTTCTGCTCGAACTGCTGCTCTCGGGCGTCTATTGGACCAATAAGTTAAGTTTAAAAAAAATACAATAAACAATAAAATAAAAATTTAAATAAACATTACAAAAACTCCGTTGACACAGTGAGATTCGAACCCGCATCTGATAGCCCGTCAGGCAACACCTCTACCACCAAGTTACAGCAACATTATAATTGTCTTTGAGCTAAGAAATTAGCACACCTGCACAAACAACTCGAATTCGAAAAAGAGCTCTCGCATATGTGTTTCTGAACCGATTTTTGTGAAATTTGCTTTAATGCATTCTTATTGTACTATTTATATGTTGACGAGCAGCGTAAGTAATAAGAATTGGGGCTGTACTTGCAATTACAAATGTTTTTTTTGGTAATGGGGGAAGATGTTGGAGGTATTAAAAATCCGAAATATTAATAATCTGCATATTCTTTACGAACACACATTAAACTAAATTTGGTGGCGTTGGCTTTTATATTTTCTGAGATATGCTTAAATAACGGGATACAAAAAACCGAAAAATATCAATATTAGTAAAACGTGAAGGATTATCGATAATTTAAAACAGTCTTAATCTGAGTTTGGTATAAAACCCAAACTTTAATCGCAAGATCTTATTGCAGCACTTGCTGCATATTGTATTGTCAAATTTGTCAAATTTTACCGCACGTTTTCGTTAATAACTTAACAGAGCCATGGCTTTGTAGCATAATAGTGACGTCAGAAGCATAGCGTTTAAAACATACGGTCACTCTAACAACGGATCTAAGTTATCTTATGCATTGGAGAATTCTGTTAAGCATTATCATAAGAAGCAGCAGGCACTCGGTTACAAGCACTGCGCGAAGAACAAACGCAAGAGAGGACTTATAACAAAATAACAAGAAACAGGCATCCTGAGTATTAATCATCTTCTCACAATCTCAGAAGTGGGCCTAACTCATAATGGACGTAATTGAAACTAGTCAGTTTTGGATTATACAGCTTAAAAAGTGGTTAGATATGCTTGGGCTGCCGACCGTAGGCTATAAAGCAGAGCTGGTAACACGCTTGAATGTGGTTGCGCCAGAAAGTCGCGGCAAGCCGCCGAAGCAGCAGTCAAGAGACGAATTTCACCATAATGTGCAACAACAACAACACGAGCAAAGATCGCTGAGATCGAAAGTGAGCAGCAACAACAACAAGAAATACAGTTGTATACTGGAACTGAGACAGAGTCAGACGATACAAATGTCGGCGCAGAATTACAACAACCACATCTACTAGCAGACAATGCTCACAATGACACAAGGCGATGGTGCAGAAGTACGCGTCCAGGTAGCGACTGTCATGGATCCCGCCGAGGTGGCGGTGCGACAGCAGCTGAGAGCTGAAACCGAAGCAAGCAAGGAGTTGTTGCAGCAAATTCATTTGGACGTCCAACGTGCATCACAGTTGGTAAGAGCTGGGCGTATTAATTTTGTTACCAAGGACGACAACGTAACCGGCCACTTCGTAACCAGCAACAACGTAACAGCCAACAACGTAACCTGCGATTTCGTAACCGACAAATTCCTAAACAGAAAGCCAGTGCGAAGTTTGCCACTTATTTTGAAGATAAGTTGCAGTTATCTAAGGTGATAAATGTGGATATTGAAGAATTGTTGGAGTGCATAATTGAAGGTATCCCTGCACAGAAGTTGCGGGATCAAGCACGTATCCAATGTTTTGCGGAACCGATACAAATTCTTCGTGCGTTTTCAGGAGTCCGTCTATCTGAACAGAGAAATGAAGGAAGCACAACTCGTTTAACAACAGAAAAAACTTCGGATAACAACGATATGCAGTGTGTGAACAGTAATTCGAGAGGCCATCTAGCAAAGGACTGCTGTAAGCCGAAGAAAGAACCAGGATAATGTTATGCGTGCGGCGCTTTTGGTCATGTCGTTGGACAGTGCCTCGAGAGAAAGAGTGCAGGAGTATATAGTATGCATTCAATTGGTTCATGGTGTATAGATTCGAGATATATTGATTTGATCGATTTGCAACTCCCCATATCCATAACATTTTTTGTATGATCTTTAAAGGAGGATTAGCAATATGACTAAAAAAATAATGAGGTAGCTATGTATTTCTCTAGCTTTAAAACTGAGGAACACCGATTTTATCGATATGCCACCCCCTAGTGGGCGTGGGCGGACAATTTTTTAGCTTCTTTAAAAGGGGCGACAAATAAATTAACTTGCAATTTTGGGGACTCTAGCATACAATTTTGTGTTCTGTGACAGGAAATAGCTGTCAATTTAATTACGTGAAGTGAATAATTAATGATTTATGACCCTACGTGACCCCAATTAATATTCAGGCACCTGACCCTCTTTGAGGGAGGAGTGTGAGGGGACCGATCGTTAATATGCAGGTACGTGATCCTTTTTTAGGATGGGGAAGTGAGGAACCAATCGTCATGGGCCTTTACGACATTTTGAGGAGGGGGAGCTGAGGAAAGTGGCCGTTACATTTAAGTAACTGTCCCTTTTCTGAAAGGCGTGAGAAGTTTCTTCAAAAAGTGAACACGCTTGTATTGTAGATGCACCGGATCATACCATATGTCCTCTTAAACCTGTTTGCCCCTATCTCTAATATTTATAAATTGAATGAATAATAGAAAACTCAGTCCCTGAGTTATAAAGGCTCCTTTCCTTCATTGAACCCGCATCAGTAGTTCCTGAACTATCGTCTCTCTAAAACCTCAAATCCTCAAACTTCAAAAAAATAGTGTGTGTGTAAAATGGCCTTCAACAAGTGCAACAAGAACAACAACTCCAACGCTGACTGAGACCAAACGTTCAATTATATTAGTTATAATAAGAACATGGATCGCGTCAGCATCCCAAACTATTTTGACAATGTTGTGCTTAGAAGCAACAACATCGCCACCCCCAACGGACCCATCGCCACCTACAACGGACCTACTACCCACATCGGATACAACTACAACAACTATAACGGCTACAGTAACTCCAACACTTTCAACGCCCACTTCGACTACGCCACCGGATCTACAATCGCCAATCCCACCTTCAACGCCCACTTCGATTACGCCACCGGATCTAACGCCTTCAGCCCCAACTTCACCACCCACTCCAACTTCACCACCGGATCTAGCATCGGCAACCCAATTTCCAGCACCAGCTACAATAAAACTGCTATGCCAACACCCAAGCATGCTATTTATTGTTCTGCGTGTGATGTGTACATGCTACAAGTGAAATCGAGCACGCACTTCAGGTCAAATGCTCATAAGATCCGTGTTTTCACATGTTATAAGCCGATATTGTAAATTTAATTATAAGTTCATATTTCAAAGCGTTTAAATAAACTATTAAAAAATAGCAAAAGCGTTATTCGGGATCCGATAAAACACGGTCACCCCCACATATATAACCATCTACCATAAGATCACCATTTCCCAAAGATAAAACTCCTGTGAGTACCCGCCATTCTCGCATTAAGGGCAATGAGCTTGCCGACCAAACAGCAAAAGCTGCTATACAAATGCCACTGATCCTAACTCCAAACCTAAACAGCAAAGATATAAACAGACTTTTGAAAAAATATTTAATAATCTAAGCAAAACCAAGCATTGCAATTATATACGCCTTGGTATACAAATATAAACACGAACAATACACACATATCCGACTACCTCTCCCATATCTCTCAACAAAACATAACCAGATCAGATCAAATTAAAATTATCAGACTGCGTTTAGGACGCACTAAAATAACACATCAACATTACATTGATAAAAATCTACGTCCATTTTGCCAACTATGTAACACCAATTCAATTATTAACACTGAACATTTACTTGACCACTGTCCTGCAATAAGAGCGATTAGAACTCAAATTTGTAGTACTTTACAACCGAGTACGTGCTTAACAAACATAAATATCTATCACGAAATATAAAAATGAAAAAACCCCACCAACTTCATGCAAACAAAAATAAATAAATAAATAAATTCCTTCTAATTGTATTATATAAGAAACTTGTTATCATTTTACACTGACACAAATAAAAATTAAATATGTACATGTAAATATAGAATAAATTAAGCATCAATAACAAAAAACAAAAAAAATGTAATTAAATTAGATCCCATTTACTTCAACATAGCTGAAGGCCTGTGCAGCCAGTGCTATATATATTACACAAGTTTTGTTAGCCTAAACTTTTATAACTAAGCTATCAATGTTAATAATAATAATAATAATATTTCAGCAGACATATCCATTAACAAAAAATGTACATCTTCCGACCTTGATAATGTGCTCAAGCTACACACGGTTAAACTAGTTCTTTGCGATTTTAATAGTTGGGGGACCAATTGGAGATCACATCGAACAATAGCAGATGAAAACCCCTTCAATATGTTTTAAATAACACGAATCTAATAATATTGAACGACAAATCTCCCACTCACTTCTCCACATACAATACATACACACACATCGACCTATCCTTCTGCTCACCCAAGCTCTTTAAAAATAAGCAAAACCAACCCGATCACAGTAAACCACTTTTTAAAGACTGCTAATATTAAAACAGGTAAGATGGCTCTAGTCGGGTGTCCCCGAATAGGAGATACCCTGAACACAGCGGCAAGCTGTTGTTACATACATTTAAAGCTCTTTACACACACAATCGCACGCAGCAAGGTGCGCACTTTGCACATTGGCTGCGCTTGGCCTCACTATTGAAAATGAATTCTTGAATAACTTCTAAACTAAGATTATGATCGTTATGAAATTTTCAGTGTTTAATAAGAGCATCCAAATGTACAAGCCAGAGCGCAAGTCTGCAGTATTTGATTTGCGTTTTTTATTTGGGGGCGAATGGGGGGATCTGCGTATCCTTTACGAGTACATAATAAACTTAATTTGATGACTGTAGCTCTTATAGTCTGAGATATGCCAAGAAAACCAAGTCTCAAAATTGATTTTTATCGATAATAATGAAACGGAGCAGGATATCGAGGAAAAAATGATAAACTTGTGCTACTTGTTAGGAAAATCTATAGTCGTTTAGTTTAGGTTTCTAGCTTTTGTAGTTTCCGAGATCGCTGCGTTCATTCAGACGGACAGACGGACATGGCTAAATCGACTGTGCTCGTCATCCTGATCAAGAATATATATACTTTAAGGGGTCGGAAATGCTCGTGTTACATACATTTGCACAAAACCATTATACCCTTTTTCCCATTTTCAATGGGTTCAGGGTATAAAAACAATCCTCCAAAAGCGCTCACTACTGCATCCCACAAACTTCACCTCACACCCTTCCCAAAAAAGTGCCATTGAGGATACAAATTCTAGAAAAATTAAGAAAAGAAAAGATGAAAGCATGAAATGAAAAGAACTATAACCCTAGAAAACATTATCAGATATTGAAAAGCGAACGCTCTTTTCAGAAGAGAACTTAAAATTGCAAAACAAACTGCCCTTATAGCACTTACGCGCAAATCCAGCTCATAACAACAACTAATCAAATCTGGAGTAACGATTCTGCAGACTAAATAACATAAAACACATTCATACTATAATAAACCCTGCAACCAATCTACCAATATCTGAAAAATCAACAACACTTAAAAATTTAAAAGGACAGACGTCTGGACTTGATAGAATCTTGTACCCAATGATCCACATTAATTTCTTAACAGAATTCTCAAACACTTCAATCAAATTTTAGATTCATTTATCCCCCAAAGTTACAAACCAAACTCAAAACAAAACAGACATAAGTAGTAAGGAATAGTATGTTCTGCGACAGGAAGTAGCTGTCAATTTAATTACGTGATGTGAATAATTAATGATTTATGACCCTACATCACCCTAATTAATATGCAGGCACCTGACCCTTTTCGAGGAGGGGTGTGAGGGGACCGATCGTTAATATGCAGGTACGTGATCCTTTTTTAGGGAGGGGGAAGTGAGGGAACCAATCGTCATGGGCCTTTGTGACCTTTTGAGGGGGGGGAGCTGAGGAACTGTCCCTTTTCTGAAGTAGCGTGGGTGCCCGATCATTAAAATTCAGATTTTAAGTGGGAGGGGTTATGAGATCACGTGCGCGCAAGTGCACGCATCGACTTGTTCGTCTATTTTTTCGGGGGTGGGTAAAAGGGACCGAATAATTAAAAAACCGGTTTAATAAGGGACCGCTCATTAGAATTCAGATTTGAAGTGGGAGGGGCTATGCGATCACAGGCGCACAAGTGCACGCTTCGACTTGTTTGTTTACTTTTTCAGGGGTGGGTTGAGAGCTCGATCAGGCACGTGCGCATTTAATTTACTCTCCCTTTTCTGAAGAGTGTGAACAGACCGTTTTTCTACACGGCAGAAAAACTTCGGATAACAACGATATGCAGTGTGTGATCTGTAAATCGAGAGGCCATCTAGCAAAGGACTGCTGTAAGCCGAAGAAAGAGCCAGGATAATGTTATGCGTACGGCGCTTTTGGTCATGTCGTTGGACAGTGTCTCGAGAGAAAGAGTGCAGGCGTATATAGTATGCATTCAATTGGTTCATGGTATATAGATACGAGATATATTGATTTGATCGATTTGCAACTCCCCCTTACGCTTACTTATCCATAACATTTTTTGTACGATCTTTAAAGGAGGATTAGCAATATGACTAAAAAAATAATTATGTAGCTATGTATTTCTCCAGCTTTAAAACTGAGGAACACAGATTTTATCGATATGCCACCCCGTAGTGGGCGTGGGTGGACAATTTTTTAGCATCTTTAAAAGGGTGACAAATAAATTAAAGTACAATTTTGGGGACTGTAGCACTAAAACTGCGGGAGATATAGATTTTCGACTGAAAGTTTTTTTTTTACCGATCTTTAAAAATGTTAGCCAGTAATCTACCATCCAAATTTAGAGACTCTAGCTCTAAAACTGTGGAAGATATAGGCTTCCGAGATTCGTGGTGGCGGGGTGGCTAGGGGTCTCAAGGTCTCAATCTTTGTGGAAGGCCAGCAGCAATCTACATACCAAATTTGGTGACTTTAGCTTTAAACTTGTGGGAATTATTCACCTTTTATCGATTTGCGATTTGAGATGTATCGACATGTTATCGATTTGCCAGCAGAGGCGTAGCACAAAAATGTAACACTTTGTCTGAAGTATAAATTCAAAATGTTAAGTCCAAGCTTTAAAAGCGCCGAAAAAAAGTTGGGCTCATCCGGGACAGACAGATGGCATGACGCACAAACCCAATATACTAGTTTCACTGCGTGAACGAATATAAAAATTTGTAGTTAAGCAAACAATTAAGATATTAACGCAAATGGTTTTTTTTTAGAAAAATTAAAACAAGTAAGCCTTTTGCAATCGGGCGTAACCGACTACGCAATACTCGTTCACTGTCCTAATTATTATTGCAATAGTGGAAAAATTTAGATTTTTGTAATTTATGAGGGAGGAAGTGGGCGTGGCTGAAATTTTTCGGATCTATATTTAGGTCATCAGAAAACTGCTTAATAAATTTTTGTGACTCCAGCTCTAAAATTATGGGAGATATGGATTTTCGCGGCTTACCCTCCCCAAGATATATGGATACATACTATGTTCAAATATTAACATATACTATGTGAGATTCTACTGTGGCAACTATGAACAGTCCCAAAAGTTCTAGCGCTAATCTCCCCACTGAAAATATTTAAAAACACCCAACCAATGTGCGACTCACAATTGGTAGTCAACGTTATAAAATCGAAAAAGAGCTCACGCATTTGAATGGGTATATAAGTTCATATGTATGTCTTTATGTGTGCACACGCATGCAGAAAAAGTCTGCGTTTGGAGCTTTCCACCACGTGGTTTGCCAATATACAAATACATTTTCTTTAATAACTTCTGTGTTTCTCAACCGATATTGATAAATAGATTCTTTAAGTGCTAAATTATAATATAATATTCATTTCAGCAAAATCTGGAGTCCCTATCTCTCATTATCTTCAAAATAAGTTTAAAAAACTTGAGGCTGTTGTAGATTTTTATAAATTTTCGGAAAACGGTAAAAGTTATCGATCATTTGAAATAAACTTGATCTGCGTGTGATATGGACGAGTCTATTCCGAGTAATTTCCGAGATCAACGTATTCATACAGACGGACGAACGGACAGAGCGACGGACATGGCTTATTCGACTCGGCTGATCAAGAATATATACACTTTATGGGGTCGAAGATGCTTCTTTCTGTCAGTTGCATACATTGGCACGAAACTATTTCAATGGGTTCATGGTATATTTATTTAGACTGAAGTGGCCGACCCAGAAATACCCTGAACACAGTTCCGCCAATAGTTAAACATGTAAGAACGTTGAACGCAATACTCGTTCACGGTTTTAAACATTATTGTTACATTGGA
The DNA here is from genome assembly GCA_035041545.1 of Drosophila colorata. Taxonomy (NCBI): domain Eukaryota; kingdom Metazoa; phylum Arthropoda; class Insecta; order Diptera; family Drosophilidae; genus Drosophila; species Drosophila colorata. The sequence goes on from JAWNLD010000677.1 coordinate 371,491, forward strand.
AAAATGTGGATAGATTTTCGCGGATTACCGCCCCGAGATATATGGATTTGATCGATTTGCAACTCCCCCTTACGCTTACTTATCCATAACATTTTTTGTACGATCTTTAAAGGAGGATTAGTAATATGACTAAAAAATAAAGAACGTAGCTTTGTATTTCTTTAGCTTTAAAACTGAGGAACACCGGTTTTTTATCGATATGCCACCCCCTAGTGGGCGTGGGCGGACAATTTTTTAGCTTCTTTAAAAGGGGCGACAAATAAATTAACTTGCAATTTTGGGGACTCTAGCATACAATTTTATGTTCTGTGACAGGAAATAGCTGTCAATTTAATTACGTGAAGTGAATAATTAATGATTTATGACCCTACGTGACCCCAATTAATATTCAGGCATCTGACCCTCTTTGAGGGAGGGGTGTGAGGGACCGATCGTTAATATGCAGGTACGTGATCCTTTTTTAGGGTGGGGGAAGTGAGTGAGCCAATCATCATGGGACTTTATGACATTTTGAGGAGGGGGGAGCTGAGGAAAGTGGCCGTTACATTTAAGTAACTGTCCCTTTTCTGAAAGGCGTGAGAAGTTTCTTCAAAAAGTGTACACGCTTGTATTGTAGATGCACCGGATCATACCATATGTCCTCTTAAACCTGTTTGTCCCTATCTCTAATATTTATAAATTGAATGAAGTAATAGAAAACTCAGTCTCTGAGCTATAAAGGCTCCTTTCCTTCATTGAACCCGCATCAGTAGTTCCTGAACTATCGTCTCTCTAAAACCTCAAATCCTCAAACTTCAAAAAAATCTTTTTGTGTGTGTAAAATGGCCTTCAACAAGTGCAACAACAACAACAACTCCAACGCTGACTGAGACCAAACGTTCAATTATATTAGTTATAATAAGAACATGGATCGCGTCAGCATCCCAAACTATTTTGACAATGTTGTGCTTAGAAGCAACAACATCGCCACCCCCAACGGACCCATCGCCACCTACAACGGACCTACTACCCACATCGGATACAACTACAACAACTATAACGGCTACAGTAACTCCAACACTTTCAACGCCCACTTCGACTACGCCACCGGATCTACAATCGCCAATCCCACCTTCAACGCCCACTTCGATTACGCCACCGGATCTAACGCCTTCAGCCCCAACTTCACCACCCACTCCAACTTCACCACCGGATCTAGCATCGGCAACCCAATTTCCAGCACCAGCTACAATAAAACTGCTATGCCAACACCCAAGCATGATATTTATTGTTCTGCGTGTGATGTGTACATGCTACAAGTGAAATCGAGCACGCACTTCAGGTCAAATGCTCATAAGATCCGTGTTTTCACATGTTATAAGCCGATATTGTAAATTTAATTATAAGTTCATATTTCAAAGCGTTTAAATAAACTATTAAAAAATAGCAAAAGCGTTATTCGGGATCCGATAAAACACGGTCACCCCCACATATATAACCATCTACCATAAGATCACCATTTCCCAAAGATAAAACTCCTGTGAGTACCCGCCATTCTCGCATTAAGGGCAATGAGCTTGCCGACCAAACAGCAAAAGCTGCTATACAAATGCCACTGATCCTAACTCCAAACCTAAACAGCAAAGATATAAACAGACTTTTGAAAAAATATTTAATAATCTAAGCAAAACCAAGCATTGCAATTATATACGCCTTGGTATACAAATATAAACACGAACAATACACACATATCCGACTACCTCTCCCATATCTCTCAACAAAACATAACCAGATCAGATCAAATTAAAATTATCAGACTGCGTTTAGGACGCACTAAAATAACACATCAACATTACATTGATAAAAATCTACGTCCATTTTGCCAACTATGTAACACCAATTCAATTATTAACACTGAACATTTACTTGACCACTGTCCTGCAATAAGAGCGATTAGAACTCAAATTTGTAGTACTTTACAACCGAGTACGTGCTTAACAAACATAAATATCTATCACGAAATATAAAAATGAAAAAACCCCACCAACTTCATGCAAACAAAAATAAATAAATAAATAAATTCCTTCTAATTGTATTATATAAGAAACTTGTTATCATTTTACACTGACACAAATAAAAATTAAATATGTACATGTAAATATAGAATAAATTAAGCATCAATAACAAAAAACAAAAAAAATGTAATTAAATTAGATCCCATTTACTTCAACATAGCTGAAGGCCTGTGCAGCCAGTGCTATATATATTACACAAGTTTTGTTAGCCTAAACTTTTATAACTAAGCTATCAATGTTAATAATAATAATAATAATATTTCAGCAGACATATCCATTAACAAAAAATGTACATCTTCCGACCTTGATAATGTGCTCAAGCTACACACGGTTAAACTAGTTCTTTGCGATTTTAATAGTTGGGGGACCAATTGGAGATCACATCGAACAATAGCAGATGAAAACCCCTTCAATATGTTTTAAATAACACGAATCTAATAATATTGAACGACAAATCTCCCACTCACTTCTCCACATACAATACATACACACACATCGACCTATCCTTCTGCTCACCCAAGCTCTTTAAAAATAAGCAAAACCAACCCGATCACAGTAAACCACTTTTTAAAGACTGCTAATATTAAAACAGGTAAGATGGCTCTAGTCGGGTGTCCCCGAATAGGAGATACCCTGAACACAGCGGCAAGCTGTTGTTACATACATTTAAAGCTCTTTACACACACAATCGCACGCAGCAAGGTGCGCACTTTGCACATTGGCTGCGCTTGGCCTCACTATTGAAAATGAATTCTTGAATAACTTCTAAACTAAGATTATGATCGTTATGAAATTTTCAGTGTTTAATAAGAGCATCCAAATGTACAAGCCAGAGCGCAAGTCTGCAGTATTTGATTTGCGTTTTTTATTTGGGGGCGAATGGGGGGATCTGCGTATCCTTTACGAGTACATAATAAACTTAATTTGATGACTGTAGCTCTTATAGTCTGAGATATGCCAAGAAAACCAAGTCTCAAAATTGATTTTTATCGATAATAATGAAACGGAGCAGGATATCGAGGAAAAAATGATAAACTTGTGCTACTTGTTAGGAAAATCTATAGTCGTTTAGTTTAGGTTTCTAGCTTTTGTAGTTTCCGAGATCGCTGCGTTCATTCAGACGGACAGACGGACATGGCTAAATCGACTGTGCTCGTCATCCTGATCAAGAATATATATACTTTAAGGGGTCGGAAATGCCTTCGTGTTACATACATTTGCACAAAACCATTATACCCTTTTTACCCATTTTCAATGGGTTCAGGGTATAAAAACAATCCTCCAAAGCGCTCACTACTGCATCCCACAAACTTCACCTCACACCCTTCCCAATAAGTGCCATTGAGGATAAAAATTCTAGAAAAATTAAGAAAAGAAAAGATGAAAGCATGAAATGAAAAGAACTATAACCCCAGAAAACATTATCAGATATTGAAAAGCAAACACTCTTTTCAGAAGAGAACTTAAAATTGCAAAACAAACTGCCCTTATAGCACTTACGCGCAAATCCAGCTCATACCAACAACTAATCAAATCTGGAGTAACGATTCTGCAGACTAAATAACATAAAACACATTCATACTATAATGAACCCTGCAACCAATCTACCAATATCTGAAAAATCAACAACACTTAAAAATTTAAAAGGACAGACGTCTGGACTTGATAGAATCTTGTACCCAATGATCCACATTAATTTCTTAACAGAATTCTCAAACACTTCAATCAAATTTTAGATTCATTTATCCCCCAAAGTTACAAACCAAACTCAAATAAAACAGACATGAGTAGTAGGGAATAGTATGTTCTGCGACAGGAAGTAGCTGTCAATTTAATTACGTGATGTGAATAATTAATGATTTATGACCCTACATCACCCTAATTAATATGCAGGCACCTGACCCTTTTCGAGGGAGGGGTGTGAGGGGACCGATCGTTAATATGCAGGTACGTGATCCTTTTTTAGGGAGGGGGAAGTGAGGGAACCAATCGTCATGGGCCTTTGTGACCTTTTGAGGAGGGGGAGCTGAGGAACTGTCCCTTTTCTGAAGTAGCGTGGGTGCCCGATCATTAAAATTCAGATTTTAAGTGGGAGGGGTTATGAGATCACGTGCGCGCAAGTGCACGCATCGACTTGTTCGTCTATTTTTTCGGTGGTGGGTAAAAGGGACCGAATAATTAAAAAACCGGTTTAATAAGGGACCGCTCATTAGAATTCAAATTTGAAGTGGGAGGGGCTATGCGATCACAGGCGCACAAGTGCACGCTTCGACTTGTTTGTTTACTTTTTCAGGGGTGGGTTGAGAGCTCGATCAGGCACGTGCGCATTTAATTTACTCTCCCTTTTCTGAAGAGTGTGAACAGACCGTTTTTCTACACGGCAGAAAAAACTTCGGATAACAACGATATGCAGTGTGTGATCTGTAATTCGAGAGGCCATCTAGCAAAGGACTGCTGTAAGCCGAAGAAAGAGCCAGGATAATGTTATGCGTACGGCGCTTTTGGTCATGTCGTTGGACAGTGTCTCGAGAGAAAGAGTGCAGGCGTATATAGTATGCATTCAATTGGTTCATGGTATATAGATTCGAGATATATTGATTTGATCGATTTGCAACTCCCCCTTACGCTTACTTATCCATAACATTTTTTGTACGATCTTTAAAGGAGGATTAGCAATATGACTAAAAAAATAATTATGTAGCTATGTATTTCTCCAGCTTTAAAACTGAGGAACACAGATTTTATCGATATGCCACCCCGTAGTGGGCGTGGGTGGACAATTTTTTAGCATCTTTAAAAGGGGTGACAAATAAATTAAAGTACAATTTTGGGTACTGTAGCACTAAAACTGCGGGAGATATAGATTTTCGACTGAAAGTTTTTTTTTACCGATCTTTAAAAATGTTAGCCAGTAATCTACCATCCAAATTTAGAGACTCTAGCTCTAAAACTGTGGAAGATATAGGCTTCCGAGATTCGTGGTGGCGGGGTGGCTAGGGGTCTCAAGGTCTCAATCTTTGTGGAAGGCCAGCAGCTATCTACATACCAAATTTGGTGACTTTAGCTTTAAACTTGTGGGAATTATTCACCTTTTATCGATTTGCGATTTGAGATGTATCGACATGTTATCGATTTGCCAGCAGAGGCGTAGCACAAAAATGTAACACTTTGTCTGAAGTATAAATTCCGAAAAAAGTTGGGCTCATCCGGGACAGACAGATGGCATGACGCACAAACCCAATATACTAGTTTCACTGCGTTAACGAATATAAAAATTTGTAGTTAAGCAAACAATTAAGATATTAACGCAAATGGTTTTTTTTTAGAAAAAATAAAACAAGTAAGCCTTTTGCAATCGGGCGTAACCGACTACGCAATACTCGTTCACTGTCCTAATTATTATTGCAATAGTGGAAAAATTTAGATTTTTGTAATTTATGAGGGAGGAAGTGGGCGTGGCTGAAATTTTTCGGATCTATATTTAGGTCATCAGAAAACTGCTTAATAAATTTTTGTGACTCCAGCTCTAAAATTATGGGAGATATGGATTTTCGCGGCTTACCCTCCCCAAGATATATGGATACATACTATGTTCAAATATTAACATATACTATGTGAGATTCTACTGTGGCAACTATGAACAGTCCCAAAAGTTCTAGCGCTAATCTCCCCACTGAAAATATTTAAAAACACCCAACCAATGTGCGACTCACAATTGGTAGTCAACGTTATAAAATCGAAAAAGAGCTCACGCATTTGAATGGGTATATAAGTTCATATGTATGTCTTTATGTGTGCACACGCATGCAGAAAAAGTCTGCGTTTGGAGCTTTCCACCACGTGGTTTGCCAATATACAAATACATTTTCTTTAATAACTTCTGTGTTTCTCAACCGATATTGATAAATAGATTCTTTAAGTGCTAAATTATAATATAATATTCATTTCAGCAAAATCTGGAGTCCCTATCTCTCATTATCTTCAAAATAAGTTTAAAAAACTTGAGGCTGTTGTAGATTTTTATAAATTTTCGGAAAACGGTAAAAGTTATCGATCATTTGAAATAAACTTGATCTGCGTGTGATATGGACGAGTCTATTCCGAGTAATTTCCGAGATCAACGTATTCATACAGACGGACGAACGGACAGAGCGACGGACATGGCTTATTCGACTCGGCTGATCAAGAATATATACACTTTATGGGGTCGAAGATGCTTCTTTCTGTCAGTTGCATACATTGGCAGGAAACTATTTCAATGGGTTCATGGTATATTTATTTAGACTGAAGTGGCCGACCCAGAAATACCCTGAACACAGTTCCGCCAATAGTTAAACATGTAAGAACGTTGAACGCAATACTCGTTCACGGTCTTAAACATTATTGTTATATTGGAAAAATGTGGATAGATTTTCGCGGATTATCGCCCCGAGATATATGGATTTGATCGATTTGCAACTCCCCCTTACGCTTACTTATCCATAACATTTTTTGTACGATCTTTAAAGGAGGATTAGTAATATGACTAAAAAATAAAGAACGTAGCTTTGTATTTCTTTAGCTTTAAAACTGAGGAACACCGATTTTATCGATATGCCACCCCCTAGTGGGCGTGGGCGGACAATTTTTTAGCTTCTTTAAAAGGGGCGACAAATAAATTAACTTGCAATTTTGGGGACTCTAGCATACAATTTTATGTTCTGTGACAGGAAATAGCTGTCAATTTAATTACGTGAAGTGAATAATTAATGATTTATGACCCTACGTGACCCCAATTAATATTCAGGCACCTGACCCTCTTTGAGGGAGGGGTGTGAGGGGACCGATCGTTAATATGCAGGTACGTGATCCTTTTTTAGGGTGGGGGAAGTGAGTGAGCCAATCATCATGGGACTTTATGACATTTTGAGGAGGGGGGAGCTGAGGAAAGTGGCCGTTACATTTAAGTAACTGTCCCTTTTCTGAAAGGCGTGAGAAGTTTCTTCAAAAAGTGTACACGCTTGTATTGTAGATGCACCGGATCATACCATATGTCCTCTTAAACCTGTTTGTCCCTATCTCTAATATTTATAAATTGAATGAAGTAATAGAAAACTCAGTCTCTGAGCTATAAAGGCTCCTTTCCTTCATTGAACCCGCATCAGTAGTTCCTGAACTATCGTCTCTCTAAAACCTCAAATCCTCAAACTTCAAAAAAATCTTTTTGTGTGTGTAAAATGGCCTTCAACAAGTGCAACAAGAACAACAACTCCAACGCTGACTGAGACCAAACGTTCAATTATATTAGTTATAATAAGAACATGGATCGCGTCAGCATCCCAAACTATTTTGACAATGTTGTGCTTAGAAGCAACAACATCGCCACCCCCAACGGACCCATCGCCACCTACAACGGACCTACTACCCACATCGGATACAACTACAACAACTATAACGGCTACAGTAACTCCAACACTTTCAACGCCCACTTCGACTACGCCACCGGATCTACAATCGCCAATCCCACCTTCAACGCCCACTTCGATTACGCCACCGGATCTAACGCCTTCAGCCCCAACTTCACCACCCACTCCAACTTCACCACCGGATCTAGCATCGGCAACCCAATTTCCAGCACCAGCTACAATAAAACTGCTATGCCAACACCCAAGCATGCTATTTATTGTTCTGCGTGTGATGTGTACATGCTACAAGTGAAATCGAGCACGCACTTCAGGTCAAATGCTCATAAGATCCGTGTTTTCACATGTTATAAGCCGATATTGTAAATTTAATTATAAGTTCATATTTCAAAGCGTTTAAATAAACTAATTAAGGGCAATGAGCTTGCCGACCAAACAGCAAAAGCTGCTATACAAATGCCACTGATCCTAACTCCAAACCTAAACAGCAAAGATATAAACAGACTTTTGAAAAAATATTTAATAATCTAAGCAAAACCAAGCATTGCAATTATATACGCCTTGGTATACAAATATAAACACGAACAATACACACATATCCGACTACCTCTCCCATATCTCTCAACAAAACATAACCAGATCAGATCAAATTAAAATTATCAGACTGCGTTTAGGACGCACTAAAATAACACATCAACATTACATTGATAAAAATCTACCTCCATTTTGCCAACTATGTAACACCAATTCAATTATTAACACTGAACATTTACTTGACCACTGTCCTGCAATAAGAGCGATTAGAACTCAAATTTGTAGTACTTTACAACCGAGTACGTGCTTAACAAACATAAATATCTATCACGAAATATAAAAATGAAAAAACCCCACCAACTTCATGCAAACAAAAATAAATAAATAAATAAATTCCTTCTAATTGTATTATATAAGAAACTTGTTATCATTTTACACTGACACAAATAAAAATTAAATATGTACATGTAAATATAGAATAAATTAAGCATCAATAACAAAAAACAAAAAAAATGTAATTAATTTGAAGGCCTGTGCAGCTAGTGCTATATATATTACACAAGTTTTGTTAGCCTAAACTTTTTTAACTAAGCTATCAATGTTAATAATAATAATAATATTTCAGCAGACATATCCATTAACAAAAAATGTACATCTTCCGACCTTGATAATGTGCTCAAGCTACACACGGTTAAACTAGTTCTTTGCGATTTTAATAGTTGGGGGACCAATTGGAGATCACATCGAACAATAGCAGATGAAAACCCCTTCAATATGTTTTAAATAACACGATTCTAATAATATTGAACGACAAATCTCCCACTCACTTCTCCACATACAATACATACACACACATCGACCTATCCTTCTGCTCACCCAAGCTCTTTAAAAATAAGCAAAACCAACCCGATCACAGTAAACCACTTTTTAAAGACTGCTAATATTAAAACAGGTAAGATGGCTCTAGTCGGGTGTCCCCGAATAGGAGATACCCTGAACACAGCGGCAAGCTGTTATTACATACATTTAAAGCTCTTTACACACACAATCGCACGCAGCAAGGTGCGCACTTTGCACATTGGCTGCGCTTGGCCTCATTATTGAAAAAGAAATTCTTGAATAACTTCTAAACTAAGATTATGATCGTTATGAAATTTTCAGTGTTTAATAAGAGCATCCAAATGTACAAACCAGAGCGCAAGTCTGCAGTATTTGATTTGCGTTTTTTATTTGGGGGCGAATGGGGGGATCTGCGTATCCTTTACGAGTACATAATAAACTTAATTTGATGACTGTAGCTCTTATAGTCTGAGATATCCCAAGAAAACCAAGTCTCAAAATTGATTTTTATCGATAATAATGAAACGGAGCAGGATATCGAGGAAAAAATGATAACTGTGCTACTTGTTAGGAAAATCTATAGTCGTTTAGTTTAGGTTTCTAGCTTTTGTAGTTTCGAGATCGCTGCGTTCATTCAGACGGACAGACGGACATGGCTAAATCGACTGTGCTCGTCATCCTGATCAAGAATATATATACTTTAAGGGGTCGGAAATGCTTCCTTGTGCGTGTTACATACATTTGCACAAAACCATTATACCCTTTTTACCCATTTTCAATGGGTTCAGGGTATAAAAACAATCCTCCAAAGCGCTCACTACTGCATCCCACAAACTTCACCTCACACCCTTCCCAAATAAGTGCCATTGAGGATACAAATTCTAGAAAAATTAAGAAAAGAAAAGATGAAAGCATGAAATGAAAAGAACTATAACCCCAGAAAACATTATCAGATATTGAAAAGCAAACGCTCTTTTCAGAAGAGAACTTAAAATTGCAAAACAAACTGCCCTTATAGCACTTACGCGCAAATCCAGCTCATACCAACAACTAATCAAATCTGGAGTAACGATTCTGCAGACTAAATAACATAAAACACATTCATACTATAATAAACCCTGCAACCAATCTACCAATATCTGAAAAATCAACAACACTTAAAAATTTAAAAGGACAGACGTCTGGACTTGATAGAATCTTGTACCCAATGATCCACATTAATTTCTTAACAGAATTCTCAAACACTTCAATCAAATTTTAGATTCATTTATCCCCCAAAGTTAGAAACCAAACTCAAACAAAACAGACATAAGTAGTAGGGAATAGTATGTTCTGCGACAGGAAGTAGCTGTCAATTTAATTACGTGATGTGAATAATTAATGATTTATGACCCTACATCACCCTAATTAATATGCAGGCACCTGACCCTTTTCGAGGGAGGGGTGTGAGGGGACCGATCGTTAATATGCAGGTACGTGATCCTTTTTTAGGGAGGGGGAAGTGAGGGAACCAATCGTCATGGGCCTTTGTGACCTTTTGAGGAGGGGGGAGCTGAGGAACCGTCCCTTTTCTGAAGTAGCGTGGGTGTTCGATCATTAAAATTCAGATTTTAAGTGGGAGGGGTTATGAGATCGAATAATTAAAAAACCGGTTTAATAAGGGACCGCTCATTAGCATTCAGATTTGAAGTTATGCTATGCGATCACAGGCGCACAAGTGCACGCTTCGACTTGTTTGTTTACTTTTTCAGGGGTGGGTTGAGAGCTCGATCAGGCACGCATTTAATTTACTCTCCCTTTCTGTGAACAGACCGTTTTTCTACACGGCTAAGGAATGAAGTAATAGAAAAATCAGTCCCTGAGCTATAAAGGCTCCTTTCCTTCATTGAACCCGTATCAGTAGTTCCAGAATTATCGTAACCTTACAACCTTAAAACCTCAACCTCAAACTCAAAGAAATCTTTTTGTGTATGTAAAATGGCTTTCAACAAGTGCAACAACAACAACAGCTCCAACTCTGACTGCGACCAAACGTTCAATTATATAAGTTATAATAAGAACATGGGTCGCGACAGCATCCCGAATTACTTCGATAATGTTGTGTTTAGAAGCAACAACATCGCCACCCTCAACGGAACTATCGCCACCCCCAACGGACCCATTGCCACCCCCAACGGACCCATCGCCACCGCCAACGGACCTGCTGCCACCTCCAATGGACCATTCGCCTTCGTCAACGGACCCATCGCCACTCCCAACGGATCTGCCACTACCCACACCAGAGGAGATAAGCCGGTTATCATTTCGAACGTTCACCTCAGGGTGCCTACCGCCAACGCTAGCGGAACTTTCGCCACCCCCCACGGATCTGTCACCACCCACACCAGAGGAGATAAGCCGGTGATAATCTCGAACGTTCTCCTCAGGGGACCTACCGCAAACCATAGCGGCCATATCGCCACCCCCAACGGACCCATCGCCACCTACAACGGACCTACTACCTACATCGGATACACCTACAACAACTATAACGGCTACAGCAGCTCCAACACTTTCAACGCCCACTTCGACTACGCCACCGGATCTACAATCACCAATCCCACCTCCAACGCCCACTTCGACAACGCCACCGGATCTAACGCCTTCAACCCCAGCTTCACCACCCACTCCAACTACACCATTGGATCTAACATCGGCAACCCAATTTCCACCACCAGCTACAATAAAACTGCTATGCCAACACCCAAGCATGCTATTTATTGTTCTGGGTGTGATGTGTACATGCTACAAGCGAAATGGAGCACGTACTTCAGGTCAAATGCTCACAAGATCCGTGTTTTCACACCAGTGAATGAGCAGGTAAAGCTGATCGCAAGCGGTTTCAAGAACCGGATATGCACATATTCTTTCGAGAACAGAAAGGATGAACTTATTCTGCTGGAAGAATTTATGTGCGATGCATCAGCGGCTCTACTCCCGCTCCTCAAAAATATTTTACATATGCATACTTCTGTGAAGGCTAATTTCGAACTCTTCGCAGAGTATGTAAAATATGTTGATGAGGAGGTGATAACATCTGTGAAGTCGCATCAAACAGAAATGGGTGTTGTAACGCAGTCAACAAGCCTTGAGGATGCATTTATGGATCACTCTGCGAGTATAAAGGCGAAAATGGACGAATTCCAGGAGAAGGATAGTGGCTGGAGCCTGGAAAAAATTCTTCGCATGGAGCTAAATGTGAATAAATATACTCCATTAAAAGTATCGAGTTGGATCGCTTTACCAAAAGCGCTTAAAGCGAAAAAAGCGTTGGTAAACGTGAAAAATTCCGATGAGTTTTGTTTCAAGTGGGCGGTAATTTCCGCTTTTAAAACACCGCAAGGCAATATGAATAGAAGCAGCAGCTATGCCATCGACGATATAACCGCCACCGTCATCCAATTAAGTGACCATGGCGACCAAGCGACCAAAACATGGAGTTTCCTCTCCCTTTGAAACAACTCAAAGTGTTTGAAGAGCAAAACCCGACCATAAGAGTAAATGTTTTCGGATTGGAGCAGTTATTGGGCCGTTATATTTAACGAAGGAGGAGAAACAATCCCACGTGAGCGTAATGCTGTTAGAGATGGAAGGTCGGGCCCATTTTGTATGGTTAAGAAACTTATCAAGGTATGTACTCAAATATAGATAAACATATGCATATATTTAGAAAAAATACTTATAAAATACGTTGATTTATATTTTCAGACTTGTACGCACCCAATTAACAAGCCACACAGAAGAGCTCCTGCTCTGTGGCACATGCCTAAACTATTCCCACAGCATAAAACTACACGAGGAGCATAAACAGCAGTGTGGAAAACTGGTATCGACCTTGCCAACTGCAGAAAAGGCAAGTCTAAGTTTTAAAAATGTTGATCGTAGTTTAGATGTACCTTTCGTAGTCTATGCAGATTTCGAATGCATGTTAAAGCCCTTACACTCTAGAGTTAGTGAGAATGTAGTGGCAACACTACAAATGCGCCTTTAATTCCAATTTAGACAAATTTGTTATGGAGACAGGTGAAAATGCAGGTGAAAATTTCGTTAAATCTCTAATAAAAGATGTGAACGAAATTTACACCTCATACCTGAGTACAGTTAGACCCATAACAATGAGTTCTGTAGAGGAAAATTGTTTTAGAATGGCTTTTAACTGTCATATATGTAAAAAGGCGTTAGGAGCTGATCGCGATAGAGATCATTGCCATTTAACTGGTAAATTTAGAGGCGCAGCGCATAATGCCTGCAACATTAATTTCCAAATTGCACCTTTTGTCCCTGTATTTTTCCATAACTTCTCTAAGTATGATTCGCATTTATTCGTTAGAGAATTAAACAAAGTCGATGGTGAAATCAAGGTTCTGCCACTGAATAAGGAATTGTACATCTCCCTTTCTAAATATACACACATTGCCTCCCACGATAAAAATCTTGAAATTAGATTTCTCGATACATATCGTTTCATGGCAACAAGTTTAGATGCGCTAAGCGCAAACTTAAGTGTTGAAAGGTTTGAAAGTGTCAGACGTTTCTTCCCACTTGATGACCAATTCAACCTGGTTCATAGGAAGGGGGTGTTCCCATACGAATATTTAGACTCAGAGAGTCGCTTAAGTGAGAGCTCTCTACCTTCGAGAGAAAATTTCTTTAATAGCCTCACACACTCCGAATGTACAGAAGAAGATTATGCACATGCTCAAGATGTCTGGACAGTTTTTGGTTGTCAAACCTTAAAAGATTACATGGAATTGTATCTTAAAACTGATGTGCTTTTGTTAGCAGACATTTTTCAAAATTTCAGAGAAATTTGTCAGAAAATGTACTCTCTTGCTCCGGCTCATTATTATACAACTCCTGGTCTATCTTGGGCTGCTATGCTCAAGACAACAGAAATTGAGCTGGAGCCGCTAACTGATATTGATATGTATAGGTTTATTCAGAGCAGTATTCGTGGTGGGCTTGTACAGTGCTGTAAAAGGTACTCAAAAGCCAATCATAAATATCTCTCTGAATACGATGCCAGCAAACCGTCTGAATACTTAATGTATTTAGATGCAAACAGTCTATACGGTTGGGCCATGTCGCAATGTCTCCCTTATACAGGTTTTCAGTGGTTGACCGAAGAAGAAATTTCATCATTAGATGTTATAAATATTGGAGAAACCTCAGAATATGGTTATATTCTTGAGGTTGATTTAATGTATCCATCAAACCTACACGATTTGCATAATGATCTTCCGTTTTGTCCGCTTAACCAAAGGGCCACACCGACAGCAAAAGTCAACAAACTAATTGCTGACCTGAGGTCCAAAGTAAAATACCCCATACACTACAGAAATTTGCAGCAGTGCTTGATAAACGGACTAGAGCTGACAAAAATCCATCGTGTGTTAAGATTCAAACAGTCGGCTTGGCTGAAAAAATACATTGATCTTAACACACATCATAGAACAATGGCACAGAACAATTTCGAGAAAGATTTCTTCAAGCTATTGAACTATGCCGTTTATGGGAAAACGATGGAAAATGTTGAAAAACGGAAAAATGTTAAGCTAGTCACATCTTGGGAAACAGTGAGCCGCAATCGGTTGGGAGCATGAGCGTTGATTGCAAAGGCTAGTTTTCATAGCTCTGCACAATTTGCTGAAGACATGTATGCCATACAGATGAAGCGACTTCATAATATTTATGATAAGCCGATGTATTTAGGGTTCACAGTCTTAGAATTATCAAAGTGGAAAATGTATGATTTCATCCACTATGGTTACATGAAGCCCAAGTTCCAAGAGGCAGTTGAATTAAATTATGTGGATACAGACTCATTTATTTATTCCATTCAAACAAATAATTTCTTTGCGGATATAAGCAAAGATGTGGATATGAAGTTTGATACTTCGGAATACCCCGAAGATTTAGCGGTTAAATACTGGATAAAAAGGTGCAATAAAAAGGTGTTAGGAATGATGAAAGACGAAAACTGCGACAAAAGAATGGTCGAGTTTGTAGGTTTATGGCAAAGATGTACTCCTTATAGCTTGAAGGCGGAGGGTGCATAAAAAAATCTAAAGGAGTCAAAAAATCTGCGTTAGATAAATTAAATTTAAATAGTTATAAGGAATGTTTATTTGAAAATAAGAAATTATGTGATAGTATGCTAATGTTTAGAACTAAGTTCCATAATTTATATACGCATAGAGTTAAGAAAACCACTTTAAGTGGATTAGCTGATAAGAGAAAAATAAGAGAAGATGGCATCCATACATATGATTGGGGTCATTATAGAATAAGTTCATTAGCTAATTCTGATTTTTTGATATATAAGAAAAAATAAATAAAGAAAACAATAAAGAAACATAACTAAATTAAATTACCATCATTTTATATGTAAAAAAAAAATAAATAAATAAATAAACATGAATAAATAAATACGTATTTTATGAATTTCATTTGAATGTCTTTTATTGAAAATTGTGGCTGTGTGTGTGTGTGTTTGAGTGTAATGGTTTCAGGGCTTCGTCGTTGATGATCTGTCGCCATTTAGAGCACCTCGTTATTGTTTATCCAAGAGTTGTGTTCATTAACCAACCATTTAACCAACCATTTAACAAAAACTCGATCGTTTTTTCGTTTTATTATCTTTTCAACTAGATAAGTATTTGGATAACGTGTTTTCCTTAGCTCTTCTTTATAGAAACCCCTTGAAGGGGCGCACCCTGATAGTCTTCTAATATGTATGTAGTTGGGTTTGTCATTTGAATTCGTTTTATTTTAAAAATTTCCGTTGTCCAGTTGGGAGTATATCCCTTTTCAAATGTATGTTTATGCTTGCTTATACAAACATAGTCACCCACATGAAATTTAGCCCCGTGAAAAATTTTAATATGATTGTAAACAGTGTTTAGCAGATTATCTTCATTTAATGAGGTCACTTTCATCGGTTCCTTTTTAATAGTTCTATGATGTTTTCGATTATACTCATCAATCAATTTATTATACATTTCAATCCAATGATATGTTCCTTTGAAACTAAACTTTCGCCACATCATTTCCTTGAGGGTTGTATTAAAACGTTCAACAATAGACGCTTTTAACCCACTATATGTCGAATAGTGGTTGATGTTATTTTTTTCACATAATGTTTTGAAAGTAATATTAAAGAACTCTTTCCCATCGTCGGTTTGTAAATTCTTAGGAATTCGTCCAAATTTAAAAATACTTGATAAAGCGTTAGTAACGTCTTTAGCTGATTTAGATTTCAATGCAACTCCCCATGCAAATTTAGAGAATGTGTCGATAACCGTCAATAGAAATTTATAGCCTTTATTCGATGACGAGTACTTTCCCATTTCTACCAAATCTGCTTGCCAAAGGTCGTCGATTCCTTTTATAACAACACGTCGACGCCTAAAGTTTTTACGGGCTGGTGCATGTAATTCATTAATTAAATCTCTTTTAGTCATGTTTTGCCATTGATTTATTTTTTCCATATATATATTTTCTGTTCTTAATGTCAACTTCACTTGGTGCGTATGTTAATAATGAGACTTTCAATATTGATTTTTTTTTTATATATTTATTTTTTACGTTTTTTTCATTTTAGATGTTTATAAGCGTGTGCAAGCCTTGTGTCGCTTCGTTGATTCTCGATTGTAGAAAATTTGTGTTAACCGTGTCTTTTTCGTCCATTGCGTTACTGATGTTTTTAATTCGCCTGTTTTCTGCATCAACATATTGCTTATTATCCATATGCAAGTCCAACAACTGGAGCTAATATTTCCTGTTGTATCACTCATTAGAGAAGTGACCGAACCATTAAGTCTTTACCTTATACCTCACAAGTGCATGCATTATTTAGAAGGAAGTGTCGAGAGCCGGAATTAGTTCTCTAAACTGCGTGTTGTTTGAAATATGTAAATATATGGGCTTTTAATGTCTCCATTGCAGATAACATCTTTCGATTTCGATTCTAATTCGACGACGTAATGTTTCAATTTCTATGTTAACGTATTCTTTAAGTGATTTATCTGTGTTTTGAATTTCACTTTTATACTCAGCTATTATATTCTGGAAACTAGATGCTATCTCGCCTATCAGTTTCTCGTTCGATGTAATTTGCTCAATTAAGAGTTATCTTTCTTTCTCATCGTTTGCTTTATTTTACGTTCCGTAAATATTTTTGTGCATACATCATTGTCTTCTAGGGGCTCACCTACATTTTTAAGTCTTTTGTTTGAAAAAATAATATTACTTTCATTATCTATCAATATGCCAGGAATAGATTTCTTCATAGTAGAAGGAAAAATGACCGAACTTGTCAACCGACATTTTGATATTGTTGCTAAAATCATTGAACACATCATTTTTATTTAAAAAATTATTTTTGCTTCTCGCAGCTCTTCAATTACAAAAACTATTTCATTGTTATGATTACTATGACCAGCTGATTGTGATGCAACTAGAAGTCTCAGTCTATTAACGATCTCATTCGGATCATCCCAGTATACATAATTTGGTTTACTTGTATTAAGTGTCATTAGACCGCAACCTTTATGAATAGATTTTGTACGGCGGTTAGGTGTAGACATCGCACTAGGCGCGTTCATTGATGGAAACACTTTTTTTATGATTCCAAATCCATTTCGTCATAGCCTTGGGGGCTTTTACGGTAGATTAAAGAATATAATCCCGGTGTTAGATTCCACCTTTCACCGGTTTTTAATATTATTTCATTATCATCTACAATTATTTTAATTGCTCCTATTTTCATTTCTCCGCTTTTCTTGTAGGGGCCAAAGGCTTTATCAAGCTCGCCCTTTCGCTCTAGCTCACTCAGATTTAAATTATAGCTCACTTTGCTTGTTACAGTATGCTGATTATTGCTTTCATTAGTTGACACAAAAGGTTGAGAATAGAATTGATCTTCTGTGATTTCTTCATCATATGTATCATGAGATACATTACTATAGTTTTGATCTACTTTAATTTCTTGTTTTGTATAATCTTCATTTTCTTCTTTTTTCGTCTTTAAAGGCTGATTGGGTAGTATATTGCCAGTAATGAGTTTTTTAAGAGGTTGCGTAATTGGTTTAAATGTCTCTTCTAATTGATATTCATTTTATTCTATCCCTAATTTTATGCTTTGAAATTTTCGTTTTAATGCGTTTCTTGTCTTTGTTAATTCCTTCAGAATATATTCCTTCATTTTCTTAAATACGAAACCAGTGGTTTATTTATTGTTTATTTGCGGTTTTTTGCTGTTTATTTGTTGATTATTTGTAGTTTTTTGCTGTTTATTTGCTGTTTGATGTTGTTTTTTGCTGTTTATTTGCTGTTTATTTGTTGTTTATTGTTGTTTAATGTAGTTTAATGTTGTTTATTTATTGTTTATTGTTGTTTATTGCTGTTTATCAAGCTGTTGTTCATCTCAGACTGATTAAATATAAAACATATTAAAATTTATATAGTCCAATGCATTAAAAAAAACAAAAATTCTAGTTCGAATTTAATTTTTATAAATCTTTATTAAATATTCTTTAAACCTTAAACACAAGTGTCCACAGCTAAAAGTATCAAACCGTTGTTCTCGTTTATAATTGTATTTAATGTTATCTCCTAAATATTTGATTAGCTCTGAAGGTGGTGGTAAATCCCCGAAGCTATCAAAATATCGACTTTCCTTCTCTGTTTTATAAAAAGCTACCTAATGTGTCCCACCTCCTGTCGAAGAGTCTAAATTAATGATGCCACACTCCCTTTTACGAACACGTTTTGGAAGTGCACTAGAAGTTTTTTGAAAAGTTGATATACCGTATCCCTTTTGGTATGGCTTGAGATACAGACCATTGCCTAAAGCAATTGCTTCTATTTTTTTATTATGTCGCTTATTCTCCTCTAGCTGTTCCCTGGCGGTATTAGCACTGTTAATAGTTTTAACAATAGCTGAACTACCGGACGCAAGCCTTCCTAAGGCACCGATTGTTAAAATCGGTACCAGCGGCAAGAACCCGCCCACTTTAGGCACACTTATTATTCTCGGGACTATTACATCTTTTTTCTTATGTCCAATTGAGTTGTCTGTGACTTTCTTAGCTATTTTGATAGCCGAGTGAATATCATAAGGTTTCTTCTTTTTTAACATATTTGAAGCCACTCTAACTACATGCATAAATTTTTTCTTTTTTTCACATGGTTTTGGCTTCTTTTTCCTCTGTTTCAGTCCCATGCCCAATTTTTTCTTTTTTTCATATTGCGTTGGTTTCTTTTTCCTTTGATTGAGGCCCATGCCGAATTTTTTCTTTGCTTTCATTGCGTTAGTTACGAGATATGCTGCGGCTTTTTCACCAAAACTACTGTCAGATGCTTTAACTCGCTCCCACGCTCTTTCCGCTAGAACCAGATCGGCTATATGACGTTTCCTTACTTCTTTGTGGTTTGAGTATGCTATATCATGCTCTCTGCAGGCGGCGTCTAATGGATTTATTCCCTTATCGCCGCGCTCCAAACGTGACTGGAGTTTTGTTCCTGGGCCACAAAACTGATAGCCTGGCAAGTGTAATTCTACTGGCAGTGAGTTTATTATTTTATTAATGACACCTCCTCCGTGGTAGACGTTAATTTTATTACTAAATGGTTTATAAAAGTGCATTACCATTTTATTAGCTCATTATTCTTCAAAGAGCTGTTAATGAGTGACGTGCCTTTGAAAAAACCTTAACTAATATGCGTTTAATAAAGCAAAAAACGAACATTGAAGTGAGAAATTTCAATTTAAAAAATAATGAAAACCAAACGATCAGGCACAGTAGCCTTTTACCCAGTTCAATTAGAGCCCTAATTGTTGGACCTTCTAACTGTGGGAAAACAAATGTAATGATTAGTTTGATCGAGAGTCCCAATGGACTAAAATTTGAAAATATTTATTTGAATTCAAAGTCGTTATTTCAACCTAAATACGAGTATTTAAAAAATCTTGTAGGCCCTATCAAAGGCATGGGCTATTTTATATATTCTGAAAATGAAAGTGTAATAAAACCAGACGAGGCCAAAAAGAACTCGATAATGATATTTGATGATGTAGCGTGTGAAAAACAAAATAATATTCGTGCGTACTTTTGCATGGGGCGACATAGCAACATCGATGCGTTTTATTTATGCCAAACATACACACGTATTCCGAAATATCTTGTGCGTGATAATGCAAACCTAATTCTAATGTTTAAACAAGATGGCCTAAATATGAAACACGTCTATCGGGATCATGTAGGCGGTGATATGAATTTTGATTGTTTTAAGGAAATTTGTCAATTATGTTGGAAAGAAAAATATGGCTTTTTATTAATTAGTAAAGATGACCCCATAGATAACGGACGGTATAGACGAGGATTTGCAGACTTCATTCGAATTTGAAATATAACGACAAGAACGTTCATTGATACTTCACTTACACACAACTTGTCAAAATGTCAACAACACTTACGTTAACAAGATGCAGTTCAACTTTATCGGCAAACTACTTTCCGCCTATTATACTACATACGGATTATGAATGTGCTCTTATCGATTTTCATATGAATAACTCGAATCCAAATGTGGATCATGATAATAATTTATTTCATATTGGAGAACATGTATTCGAGATTCCCGTGGGATCCTACGAGCTAAATGACATGAGTAATGTTATATTAGAGTAAATGAAGGAAGTAGAACCCAAAAAAATAAATCATCCACTTATCGAGAGCAACAACAACACACTTCAGGTCATGATTTCAACTAAGGAACATCCCAAATATTTTGTCAGAGAGCGTACTATTGACAAATTATTTGGATTTTGTAAAAGGGAGCTAAAGTCAAATACCGTACATACCTCAGATCAACCTGTCGATATATTAAAAGTGAATACAATTTGCTAGGAGTGTAATATTGTAAGCGGATCAAATGTGAACGAAGAATCAAGACATGCGTTGCATGAATTTACTCTCAACGTACCACCAGGCTATAAAATGAGCGAGAAACCTATCAACCTGATTTATTTGCCAGTGAACACGAGAGAGATTAAGTCATTAATTTTACGGATTGTTGATCAAGACGGAAATTTAGTTAATTTACGTGAAGAGAGTTCGCTTACATTTAAGACCACGACAATGATTATTTACAATAAATATGCGTGTAATCACCCTACCTCAAACATTCCGAGTTCTAACAGAGAAGGAACAAGATCAGTAAGGGGAACTCTTACACCTGCAAACAGATTATTTTTAAAGTCTTTGAGTCTTACAATCAGAACGCAATGAGCGATATCTTGAATGTTCGAGCATAATAAAAAAAAGAATATTATAGTTACTCCCCTACCTTCAATCATTTAAGACTAATGATGAAGTTCGAATTACAATCCAAAATCAGGATCTTTATGTATTACCGAGCGAGAGTTTTATAAATATTGAGGGCTCGATTTGTTTGGCTGACAACACACCTACTAACGCTGGTAAATTAAAACACAATTATATGGGTTATTTGTTTGATGAAATTCGATATGAATTGAATGGCATTGAAATCGATCGCACACGATTTGTTGGTACAACGACCACCTTAAAAAACTACATTTCAATCAACAAGAGCGAGAGTCACATGCTTTGTAACTCTGGATGGTTTAATGGATCTGATAAACAGCTAGCAAACGGTGGATATTTTAATTTCTCCGTTCCTCTTAAATTCTTACTTGGATTTGGAAAAGACTATAATAAAGTCTTGTTAAATTGTAAACATGAGCTTATACTACTCATGACTAAAAGCATGGAAGATGTATTTTATTCGAAAATTGGAGATGTTGAATTTAAACTGAATATTTCCAATATAACATGGAAAATACCACATGTAGCACTTAGCGAAGTGAAGAAACTGGCAATGTTCAGTTTGACTAAAAACGGTGGTTCGTTACCAATAGCATTTCGTAGCTGGGACTGCTATCTTAATCCCGCACTAGCGTAGGGTTGCCATCATATATGAAATGTTAAGCTTGCAGCCAACAGCGAGCGCCCCCGTTTTGCGATAATAGCATTTACGCTAAATGGAGCACTAATTCAAATCAGCTTGAGAAACATAAAAGTGTACTTGAATTCTGAAACGTATCCATATGATGACATGAATGTTAATTTTGGACGAGAACGTTTCGCCAGCCTCTACGACATGTATGCAAATTTCCAACAAAGCTATTATATGAAAGAGTCTCGGCCGCTGCTTTCACCTAGCGAGTTTAAGGAAAAGGCGCCGATTATTGTTATTGATCTTTCGCATCAGAATGAGGCTGTTAAAACGGGACCAATTGATGTGAGAGTTTCTATCGAACTGGAGAATGCAAGTTCTAGGAACACAAAAGTATATTGTTTGCTTATGCATGATCGATTAGTTGAATACTCTCCGTTGACTGGATTAGCTTCAGCGCATCGTCTAGTATAAGCATAAAAAACAAACTCCCCAAAATGGATCTGGAGCGAGTTGCTATTGATGTTCAAGGATTTTATGCATCATTTGAATGCACCATATTATACCTATTATAGTTATTAAGAAAATAAATAAATAAATAAAAACAGCTCAATTAAAAAAAATATAAAATGTATGCATTTTTATTTTCCATAAATTTCGAAATTTGAACATTCCATAATTACAAAAAGTTTGAATAAATTATTAAGTGCGCATTGGTTTGAAGATTTTTATGTGTTCTGCAATTTGTGAAATAGTTTGGGAAGTGTATTAAACTTTCTTCAAGCTCCAAATCAATTATGTTTGTAGATAAATATTTCATTAAAAATTGTTTCTTAGCATCGCCCCTTACAATGATTGAGGCGAAACTGTTTAATGGCGTTAATATATCCTCCAGCCCTAAATATGAAATATCTCCATCCGACCAATCCAAACCATCTACATATTCTTGGGCTATTAAATTAGTCTTTTGATTTACTTCGTCCAGCTCCTTTATATTGTAGGGTGGTTTGAAGTGAAAGAAATTTGGAATAACCGAACCACCCTGCATGAATGCTAGTTCCTTAACGAAAACCTGATTATCGTTTACAAATACATATTGGAAATCAACCAAAACGCAAGAGTTTCTATCTACCTTCAACATCTTGCCTCAACTTTATGTAACATACTGAAAAGATTTAATGAGAGTCGGTGCCTTAAAAGGTGCGCGTACGTTAATTTAGAGTTAGTTTGATTCAGATGTCAACCAACATGACCACGCAACAGTTAAAAAAAGCGAGAAAGTGTAGGAAGCCTCAAGATCATGAATTAGTTTTCGGATTTGAATATTATGTAGATCTTAAGCTAAAAGTAAAGTGTGGATTTTAAACTACAAGAGCATTTAAACCCATGATTTGGATGCAACAACATAAACGAAATTTCATTGGCCTAGAGAAAGAGTGGATTCGATTGTTAACGCACAAGGAATATATCAGTAGTAGGGAACTGTATGTTCTGTGACAGGAAGTTGCTGTCAATTTAATTACGTGATGTGAATAATTAATGATTTATGACCCTACGTGACCCTAATTAATATGCAGGCACCTGACCCTTTTTGAAGGAGGGGTGTGCGGGGACCGATCGTTAATATGCAGGTACGTGATCCTTTTTTAGGGAGGGACAAGTGAGGGAACCAATCGTCATGGGCCTTTGTGACCTTTTGATGAGGGGGGAGCTGAGGAAAGTGGCCGTTACATTTTAGTAACTGTCCCTTTTCTGAAGTAGCGTGGGTGCCCGATCATTAAAATTCAGATTTTAAGTGGGATGGGTTATGAGATCACGTGCGCACAAGTGCACACATCGACTTGTTCATCTACTTTTTCGGTGGTGGGAAAAGGGACCGATCATTAAAAACTGGTTTAATAAGAGGCCGCTCATTAAAATTCAGATTTTAATTGGGAGAGGGTTATGAGATCACGTGCGCACAAGTGCACGCATCGACTTGTTTGTTTACTTTTTCAGGGGTGGCTTGAGAGCTCGATCAGGCACGTGCGCATTTAATTTGCTCTCCCTTTTCTGAAGAGTGTGAACAGACCGTTTTTCTACACGGCGAAGGAACACAAGTGCGGCGCACACTTGTAAACAGGTTTTGTTAGAGAAAAAGGTTCGATCGTAAATTCTAATGTATGGGATAAAAGAAAGACAACATGTTTTCATTTTACAGATTTTTTGTCAATTTATTTATTGGTTTGTTTATACTACAATTTATTTAAATTATTTTTTCTAGCTTAGGATTAAATAGTTTTATGTATCATTCTATTACTTAATTTAGTGTACTGTGATATAAGGCGTTCTAGTTTTTGTATTCGTATAATATAAAAGTGACAGGCGCAGGTGTCACATCCACTTATTGTCTGATCTGAGGATCAGGGACATATTGTTAAATGTTCTCCGTATTGCGATGTTCTAATGTGAGATTTTTCGTATTTGGTGAAATATTCTCGGTATTCCGCCAACAGCCGTTGATGCTCAGGAAAAATCATCCCATCAAATTCGGCTAGAAAATCATCAATTTTCTTTACAATGGAGATGTAGCCAAATTTTGAAATTAATCCCATTTCTGTACTGTACTTCTTCAAGATAAAATTAGAACTGAATGCAGCCTTGATACTGGGAGCCTACTTATACAGCTGACTCTTTTTTTAAAAATAT